>JAXCLR010000050.1:37284851-37335538 GCA_035584095.1 Annona squamosa | reverse complement strand
GGTTAAGTTTTAATTTACCGAAGAATTTTTAAGAACCCAATTCACCCCTCCCCTCTTGGGTTTTGCCATTAACTCGGAACCAACAACCACATTGAGCCACCTCCTCATGCCTCTTTGAGGCAAGCAATTAGCCTTTTTGCTCATACATCAATCCTCTTCCTCTTGATTTTTCAAGGATTTTTCCATTTAAATAATCTATAAAAATTAAGCCAAAAATACCACTATTTGACACCTCATATGCGTCATAACTCAATCCATTAATCCACTTGTTTTAGCATTAATGCCATGATACTTTGTGGAGCATAAAGTCAAATCTATTTGTCCTTTATGATTAAGCATATTTCCATGATAGTTATCTTAATCAAATCATTCTATAATATTCACCATATCGTTTTATCCGTTCATTTTAAATTTCATCACATTAATTCTATAATTATCACATTAATTCTATAATTATCATTCTAATCTTCATTAATTAAATCATGATAAATAAAATAATTATCCATTGCACATTAACATTTTCCATCATGATTAGGTCACTTTAATCATATTGACCTATATTGGCCTATGGCAATTAATTTTAACTATCATTCCTTAATCATTAACCATAATTGCAATAAATCATTAAGTCATTAAAATCATTCATAAATCATTCAAATAATACATATGTCATATTTACATGCCAAATGCACATGTATGAGCCCTACTTGGGTCTAGATATAATAGTATTCTTTGGTTTGATCTAAATAACTTTGAATTCCAATTCTTTCTCGTTTAAGCAGATTTAGTTCTTCCTTTAATTCTTTCAAAGAGACCTACATTTATAATTTTACTCGAGTAGTAATTGAATTTGTCTTTCAATTTCCTTGATACATGCCTCAATATGATTTCAAGCATTTTATATCATGAACATAATTCTAATTGTATTAGGGTCATTAGAGTACTCTAGCCTAATTTCTTCAATATTTTTCCTAAGAGTATCTCTTTATCTTTTAGCTAAAGTTAAATTTTTTTTATAACTGTCTAAGTTGAGAGATATAATAAAGAGATGAAATATTTAAATAAAACTTACAATGATAAATGAAACTCGGGCTTCAAAATTTACAAGACTGATCATAGCTTATAAGGGCGCTTACAATTGTAGCGATGCTCAAAGACTCTTCTATGCCCTCTTACAGCACTCACGACTCTATTTATAGACAAAATCTAGAAGGACTTATTCATGATTTGAATCCAGAGTGGACTTTAGAACAACCTAAATTTGGAGGATAAGGCCTTTCTCATATCAGCTAATGGCATGTTCTTAAGATGATTGAAGTCGGTTGGCCAGTTGTCAAAGTAGCTACTGCTTTAGCATCTTGAATAGTTCTGATAGTGGCTTCATAATGTCTCAACATCTTGAATAGTGCTTGATGTTAGCAACATCTTTGAATAGTATTTGCAGCATCTTGGGATAGTGTCCGTTGTGATGATACATCTATTAGATCAATTTCCACCTAGCTAAAAAATAATAACACAGAAACCTTGATCCTTAGCTTCATTTTAAAGAGATGGGGAAATTTTGTTTGAACCATTTCCATGGCAATAACAAGGGCTTTCTTGGTTTCTATTGACCATTGGCTTCGATTGTAATACTATTCAGAGATACTACTACCAAATTTTCTTTATTTGAATATCTTTATAAGTTGTGGCCCCCCAAGCCGAGCATCATAACATAAGCCTTACTCTAGGATCATTTATTGATTAGTAAATGTGAGTACAATTGTTGCCCTGGTCACACGGTGAGTTTATAACATAGACATACATCGATGATTTATTTCATAAGAGTTTACTTCATGGCACATATTCATTTATACACCAAATTTTTATTTCAGCTATCTAAAAGCTATGATATTTGCATTCATCATCTATTTTCATCACATCAATTCCATCATATACCATAAATTTTCATATCATTTGTGACATATCAAAATCATACATACAACAACCCATCATTTTTTTTAAGATAATGACATATCTCAATTCACATCACACATCAATGATGTTTAGTTTCATAAAGATGCGAACAATGTAAACACCCTTACATAAAACTTCACCATTCATATTGATGTATATAGAGGAATACAAGAGTTATGTTTCTTCATTTAAACCTATACTTTTCCCTTGTAGCCTCTTTGTGCCTGTCTTAGGGTTTAGAAAACGAATCGTGAGTATTAACTCAATAAACAAGTTACTTAATTTTCAAGTAAAGTTTTCCTTTGTAATAACCTTTTTAAATAGTCAACATCATACCCAACATGAGTAATTCATGTATAATACACATGCATTATTATCAACATCATATGAACATCATAATGATGGCACGCTAGTGAGGCGACTATCATATCATTCTACTCCATCTCAAGGAGGGCGTCACCGGCCTTTAACCTATATTAGCGACTTGGTCACACTAAAGGGGGACAATTAGTTCGCTTACACCTCTAAAGTAGACCTAGTTCCTTGTGCACCATGATCATAGACATGTTAGCATAATTTACACGAATAGACACTTGAATCATAAATTTTTAACATCATTTTTAGTGAAACAATATTCAAGTCAGTTTGCAAGAGTTATAAGAGTGACCATTCTTAAATAATTTCAAAGGCTTTTAAACAAACAATTGCAATGCATATTTCAAAAGAATTTAATCATCAATTTGAAATATGTTATGAACATTTTGAGCAAGCAGCTTTGCGAAAGTTTGCCTGCTTACCAATAATTGCTTCAGTCCATTTCTTTCACTTTTTCTTTGCCTTTGCCTAAATATATGAAAAAATATTTCATTCATATACATAGAATTTCATATTCTTGCATATCTTAAGATTTTCCAACTCACATGCATTCACATCAAATTAAATTAACCCATTTGTCTTTTAAGTTGGGTGTCAACTTTTCCAATACATATATTGCTGTAACTTATGATTTTACTTTGATTATTCTTTCCATTTTAATACCCTAGGGTAAGTTTTCCAAGCTCATTATAACCATTAAGGGTGTGTTTGGTAATGAATAAAATTTTTGATGAAAAGTTTTGGAGAGTAAAAGTTGTCAAATGATGTGATATGATAGGGGCAATGATGAGTAGTAAAGAGTATAAAGTTAAAATTGAAAGATTAGTTGTGTGGATAGCTATGTAGAAATGATTGAAAAGTAGGGTAGTTGTATAAAAAATTGTGAAAAAATGATTAAAAATATGATAATTGTGGAGAGTGCAAAGTTTTAAATTGAAAAATTTTAACTTGACATTTTCTATCAATTATCAAACACACCTTAAGTTTAACTCAATATATGGAAGTTTAACACCTCACATTTATTATTTAACACTCATACTTTGCATTTTCATAGTGGTGCTAATTCAAGGCATCTATTTATGAGTTAGGGATACTAGTTTCAATCTCTTTTCAGATTTTATAATTTTTTCAAAATAGCCTTATATTTTCTCATTTTGCCATATTTCATTCTTATTTTTGCACAGTAACTAAGTATACATGTAATATAATGATCATTCTCCATCCTTACCATTTATACCCTTTATGTGCACTATTTTAATCACACATACATCATGTGTTAAACAAGCTAACATGAAACAGAATTTTCCTTTCAATTTTGGCTTAGTTTAAACACTTATTTGCACATTAATTAGGGTATAATCATAAAATTAAAACTCCTCAATTAAATTACTCAAAACAGCAACTTTTTCCTCATGAATTTCCACCTTTGATGTCCCCATCATATAAAATAGATTTTTAATTTTTTAAGTCAATCCATTTGGACGTTTCATATTGCTCCATAAGTGGGGTATTTTTCCCATATAATTACCCGTATATCTTATTGTTTAAGTCATGCATCATTTTCACCCTAAATGAATGAAAATTTCACTTAGTTATCAATCCAAAATTTCACCCTACAATGGCCTATTAAACATGTCTAGTCTAGAATAATTTAAACATTAAAACAACTCACATAATCCATACATAATGAATGCTCAAAACAGCAATATAAATCTGAAATTACCCCAAATTTTGGCATGATAAACTTGTTCAAAACAACTCTAAATCATATCCTTTCTTGAATACTTGAAATGAATCTCCTAACTCATTTGATTATATTGATTTCATACATTTGTAAAAGGGGTCTGTATAAAGTGATAATATACAAGTGAAAGGTTTTCAAGATAATATAAATAATATTAAATACTAGGGGGTGAAAATTAGGAAAGGTAAACCTGTGACTCGCCCCTGACTCGACCTACTTTTACCAAGTAAAATTGATATTTTTGGACCCGGTAGAAGCATGAAATAGAAATTTTGACTTAAATTTAAAAATATGGTCAAAATGGGTCAACCATCTCTATATTTGAAAAATTTATCTGCATTTTTTCAATATTCTCGCATTACTTATAATTATATTAACAAAATAAAAATTAATAAGAGACATTTGCATAGACATATAACTCTTATGCACAATTATAGTTTTACTATAACTTTGGAAACTCTCGCATAGAAATACTATTATTTTAGGATAATATTTTTATAAATGGCACAATTCATTTTTAATGAATCATATTTTATTAACCTATTTTAATAAAGGTACATTATAGTTACCTATGTTCTTTAGTAATAATGTCTCCTTTTCTAAATAGTAGAATAATGAAGCATGTAATGGGTCTGTTTAGAAATGAATAAAATTTTTAATGAAAAATTTTATATAGTAAAAGTTATAAAGTAATATATAGGGGTAATGATGAGTAGTAAAGAAGATAAAGTTAAAATAGATAGGTTAATTGTATGGATAATTGTGTAGAAATGATTAAAATATAGTGAAGTTGTATAAGAAAATGTGAAAAAATAATTAAAAATAAGACAGTTATGGAAAGTGAAAAGTTTTAGATTGAAAAGTTTTAACTTTGACATGTTTTGCACGTTACCAAACATATCCAATATTTAAATTTTGTACGGATGTGTCTTTATGTTTGATATATATATATATATATAAATTATTAAATTGTTCTACTTGACCCACAATTTTTACCCGACTCGTTGTCTTAATATCAATTTGAGACCGATCTAAAGTTTGTCTTGAAATTTATTGAAAAAAGGTAATGATTAAACTAGCCTACCCTCGACCTGATATAAAAAATAAGGTTAAATAAAAATTTTAAAAATTAAGATCAGTATTGGCCAAACATTGACTCAGTATGACTAGTCCCAATTCCCACTCCAACTAAATATAATCGATTGAGTAAATTTTTCATTAACTATCACAATATTCAAAATGGAATGGGTTACATAAAAGAGGAGATTCATAGAGGCATTCTCATATATAATATATTGCATAAAAGATCATTGAATACATATGATAAATTTGGGCCAATTGTGGATATCCAAACCTTAGAACTTACTATATTATAATTGAATCAGATATATATTTTTTAAAACATACTCTACTCTATGGGTTATGATAATAATAACCTATACTGCGCATTTTAGAATGACCGATAGTTCAACCCGCGGGTACCCTATACAAGTCACACCCTAGCAAAGATGTGTATTGAGAATGAAAAAGTTATATTAAAATGAAAAAAATATCTTGGGAATGGGAATACACCATTCCGTTCAAGGATCATAAATCCTTTAGAACACCTGAATATCCATAAAACTATTAACTTTGAAACTCGAAAAAATCCACATTTCAAAATTGTATTTGTTAATTGCAAATACGCTAGGGCCCATATTTCATAATAGAAAAGTTATATTATTGTATTTTATGTTTTGATTCATTAATTACATAATTTTCAGCCCCATAATGATTCCATATTATAGCCTTAATATACTTCTATATTTTTAAGTTTTTTAGAATTATTATTTTTTGCATATTTTTTATAATCTAAAAAAATTAATAGTTTTTACCCTTTCTTAATGAGGTAAAAACTCTGAACTTTACTTTTCAAAAAAAAAAAAAAACTTCGAACTTCAAGATTATGAAACAAATATATAAAAAAATTTCAAAAAATAAATTTTAGTATACATAAAGATTACATGTAGGCCTATAGAAAAAAAAAATTTGTAAGAGAGACAAATATTATTTAGGCTTTATATACACCTGTATTTAAAATGTAAAATTTTATATATGAATTAAATATACAATATATAAATATATGATATAAATATAGTATACAAAAGTTTGTAGTTTTTAAAGTCATAAAAAATATCCATAGATAAACAAGATAAATGGTTTAAAATTTTTAAAATTAAAAAAATAAGGGTATGTATAGAGTCTACAATGTTTATATAAATATTGAATCATTGCTTTTGAAAAACCTAACTCATTTCATCAAAAAATAAAACTAATTCTTAAATTTGCATATTTTCTAAATTTATCTTGTAAACATCAAACAAAATGTGGCTATTTTTTATGGTAAAGATGCCTCAATAAAAAATACCCTTCTTTGGCCTAATTATCTATGAAAAATATAAAAGAAGTGCATCAATTTTTATTCATTAAAATGCTTAAAATATGTAAGAGACAATCTGAGAACCTTTCTAACCACTTACAATCAATCACCATATAAGCTAACACAATTTGAACATAGGTTAGGATAGTTCACAACATTGTTTTGGTTAGCATATTACCCTGATTAACATATTAGCGTGTCACTTTATGATTAGCGACAATTGGTGATCTTGATCCACATCTAGGCAATTCATGGCCATATGTGCAACTTGGTTTCCATTTTGAAGAACATGAGTAAAGGAAAGTTGAACTCTATCAAAATAACTTTAATCTTCTTGATGATAGTGTCCACAGTGATCAATTTTCACATTACTTTTTAACGTGCTTGTTAGTTGATTATGTAAGTTTTATGGATTATACATGGTATATTTATTTTATGAATTATAAATGTTTTTTGGATTATATCACTTCAATGGATTATACATGATTTTTGGATGATATTTGTTCAATAAATTAAATAGGTTTTATAAATGATTCTTGGGTACCGATCAGTGTGCCTGCTACACTACCCTATTTATTTTTATTTTTATGTTTTTCACCATTATGGGAATCCCAACATGGTATTCTCATATACACACACACATTTTTGATGATTCAAATATTTTATTTGGAATTTGAAAATAAAAAATAAGGCATTTGTCCTTTTTTTATTTTTTTAAAATTCCAAATAAGATATTTAAAAGTGTCAAGAGAATATTAAAAACTACGTATACAAAATACCATGCTTGGGCCCACATACGAGGTTGAAAAAATGTAAATAAAAATGGGATAATGATTTTGGGTACCGGATCTATTAAGAAGATTTTCAGATTAATCATTAAATATATTGTACTTTTAATATTTTGAAATATTTTGTTGTAATATTTGCATATTTTGACACTTATTTTAACAGAGGCTAATATATTCATTTTTTAAAAAATTTAATGGCAAAAATATTTTTCCTAATCGAGTTTAATCCATATACAAAATTCTAAAAGTTTATGTATATCGATATTGAGTGTGTTTAGAAGTGACAAAACTTTTGAATGAAAAGTTTTTAATATAAAAGTATTTGAAATAAGATAAAAGAATGTAACATGATAGAGTAATAATGATGAATAAAGAAAATAAAGTTAAAATAGATAGATTGGTTATATGAATAATTATGTAGAAATGATTAAAAATATAGTAGTTTATATAAGAATATATGAATAAATAATAAAAAAAAAGGTAATTAGAGAGAGTAAAAAGTTCTTTCTCAAAACAAACACACTCATTGTTTCGAAAATTCTTTCATTTTTTAAGTATGTTATGTAAGCTCCATGTATATTCATAATATTTAATCATTGTTTCTTTTGTAATCATAATATATTTTTTTTATGGATGTAGCCATAGTACTTTTTTTCTCCGTCTTCAACGACAAGTTTACAAGTGAGCATTTTACTCCCCCGGGAACTAAGGGTGTAAATAGGGTTGAGTTCAACCTGAGCCCGCATCAACTCGGACTGATTTATACCATGGTTGAGTTGAGGTTTTGAAAATTCGGTTTTTGAAAATCGGGTTCAACCCGACCTGATTTTAAGAATCAGTTTGAGCTGGGTTAGGGGGTCGGTCAACTTGACTCGACCCGATTTCATAAGATATGTATTTGGATATGTTTATGAGAGTGTATTTCATTCATGTTGTTTGGATATTTAAATAAAATTTTGTGAAGTTTGGAAATATGTTTGACTATTTGGTTGTGAAATGCTGTTTGAATTTATTTGTTTTGAAAATATATTTGGTTAATTAGTTGTGAAATTGTGTTTGGATTATTTGGTTATATTGCATTGTAAATAGGTTGTTTAGATGTTTACTTGCATTGGTGATTTGGAATAACTGAACAGGTCAATTGAAAATTTGAGATGTTTGTAGCTTTGACTGGAAGCCAACTAAGATAGTAAGTAAGACTTTGATATTCATTTTTTCATTTTGCATAATTTACTGTAATACTTTTACTTGGCTTTCACTTTTTTACTTGTAGAGGACATCGATTGCTCAAAGAATACAAAAGCAAAAAAATGAATCAAGTACTAAACTTTATTAGTTCCGAGTTAATGACAATTACCCAAGAGGGGAGGAGTGAATTGCGTATTTAAAATTTTCAACTTAAATAGAAACTTTACCCCGGATTAATCTAGTCCCCTTTTTATGAAGAAACAAATGGAAAGCAATGCAATTTAGAGAGCAAAAATAAATATCAACAAACAAAATTTTATAGTGGATCGGGTAACCTTCCCTACTCCACTCTTCCAAGCTCACACCTCTTGTGACTTGGGTTCCACTATGTATTTTACAAATACAACTAGAGCCTCTGCTCTCTTCTACATCTAGCTCTATGGGGCATCAACAATTCACAGCACAAGTAAGTGACAATTTTCACTCTAATCATATACTACTTTGCTTATACTTGATCTTAGTTACCCAAACTAAATCAAGTTCAATATAACAAGAAAAATAAAAGAGAGTTTCTACACGTTACTGATGTGTAGAGGTAGATTTGGCGCAGAGAAGAACTTGTAGCGTAGGCTTAATGATTCAACAAGCAACTCTTGGCAATTTAGAAGCAATGTTCTTCTTCTAGATGTTGACTTGATCACTTAATGCTCTTAGAGATGGGAGTTATGCTCTACTTTGCTTATACTTGATCTTAATTACCCAAACTAAATCAAGTTCAATATAACAAGAAAAATAAAAGAGAGTTTCTACACGTTACTGATGTGTAGAGGTAGATTTGGCGCAGAGAAGAACTTGTAGCGTAGGCTTAATGATTCAACAAGCAACTCTTGGCAATTTAGAAGCAATGTTCTTCTTCTAGATGTTGACTTGATCACTTAATGCTCTTAGAGATGGGAGTTATGCTCATTCAATGAATTCTCAGCTACCTTCTTCGTTCATATTGAATGCATTTTATAACTGTTAAGGGAATCTAAACGTTTGGAGAAAATGCTTTTATAACTGTTGAGGGAATCCGAACGTTTGGAGGTAGGTGGTGCATTTAATGCGCCAACGTTTAAAAAATTTCCGACCGTTGCGACCCAAGTCGCAGGTAGAGTCGACTTCGGGTGCAACTTCAGCTCTCCGTAACTTTTTCAAGTTCCAGTCTATGTCAACTTGGTTTTCAACTTGACCCAAGTCGCAAGTGAAGTCGACTTCGGGTGCGACTTTGCTTTCTCAACTTACCTTTTGAACTTGAAATCTTCGGAGATGATTTTAATCACTTGATTTTCTTTATATTGATGTCATTCTCTTGATTTATATCTCTTTGGAATACTATATGATTATTTACTTTGAAAACCTTGGGATTCCTTTTCTTGATTTCTTGAGTACTTGAATTTTGGAATGTATGGAAGATGTCCGAGTAAGTGTTCATGATCCAACATGATGGATTTATGCAGCTCTGCTTGCTTTGATCTTCATTTGATCCTTATTTGGTCCATGTTGTGTGTCTGAGTCGAATTGATCTTCATTTTCTCTTGAATCTAGTATTGAGCCGTCTTGATCTACAAGCTCTGCACTGAAGTCGAAGCTGGAGTCGACTTGGTCTGCGACTTTACCCAAGTCGCATGCGGAGTCAACTTGGGATGCGATTTCGGCAGCTCTCGTTCTTGATTTCAACTTTGGACAGAAATGACGCCTCGAAGTCGCTACTGGAGTCGACTTGATCTACGACTTCAACCAAGTCGCATGCGGAGTCGACTTGGGATGTGACTTCGGCAGCTTTGCTCAACAATTTCAACTCTGAACGAAAATGACGCCTTGAAGTTTCTTCTTGAGTTGACTTGGGGATCAACTTGGCTTAAGTCGAAGCCTGAGTCGACTTGGAAATCGACTTAACTTATCATGCTTCATTTTCTTCATTCGTATATCCTTTAAATATCTTCACAAACATGTTTGTAACCAAAACTTACTCAAATTGATTTGTTAATCATCAAAAGATAAACTTGACTTATTTACCACATGTTTCCAACAAACTTATCCTCCACTTTTGAGGTACATAGAACTTTGATAAGTACTTATTGTTTTTATAATTATCATTGTTTTTATTATTTTAGAAATTTTGGTAAACAAAAGCTTAACTAGCATTGATAATATGTGTAATCTATTAGCCTGATTTTTAACCTGAACCGAACCAATTTGATGTAGGTTGAAATAGGATTGGGTTAAGTTGTGAAAAGTAAAGTTGAAAGTAAGGTTGGGTTGAGATTTTACAAGATGAATTAGGGTTGTATTGTCCCGACCTGAGCCAACCCAACCCGATTTAAACCCTTGCCTGTAACTCGAATCCGGATAAACCCGAATGTGCTTGCCACGGCGCTCAGCGCTGGTGCAGCTAGCGGCAATATTTTAAAATACAAAAACATATGCATTTATTATTATTTTTTATTTTTTTTTTTGCAAGTTTCGAAAATGCCCACAGAGCTCCCACTCCCCGCCCGCACTACGCTGCTTTGATGGCATGCTCAGCATTCAGGTCGGCTTCGACCTTCCTCAAATCCGCGCTGTTAATCACGCAAGCATCCAATCTGGTCGGCTGGAATGGGTTCTACATGGCCTTACACCTCTGCCTTCATTTGCGGTACAGAAACCCATCACGGGCACCACGACGCACGATCTCTACGCAGCCGCGCTGCTAGCCATCTCGCATCTTCCACCACCAATAGCTGTCTGCTGCTCCTGTGTCGTCTCCTCCAGTAATTTGCTGCCGCTGAGGTCTTCACTGAGCACGACCTCCTTCGTCGCCCTTCCGAGCGCTAACTGCTGCCGCTGCAATCATCGTCTCTGCTGTTGCCGGTGCGGATGGGCCGTCTTACCAGTCTCTGACGAATTTAATTGCAGTCTATCTACGATTGACTACTCGCAGTAATTGTGAGGGCGGGAGTTCAAACGGTCCTCTTCTCAGGCATTGGCCAGACCAAGCCCCTGATCTGTTCATCGCTAGCTTCAGATCCTCCAGCGGATTCCCATCACACGTGGTCAGGTGCGCGCGTTTGCAAATTGGCGCCTCGCAGAAGAACTACGTGCTGCTGCTAGAAAAATTATCTTGACGCAAGTGCCTTATTGAAGTTCGCATTCTCAATTTCTCAGTTCCACCCTTCAACCATCCTTCTCTTTGCATCCATCCGCTATCTGTTCCTTCTTGCAATCGGAAAATCTAGATTCTAAATCCTTGACATTATCTCGACCATCTCGGCTATGAATATTGACCCCGAAGAGCTCTTCCGAGATTACAGATGATCCTAAAAACAAGTTCTATCAGGTGCCGCCACCTCCCTCGTCCCTCTTCCATCTCATTCCCTGCACGCGTATGCTTCTGGTGCTCGCATTACTTTTTCTCACGTCGGGGAGCTGCAGTCAGTAGGAAAAAATGCTCACTCAATTCCTTTGCTGGCATGATGAGTTTCGATATGAGTTCACGACTAGGCCGAGACCTACACAACAATACGAATAGGTATTGGATTTGTGAGGCCTGCTGAGTCTCTCCAGTAGTGCAGGGAAGAGAAGCCACCAAAGAATACATTGCGTATGTGCTGGATGCATCGCCCAGAATGTTCTATCCAGTGTCTAATGGGGTGAGTACTATCTGCGTCTGGTTTCGTGACGTTTCTACAAGTTTTTGCTAGCTGTAATGTAAACAGCTCCCCATCCCCGTTCTGCCCATAACTCAAAAAAGGCCTGCGCTGTAGCTTGTACTACCAGCTACGAGGAACGGACTGTAACATGGCGCACTTTCTCAAAACCATCAATTCTAGACCTAAATATAGTTTTTAGAACCACAACACAGACTTGAACCAATTTCTAACAATTTAGGCAGAGAGATTATTACAGCATTGATCGGACGGCTAGCCGGCGTTGATAGATGCCGGCGGAAGGCTCGAGGCGCAAGGCGCCGGCGGTGCCTGCACGACGAGATGGGCAGCGATTGCTATTGTGAAGGCTGCATGGAGGTCGTCTGGTTGCAGATGAGTTTTTTCCATGCTACATCTGGTTTGGTGAGAGACTTGCGATGACGATGAAGAAGACGGTGTCGCTGCCGAATGAGTTTCCACCATGACGAAGATGTCCATTTTCACTGGAAAAGGCACAGCAACGCAATCATGGCGATTTGCAGATCTGAGTTTCTGGCAACGGACGCACCTTGGCCTTTTGTTTACAAACGAGAGTAAAATCGACTTTTCTACTGCGTCCAAAGAATATTACCAAAGGAATAATGGTAAAATGTTACGGGTATGTTAGAAATTTTCCCAATTCAATATAATGAAATAATTCTAAGATATCACAAACGTTTCAATAAGTAAGTTCGGTCACATTTTGGTGCATTTGTTAGTGGATGTAAATGTTTTTCATAATTAAAAACTAAATAAATATTTTTAAGCAAATGTGACGATTTTGTATTTTTCTATTGATATTTATGCAATATGATAAAGTTAATATTACAATCTAACCAGCTCTTACACAATAAAGGAAAATTTTCCATAAATAGGTAAAAATTTGTGAAATCTCTACTCAGGAGGAAATTGAAATGCAGCCAATGTGCATTTTTTATTGGTATTTATACAATGTGACATGCATTTTTTATTGATATTTATACAACATGACAAATTTAATATTACAATCTAACACATTCGTAATCCTCATACATTAATGGGAATTTTTCGGAAAACAATCTCAAATCTGTAAAACTCATACTTCAAAGGGAATCACCCACCCCCCGTGTTAGGGAGGACAATAGCAAAAACCCCCTCGTACCAATGAGGGAATTCAAAGACGGAACCTCAATCATGCTTATCATAATCCACCAACCAAGCAAAGTCAACTAACATTTGTATCTTTGATTATGTTGAAACTCAATATCATATCAAACAAATGGGATCGCGATCCTGCGCACCCGGGTGCACTTCGCTTCAGTGCACCCGGGTGCATTAAACTCATTTTAACTCATTTTTATTTTTATTTTTTTGAATTTTTTTTATATAAGTGTTAATCTAAGTGTATTTAACATGTGTATCAATTTTTACCATTTTTAGAGTATTATAAATATTTATTTTTTATTTTTGAAAACAAGTGGAGTATTATAGATATTTATTATAGATATTTACCATTTTCCACTGATTATCAAAATCAAAAATAAATATTTATAATACTCCAAAAATGGTAAAAATTGATAACATGTTAAATGTACTTAAATTAACACTTGTATAAAAAAACTTTCAAAAAAAAATAAAAAATGAGTTAAAATGAGTTTAATGCACCTGGGTGCACACAGAATCACAATCCAAACAAATGATGTTGAATACCCTAGATGAGTGAATTTTCTAATAATCATCAAAATATTAAAATTGAAAAAGATGACTTGCATAAAAGCCAAATCGAACATGCAAGGGTAATGATTCTATTGGTTATATAATGATTAAATATTTACATATTTTTTATGGTTTTGTCAATCTTGTCAGAATTGAACCGGTAAAGAAACTGGTCTGGTTCGAACCAGTGACGTTAGCATGACATATTTATAATATCATAAATATTAAATTAATTTTAAATCTTAAGCAAATATATTGATAAAATTATATTTTCATAAATCCTAAATATATATGTTAGATTTTAAGAACCACAACATAAATACAAAATACACAGGAAAAAATTAATAGCAAGTTTTAAAAAAAATTTAAGCATGAATTTTAGAAAAATTAATTATATTAACTAACTTGAAAGACTTAAACTTGGAATAAGCCCGGACCATTATTGCTTGTTGTTGGTTCTTAAATTCTTCCTATTTATCTTGGTATCATTATGAATCGCTATAAATATACTTAACAAATAAGAAATAAAATAAATCAATAATTATTGAAAATTTGAACAATTAAATAACCTATAATAATATAAAAATTAAGAACATCTCCTACGTTCTGCAAAAAATGAAAATTTCGAAATCTATAAACCATTAAATACATCATTCTTATCGAACATAGATTTTAAAATTAATTATCATGATTTTTATTAAAATCTTTTGGTTTGTACCATATTTGCTTTTTTGTTTTTTCTTATAATGTTTTCACTAAAAATCATATGATATTCTCTAAATATTTAACAATTTTTCCGTTACCAATCCCAATGTTCAATGCATAAGCATAAGCTTCAGGATGTCTAGGGCTAATAGACTAGATTGTTTAATTATTATTTCAAGTTTATGTTTTTAAAAAGGGAAAATTTGTCTTATACCTACAACTTTTATTCCTAATTTCTAATGTATCCATAGAGTCTCATGAATTCCTCCTGTACCCCTAACATGTGACCCTAAATTCTTGAGATGCCTAAGCCATCAAACAACGTTTTTGGCCCATTGAAAAATGAAATAGTTGGCATTCATTGCTGGATCTAAATCCAGTCATGATCCTCATCAGCTACAGTTGTTGAAACTGTAGTCTTCGTTCTCCAACAATGGCATCACACCTCCTAGATGAACGAAATGGAATCCGACCAATTCCATATCAAGCACGCTAGCCGCTGCAAAAAACAAAGTATGCTCTCCCGCCATGAAAATCTATGAGATGGCAACCATGATTAACGGCTTGCTCTGGCAATGAGATCTAGGTAGAGTTTAAGCACTGCAATCCCGTTCACATCATTGTGTTCATCATATCTGGATTTGAAATTCGATTACAGGTCTCCGAGTTCTCAGATATGGACACAGCGAGAAGGAGAGCGGTGCGCTTAGCGAGGCAACGAGCAGCAATTATGTCAAGGCAGCGACGCGTCAAGGCGAGCGTTGCAAGGCGGCGATTGCGTCGAGGCAAGCGCGGCGGGGAGGGCGGCGAGCACAGGCAGTAGTGTTTCGTTAAGGGAGAAACGAGAGAGGGCAAGCATTTCGACGGTCCGACCGGGCGAGTCCAATTCGACCGCCGATTCGCAGGTTTTATATCAATGAACCGAACCGCATGCAAATGAACCGGAAATGGACCGGTTCCCGATCGGACCAGCCGGTCCAGTCCAGTTCTAACAACCATGGGCTCTGTTGGTTAGATAATGATTCAATATTTACATATTTTAGGCTTAATTCTCCATACATATTGGTGCTTTTTGCTATATTTTATAATTTCTTATTTTTTCGGTATTTTACGTGGGCCCACATAAAGATTACACCTCTTTCAAAATATACTAATATGCATTTTTATAATCTCAATAATCATAGCTTCATCATCTTAATGCTTATGCACTATGAATGATTATCATTTGATTATTATAAAAAATAATATACACATCCAAAAATAGTATAGTCTGTCATATGAATTAAATATACACTTGGATCCGCATCATACAATCTATGATGTCTCCGGACCTGTCAAAATAGTTAGTATGAAATTATAAAATATTTCGACGGTGTATATCATCCAAAGGAAGCTGCATGTGCTACTGCTAAAGCACCAAACCAATTCTGGTGCTGCAACTTCTCCAAGCAGACGGCAGCAATGACTTCTTCAGCTCTGACATCGTCGTCGTTGAAAGACCATCTTTTTTCCAGCGTTGCCAATACTTTGCCCGCCCATCAAGCACTCGCACACTTTTCCCAAGTTCCGTATCTTGAACTAAAGCTGCCTCCTCCATTCTGATGGGCATATTCAGTAACAACATTGCGGGCACAGACGTCCCAAGTCCTTGCCATTTCACCCAGTGACATAGGCTGAGAAAGGCAGCGCAGGGATATACTGAACTCGAGTCTGGCCCTCACTGATAGGTCTTCGATCTCCTTACTGTTTTGAGAATATATCACAAATAAGCAATCTTATCAGAAAGTTAGAATGTGAATATGGAAGGGGCCAAAAACTAAGATGATCCAAGCAGTTCATCCAGGTGGGATTGTGGAACACGAAGACTGTCGATCAGCACAGACGCGGTTGAGGAGAAAAACCAACAAATTGAATATGCTCAGATCTCTTAGATAAGTAATACATTAGATAAACCACCAAACATGTTCAAGTCCAACAGGATAATTCTGTGCAGACAAAAACAGCAGAGGGCTTCCTACCTAAGTTCTACTGGTAATTTGTCCAGAAGTGTTGGAGAGCAATTTGGATAACTCGCAGGGATGAGCAACCGCAAGGGCAAGATTGGAGACTGCATGACCAAAGCACGTTATAATAAAAATAACCCTCTTAGATGTGTTTTTGATGGGTAAATTTAACTATAAGCTCACCATTTGTGCTGATGCATTCTGGGACTTCAAGTTCGGACTGAGAGCTACAGCGTTGTAGGAGCATTTAACAATGGTCCCTTCACTTTCAGAAGCAATTGAGTCTGTATCCTCATCACTGATCTCAACAATAATATCAATTAGCCGCTGGTTAATGTCTCTAATCTCCTCCAGTAGTGCCTGACTTACCTACAAGACGACATTAAATTCTATCATTCAGTTTTGGAATACCCTAGGCCTGTCAAGTCCAGATACACACCTACAACATATAACATCCTGCAAACAAATCAACAGGATATATTCTTAAAAATATGCAGTTTTTATGCCTTTATCTTTTTATCAAAATATTGTAGGCCGTTAAGTGGCCCACCTAAGGAATGATGACTATGAGGCTGATGGTAACCAGACATTATAAATTAGCAAGACAACCAAGCACTATTCGCCACCAATGATGAAGAAGCCAACCACACCAATCCAATAGGCTATAAACCATGAAAGACAATCACATTCAAACATGAAACTACAAACATCAATGTCCTGAATATCGATTCAATCAATATTATCAAAACTGAACTAGAGAACAAACCACAACTACTACTTTGGTTCAAACCAGTTTAAATAGATTAAAAGTTCAAAATAAACCAGACAATATATAAAATCCAAAATACCTTAAATCAGATGATTAGTTAGAAATATGCTTAGCAAATACTTAAAGAGTTTTCTTTTTTAAAAAATATTAGATTACGTACTTTTCATGATAGTAGATGATGCACTTGGCTTTATTTTTTTTTTTTATTTTTTTTTAGACATAAAAATATAGAAGAATAATCTTGTTAGCCCGTGCTAAGGAAATGTCTCGCTTAGCCTACCTTAAAAAATTTATTTTAAACACTTTTTTTTTGTGTTTTCTTTATACACTTGTTTATCTAAATGCATTTAACATATAAACGAAGTTTTACCATTTTTGTATATGTATATATATTTTTTTTTTGAGATTTCTAAACCAAGCAAAAGATGTTCTAAATGAGTTTTTTGAAATAGGCTAAGCTAGATATTTGCGTAGTCCGGGCTAATAGGACCACTTCTCAAATATGTATATAAATAATATAAAGAAAATAGAGAAACGAAAAAACATAATAATTATAATAGGGCTCTGACCTTGTTAGCATGAGCTAGCATAAGGACTAAAAGGTGTATTTGCTGAAGTTTTTTTCATGAAAATATTTTTCCTCAGTGTATTTAACTCAAATACCAATACACTTTTGGATATGTGTTCCTATGTGTGTGTATGTGTGTATGTATGTGTGTATATATATATATATAGATCTTTAAAATTACATTCTAGGGGGTATTTAAGTCATCCTCCCGCTCCTCATGCAAGTGTTGACTTTTTAAAAATCAAATATACATACACATTATGAGAAATATTGAAATTTGGTTTATGAATTAAATGCACTTAGAAAAAATCAACATGAAAAAACAAAAGAAAAAAAAAATTGAAAAATATACCTTTTACCCAAGGTAACATAGATTACGTTAGACGGGCTAAAACTACTATAACCATTATATTTATGAATTCAATGAATTAAACAAAAAAAAAACAAACTATATTTTTTTTTCAAAGCATATACTAGTAATTAAGATGTATATAAACCAACATTACAAAGATGATCTCATCTTGATCTCCATCATCCAATGAAGAGTGTTATTAGTGTTGGACGTCCATAGTGCATCAAGAGGGTGGTCCTTAGTGTAATGAATCTTGAATTTTGTGAAAGGAAGCAGATTTAGGAGCACATACTTGTAAGAGTGGGCAATAGGGAAATGGTTATAAGAGTTTTTTGGAAGAGTACTTGGATAACTAACCCTCTTAAGTATGAAAGATCGTGGATTCACCTCTCTTGTTTCAACAAGAGCAAAACTAATACTAGTTTAGGACTTTTGGCCAAGCCGGCTATGCCGTCATGGTAAAACCCACAGCAAACTATTGACAGATTTTGGGTTTGAATCATGAAGTAGTGATTTTATAACAGAATTTTATAATAGTCCCCTTGAGTTGAAGGGGTTTTACAATTTTCCCCCCAAGTTGTGGGGTTTTACAATTCCTCTAGTGTGGGGTTTGCGGGAAAAATTCCCTCCATATTGTGAAGGTTGTGAATGTTACTTATTTATAATATCAGTTGTCACGTTGTATAAATCTCAATAATAAAAAAAAATTTAGGAGCTTTGCAAATTGAACCCTACATTTTCAAATTGTCCATTACACCCCTGTTTCCTACTCTTCTTTCTGCTTTGGTGAAACCCATCGCCACTCATCTTTGCATTGAACTCTGCTGCTGCTACTATGTTCCACCTCACCAACAACCCATCTTTGCATCCTCCAGCAACCCATCTCCCTCCATCCTTCTACCCTCCTCTTTTCTGCTAGTTTTCTACTTAGATTGCAACAGAGATCACAATCAATTCTATCAATTTCCGTATCCCAAAATTGATGTTGATCAAGTTGTCTGCAGGCAGATGGGTTTTCTTCAAAACACAGAACCAAAAAATTCGTCACCAACCCAAAATGCAAATCCAGATCAATTCTAACAGCAAGCTATTGACAGTAGCCATTGATCAGAGATGGTAGGAAGCAGAAGAGGGAGAAAATGAACTCTGGATCTGACGGTACACTGATCCAGATTTGAGGTTGAAAGCACAGATTCCAACTTCATCTTCTACACCAGTATTGTCAAACATGAGCTCCACGATCAAATCAAGCAGACCGAGCAATTTGGCTTTGCCGGTGCAGGTCTGGGCAGAATCCAAGCACACCGATCCCTCACATTGATGCAGACAGGGACATTGTCTTCTCCAACCATTTTTTTGTTCGATTTGGGATTTGCACCAATTCCGACTACCCAGCTCCAATCAGCCATAGCAGATCACTTGTGGGTCAATTTCTACCAGCCACAAGGTCCCACCATCAGCTTCTCTGATTGGCATGGGCCTATGCAACACTGTTATTCCTCTCTATTGCTAGCCTCATTTCAGACTGCTTCCAAGGATGTTACTGCAGTGATTTCATTCAAAGATTTTCAGTGCCGTTGTGTCTACCATTGTAGCACCAATGTGCTGCTGCTTCCCTTCTCGTTTTTCTGTCACGATCTGGGCAAACTCATTCTGACATTGGAGCCTGTCTGCCGTTGTTGCTGGCGGCTACTTCTTGATCAGTCGTTTCCTGATTGTGGTGCAAATCCATCCCATCCCTTTGATCTTCCTTTGTAGTATTGACATTAGGATTCTTGGGCATGACTGCATTTCGATGCCTCTTCCACAGTTGTTTCCTCAACTTTCTCCATCCCTCTGCTTCCAAAATGGAGAAATCTCAACCCTAGTTAACGGCAGGAATGGTACAGGAAGACAGATCTTCCTCTGTTACCTAGTCGCCCCCGGCAGTTCTTCTCCCTCATGTCTCAGCAGCAAGCAGCAGTGCACTGTAAGGAGGTGAGTGGCAATGGGATGTGCTGGAGAAAAAGAAGAGGATGGAAAAGGGGAACAGTGGGAAATTTAAAAATATGTAGTTCGATTCGCAAAGTTAGTTTTTCTATTGTTAAAACCTAAGAGACAAATCCACTATTTCCCAAACTTAGTCATGCAAAAACCTTACTCTTTTATGTTTAAAATTTCAAATCAATTTTAACCAGCTGACAAAGGAACCAGTTTAACCAGTAGTTTATTCTGCTTACTATTGCGGCCTGGTAACTGGAGTGGATCGAAAAAGTATATTCACCCGTTCCCATTCAGACTGGTCGAACCAGCTAGTCCAATCTGGTTCTAATAACACTGATTTCAACTATTAACCAAAACATCAAATTTACCCCAAACATTGATTACTAGCTTTAAGATCATTATCGTCTATAACATAAGCTTATTTAAACCCTCTTAACTTTACGTATTTACATTTTAAATCCCGAGTTTTGCGTATTAGCATTTTAAACCTTGTGAAGTTTGGTTCTTCGCATTTTAGACATTTAGCCCTTACTGTGTTAAAAAAACATTGTTAAAATCGTGTAAAGTGTTTAAAATGCCCTTTGCGGTGGAATTTTTGTTTTAAACTCTCTAACTTCGCATATTTGCATTTTAAACCCCGAGGTTTGCAAATTAGCATTTTAAACCCTGTATAGTTTGGTTCTTTACATTTTAGACCCTTAACCCTCATGTAAAATCTTGTAAAATATCGAAAATGTTTTTTGCATTTTAAACCTTCTAACTTTACATATTTATATTTTAAAAGGACTGGGGTTGAATTGTAAAAATAACTGGATTCCAAATTGCAAAATCCGGCCTATATGCGCATAAAGTGCAATAGACCATTAGATCACCAGTTTAACCTTCTTCCTCATTCATGGAATTGACCATAGCTTCTAAGAAATTAAGGAAAAACTACTACTATTTCTCCTTCAAAGATCGATCAAATCAAGCACCAAACAAAGCTTCAACGACAAATCTTGACACCGGCAACTTCTTCAATTCCAACACCAACATATGCTGTTCAAGCTTTGCTTCATGCATGATTTGGCCAATCTTTGAAGGAAATAAAGAATAGTGGTTTTTCCTTAATTTCTTGGCAATCATGGTCCATTCCATGAAGGGGGAAGAAAGTTCTAGTGATCTCACGGTCTGCTGCACTTTGTGTACATGTAGGCCGGTTTTTGCTCTTTGGAATCCAATTATTTTTACAATTCAACCCCAATCGTTCTAAAATGCAAATATGTGAAGTTGGAGAGTTTAAAATGCAAATGACATTTTAGACATTTCACAAGATTTTAATGGTATTTTTTAACACTGTGAGAGCCAAGGGTCTAAAATGCAAAAAATCAAATTTCATAGGATTTAAAATACTAATTCACAGGTCCCCAAGCTTTAAAATGCAAATATGCAAACTTAAAAGGTTCAAAACACAAATTCCCTTACAAAGGGTATTTTAGACATTTTACAAAAAAATTTAGTGTTTTTTAACGCCATGACGGATGAGAGTTTAAAATGCAAAGAACCAAACTTCACGGGATTTAAAATGCTAATATGCAAACCTCGGAGTTTGACATACAAATATGCAAAGTTAGAGGCTTTATAAAGCAGTCCTCGCAATCATAGGCCAATTTATAGATTAGATGAACAAGGCACATGCTTGGCCCAAAAAACCATAGAAATGGCAAAACAGATGGGACAGCGATTAATATTTCTTAAACCAGTAAATAACACATTACGGTAAATGATAGCATTGATACGCCAAATGTGAACCAATCAAAGTGAGGCGTAATGCATTTTTATGAAGAAGCTATTTCGGTGATACAAACCCATGACACAAGGACCAAAAGCAACCATTTCAACTAATTATTAGCTTATTGTACTTCCTCTTCCCAACCCCACTACAACCATTTCAATAAATTAATAGTTATCCACCAACATGATGACTTGTAAAAGACAAGTCGGTCCTTAGGTTGGGCTTGAAGCATTGGACCCTCAGAATTTCAGACTAGAACAAGATAACATGGCATGGAAACATCTCTCATTGCAACCCTTGATGCATGCTGATGCATGCCATAAAACCTCATGGAATCGTGAGAAGAACGAACTTTTCTCATCAGATGATCTACAGTAAAATTTGAAAGCATTAACATACTTTTCTGGAAGAAGTGCCACACTAATAGATAACTCCCCATTGAAGAAAAGAAAGAGAACAACCATACCTCAATCCTGTGCCTCTTAATCTTAGATGTTGCAGTTGATTCTAACTCAGATGTCTCAAGACTATCCAAATGCCTGAAACTGTCATTTGCACTGCCTGCTGAAGAAACTGCATTTAAGGGCATGGCACTTGTGCGGCGCTTCATTTTCTTTGTCGCAGCACTCCCGTCCTGAGACATGAGGTTCCGTGCTTGCAGACGACACTTTGTCAAAGCCACCAAGTCTTCACCCACAGCAGCTCTAGACCCATTAACTGGTGCAGAACCAGCTATCCTGTCAACCATACTCACAACAGAGCCAATATCTCTCACTGAGGAACTAAGTGCACTTGGTGACATTGATTTTACCTGAGAAGGATTGCAATACAGTTAAACTCTTATAGTTAGGGTGGAACAAAGTACAATGCATGCCAGCAATTAAATGGCAGTTGCCAGAATCTGCAAGACTGAAAGCAAATTTACTTAATAGAAGCATCGCCAAGTCATAAACCAAAGATCAGGCCAATATTTCCTGAATTAATGAAAAGGACCAGAAATCTTACAACATACGTTGCAACATGCATCACAATAAGGTAAATGAGTGATTTCGTGCAAGTGAAAGCAGGAGATTCAAGATAACAAGTAGGAAAGCATATAAAATGATGCTGTCTAGTTGTCATCATTTTCTATGAAACAGTGGTAACAGGTAAAGCAAATAACTAACCACTTTAATCAAGCGTTCCAGTGGCTTCTCTGTGGTGCTCAGCTTTGTAGATGCACCAACCAGATTCCCATCTTGGGTAGTGAATTCTGCGAGCAAGGGAGAAGCAGAGATGCCAGGAGTACCAATAGCAAGGGACTGAGATTGGGTTAACCCAACTGCGAGTTGTTGATGGCCCACATTTCCAGCACTCAGAATAGATGAAATACCAGAAGCCTGTTGTTTCTCCGTGTCACCAGGAAGTGGAGATGGGGCTAAGGGAGTGGATGGAGATGGAGGAACAAATGGGGAGCTCACAGATTGCAAAGGTGTTCCAGATTTTGGGACAGAGTTGAGCAAACTTTGTTGATCAATTTGAGGAGAAGAATGCTGAGAAACTTGAGGTGATTGAGCTTGGAAGAATTGAGGAGAAGGTATGGGCATAGAATTCATGGAGTTCATCTTTAGTTGCTGCTGCTGCTGCTGCTGCTGCTGATAGGTTGGACGTTGACCAGAGAGGTGATTCTGGGGAAACGTCATATTTTTAATGCCTGCTCCTGGTCTGATCTTTGACTCATTAATTTCATTCATTTGATGCGGTTGTGGTATTTGGTGTTGCTGCAACTGCACAGATTGTGGAGGCTTCTGTTGCTGCTGCTGAAATTGTTGTTGCTTCTGCTGTTGTTGCTGATTAAATTGTCGTTGTTGGTACTGCTTCAATTGTTGTGTCTGCATCAGTTGCTCTTGTTTCAGGTGTGGATGATGCAGCATATTTGAGCTTTGCTGAAGGAGATTGATGTTAGGCGCATTCTGTGATATTGTGCTAATGTTAGTCTGTTGAGATGCATTCATGGTGTTCTGCTGTAGACCCATGTTGTTATGCTGAAGGGACCCGATCATGCTACTCATTGTGTTCCCTGCTGTTGAATCCAGATTCGAACCGGGCTGAAGTGCATTCATCATGCCGTGCTGCGTTGATGGAACACCCAAATGGGCTGACAATGGCACTGATGCATGTGGCATGCCAGTAACAGCAGGTGGCTGGGTCGAGGTTATTGAAGGTTGTAAGTTCAACGACTGCATCTGGTTTAAATGGTTACCATGCTGCTGCATTTGTGTCGTTTGAGATTGTGACTGCTGCATCATTTGATGTGATTGACCGCCAGGTGGTGGCTGTTGTACTTGCTGTGATGGCAAGCCAGGTTTCTTTATCCTGTTTGAATTGAGAATGCCCTGAATCTGCTTTTCATAATGAGCAAGCTTTTCCTTGAGATTCACCGTGATGTTATTTTTTGTTATCTGTAGGAGTGTTATCATCCGCTCTAACAATGACTTGAAAAATTCAAGCTTTTTAATATGTTCTGACTGCTTTGGGTGTTGAACGAGTACCTCAGGCTGTCCAAATGAAAAAAGGGGACATTATATGACAACAAAACCATTTAATGCATTAGAATTAGATCATACATTAGCCAAACAGCAAAGAAATTGTGCTTGTTAATTATAAAAGATACTTTCAAGCATTTTATTTTCAAGTTAAGCGATAGGAAGTAGAACCTGCTGGAATTTCAGGTTAATTTTCTGGTGCATCTCATTCAGTTCTTGAAGATATAATTCCTTCATGGATTTAATCTGCGATATAAAGACAATAAAACTTCGTATTCAAAGGTCCAGGAATCTTGAGTTGCAATATGGGAATCTATTTGAACTGCATTGCTAGGATTAAAACAAAAAATGAAATTCAATATATATAGAGAGAGAGAAGATCTTTAAATGCAACCACAATATGGAACACCAATGCCGGGTCCAGTTTAAGATATTTTTAAGTAGATACCTATAGTGTGCTGATGAGCTGATGGAACATAACAGTAGAGTCTATGATTGTTTGGCCTCCAGGATCAATGATGACCTCTCATTTTTTTTTTTCTTTTTTTTTTTTTTTTTTTGTGCGGATGGAGACTATCCCTCCAACCCACACTCGAAATCAAGACAGACCACAAGCATGCAGAATGTCAAACAACTTGGCTATGCTTTGAGTGGCCAGTGACAACCACTTTGGGAGCTTGGAAAATGGAGACAGGTCACAATGATTATCTTGAAGGTGGTTCTCAACACATACATTTGGAGACAAAAGAAGGGACATGCTCAGAATCTTTTCAGATAACTTTCCACTAAAGCTAACTACCAAACAAAGAAATCATCACTTTCTCAAAACAAAATCTCTACTCAAAATTTTCTGATGCACATGAAGGAATCAAGAAAGAATGTTGAACATATGTGATTCCGGCTTCAAGGAATATTCTTCAATAAAAATAATAAAGAGGCTGTGATAAACCATCACTTTCTCAAAACAAAACCTCCATTTAAAAATTTCTGATGCATATTAAGGGATCAAGGAAGAAAGTTGAGAACATGCAATTTCAGGCTTCACTGGATATTCTTCAATTTCTAGGCTGTGATTGGAGGGGCAAGGATGATATGCCAAAAAAAAAGAGAGAGAGAGAGAGAGACTGGAATAAAACAAATAAGAATGAAACCTTCATATGCTCACATAAGCTTTAAAATATTTTCCTGTACAAAACTAGAAAATTAGTTCCTGTAACAAATAAGGCTGAGAAAATTTGCAAAATCATAGGTTTCAAAATCGATGATACCATTCGTAACACAGAATGAAGATCACGTCATAGACCAGTGACTGCCGAATGATAGATTAAAATGCAAGGAATTATGAGATTGAAAAAATACCTTCTGATAGGCCTCTTCCTGCCAATCACCTATGCCTGTATGCCCAGTCTGTGCTGTGGAATCCATTGATGCTGCTAAGAAAGAAGAAATAGTTATTAATAAGTGGACCAAATAAGATGTTATTCTGGCATAAAGAAGACCACAGAAATGCAAGCTGAAATCAAGATATATGAAAGTTTTTTATTTCCAAGATGTAACATGGAAAGATGGTATGCACTAGCACACAGGATGCATGGATCGAGTTCATTAAAATGTCAGAGTCCAAAAATTAACCATGAAATCAGAGAACAAACCAGCTTTCTAAGGAAATAAATGAAGAGCATCAACAAGGAAAGCCATTAGATCAAAACGAGCTAAATAGAACATTTTCCAGCACTCAAGAAAGACCAATGATTTTCATTAGCAGAAAGAGCTCGCTTGAAGCAAGTGAGCTCTCACATGATCATTGACTCACGTAATTGGTCATACTTCCATGAAAGAACTAGGAAGTTCCCTTCTTAAAAAAAAAGGTAAGATTTCAATAATGCATAATGTGCCAAAGTGAATTGATACATTTGCCATGTTTGGGGCTTTGGCCTCTAATTTCTTGACATCCAACCCATTCATTATTCATCACTCTGCATATATATAGGAATAAATTCAGGTGCAATGCCGCTGCACAAAATGGGCCCCACATGATGATAAAATTATAATCTACTCCAACCATTGCATTTAGAATAATGTATTCTATTACCATATCAATTTTCATCCCAATTAGATATATGTATTGACACCATTTGAAAAATGGTACGAATTCAACATAATAAAATACTTTTATATAAATAACAACTTTAAAGTGATTTTTTCAATATGTAAATCATTTGCTATAAAATTTATATAGATAAATGACTGAATAAAATTTCATTGCATTCTAATATACATGGGACCTATTTTTGGGCAAACGTACCACTATTCCAGTGCAGTAGTGCAGTGGTACTGCACCCGAACAGCTCACACACACACACACACACACACACACACACACAAACAGAGTGATTCAAGTGTAGATGATTTGCATCTTACAAGGGTGTAGACTGCTGAAAAATGGCCCTACAAGCATTAGAATGTAATAATACATTATATAATCATTCATTTATGTAAAAATCATATTTTAGACAGTTTAGATGTTGGATTACAACTCTAAATTAAAACTTTTGTGAAGCTATTTCATTAAGTTGATTTTATACCATTTTAAAATGGGACTCAAACATACGTTTGATTTGGGTGAAAATTGGTGTACCATTAAAGTAAATAATTCTAAATACAATGAGTGAAGTAGATATTAGTTTCATAATCAAGTGTGCCCCATTTGCAGTGGACTGAATGCACGGTCCATTTGCACCTAACATTTTCCATATGAGAACTATCCAAGTGTAAATGGTCTATGGAATAATTAGGTTGTAGACGGTCTGCATAATGGGCCCCACACATCAAATATAGGGTGTGTTTAGGAATGTATAAAACTTTTGGTGAAAAGTTTTGGAAAGTAAAAATTGTTAAATGATGTGATAGGATAA
Organism: Annona squamosa; assembly: GCA_035584095.1. Taxonomy (NCBI): domain Eukaryota; kingdom Viridiplantae; phylum Streptophyta; class Magnoliopsida; order Magnoliales; family Annonaceae; genus Annona; species Annona squamosa. The sequence goes on along the minus strand of JAXCLR010000050.1, from coordinate 37,308,069 downwards.
GGGTAATGATGATGAGTAAAGAGGATAAAGTTAAAATAGATAAGTTAGTTATATAGATAATTGTGTAGAAATGATTGAAAATTAGAGTAGTTGTATAGGAAAATGTGAAAAAAATAATTAAAAAATACAGTAATTATGAAGTTAAAAATTTTAACTTGACATGTTATATCCATTGCCAAACACACCCATAATAATGTATTATACAATCATTTATCTATATACAAATAATGTTTGAGATGGTTTAGATGTTAAAAATACAACTTTAAAATTAATATTTATGTTAAACCATCTTATTACATTGATTTTGTACAATTTTAATATGGAGCTCATGCACATTTTTGGTTTAGATGAAAATTAATATGCCGCTAAAGTAAATACTTTTAAATACAATGGGTACAGTAAATGTTTGTTTCATGACCAATTGGGCTCCATTGGCAGCATACCACACATCAACTTAGCGGACTACACATGCAATTGATATGCACTCTAGCATTTTCTATTTGAGAACCATTCGACTGCAAACGGTATATATATGTGTATGCATATATGCATACATTGCTAGGAACCAACAGATTGTGCTGATCAAAATCATGCCCATCACAAAAGTAAAGATCATTAACCTTTTAAAATTGTTTATTCATTAAAACCAACCCGCAAATTATAGACATTTAATCTAAACCTTCTAAACAGTTCATCCCATCTAAAATAATGTTTTTGTATAATTTTGATAACATCCTAATGCACTACATGATGGATCTATCTGAAATTCAAAATTTATAATACTTCTGTACAGTTTTCGAAGGATGATCAAAATGATTTTAGATATGTTGGTCATCGTATTGAATACAATTGATTAAATGGATTTTGCAAAATCATAAGATGCGGCCAAAACATGACAAATATACTGATTTGCTTTGATACATCATGTACAATTCTAGTTCCCCAAATAAAATCTTGTCATTCTTCCCAATTTCCTTTGCATTCCCAGGGGAAAAAAGAGAATAATAAGGAGAAGGAAAGAAAGAAGTGAAAAAAAAACAATAAAGATAACAAAAAAAAAAAAAAAAAGCCAAATGCAGCTTCTGTTATAGAATACTCACATCACTTTTTGGTACAGACCTAGCGCCAAAAACTACACACAGAATTTCCTCAAAATGTTCCAAGGGTACTAGGCTACAAGCTAACTTGTCACGGTAACAAAAAAAAAAATAAGGTCATATTAATGATGTTGCCCATGCAGAAGTAAACAATCCAAAAGCGAATCTTTAGTAAAGGTTGGAACCCAGCATGTTAGAATCTGACCATTAGAGTAGCCTCAGTAATACATATACTGACAACACAGGTTTCTTACATTTGGCAAAGAGAATGATATATTAAACCTGTAAGCGATTTAAGATGCTAGAGAACATTACACAAAAACTACAAAAAATAAAGGTCATACATTGAATGATGTTGCTCATGCAGAAGCAAATACTCCAAAAGAGAATCATCTTTTCGTAAAGATTGGAACCCAGCATGTTTAGAATCTTACATTAGAATAGAGTCAATAACACAGGTATCTTACTTATGGCAAAGAAAATGACATATTAAGCCTGTAAGCGATCAGGAAAGAGGATTCTAAATCAAGCAGAATTCATTGTCACAACAAGACAAAAACTAACAAATCCACATATGACAGAGCGCCTCAAATAAATAATTTTTAGCACAACTGTGGTGAAAAACATTTTCTCAAGAATTTCTACACTAATTCTTCACAATAGCTTACATTTATCACTTTATTTTTCATTCAAAATTCTTGATAACGTTCAGACATGAATCATTAGAAATAATACTAAACTCAACAGCTTACATGATGGACCATCTGGATGAACTCTTTGTGGCTGAAATAACGGCTTTTGCTGATCAATTGAATTTTGAGGTGGGAGCAGGGTCCCTGGTGTCTGCATTCTTTGTTGCATTTCTCGCTGCAATGAATTAGGCTGTTGCTGTACTTGCAATTGCTGTGGCAACTGCTGTTGTTGTGTCTGAATCTGAGATATAAGCTGCTGCTGCTGCTGCTGCTGTGGTGGTGGTTGTGATTGTGACTGCTGCCCTTGAGATGGCAACAAGGTTGATGATGTCTGTTGGGCTTGTTGCGGTACTGGCACCTTTGAATGCTGCATCATTTGCATTGGATGCTGATGCTGCTGAATGTTTGATAAGATTGGTCCAAGCAGCTGTTGTTGCTGCTGTTGCTGATGCTGCTGCTGCTGCTGTAAACTGGAGATGCTGTTTTGCTGGCCTAGTAATGCTTGCTGCTGGAGCTGTGCATTAGACAAATTATTCTGCTGACCAAGTAATCGCTGCTGCTGGTGAGATAAGTCCGACACACTGTTTTGCTGACCAAGTAGCTGATTCTGTTTTATGTTTACTGAATTTGATTGCTGCCCTGTCAGCTGCAGTTGCTGTTGTGAAGGCAACAAAGATTGCTGAGCAACTGGTACTTGGTGTTGTTGCCTGAGAACAGATTGTTGCTGGAGCACAGATGGCCCAGATTGTTGAGCAGAAGATTGTTGATTTTGTTGAATGCTGGACTGGGATGATTGCATCAGAGAATGTTGTGTCTGCTGAGTAGGTTGACTTGACGAGAGATTAGGCATAGGCATTTGGATTAGGGACTGCTGGGAGGACGGCATGTGGTTTGGCTGCAAAAGGGGCTGCTGCTGTTGCATGTGTGGTGGCAAGAGGTTGGGCTGAATATTTCCTTGCTGCATCTTCTGCTTTGAAAGCTGATGTTGAAGCTGCTGCTGCTGGTAAATAAGCTGTGGTGAATTCTGAGACTGCTGCTGTGGCCTTCCTGGCATCTGCCTCTGAGAATTGGCAAACATATGTGATTGTGCCCCTTGACCTACTGAACTAGTCATGGAATTTTGAGATATCCCAGGCATGGCTTGCATGTTGGAGCCCGGGCTGCCAACATTGGACATCACATTCTGAGTTAGACCTGACACAGAAGACAATGCAGACGGCAAACCAGTAGAATTTTGTGTCGTTGCATTAGATAGATTCTGGGATATAAGCTGCTGACGTGATTGAGACTGATTTGCTATGGGCATCGGTATTTGCTGCCCTGGCTTGCGTTGTGCTTGCATAGCATGCATTGCTGTTTTAAGATTAGAACCTAAGGTGAGTATCTAGTAAGTAGAATAAACCATCAAGGAACTGTTCGGTAAAATGGAATGATTATGAAGATAGTGTTGTTAAGACAAAATAGCAATAGCAACTGTTGCTCTAATGATCTCATGATTCACAAGTTAATAAAAAAACAACCTAAGTTACTGGTGTGAATGGATTTCCAATCCATTTTATGTTCCAGTTCAAAGGTACCAATCCAATGATTTACAAAATATTATCTGAATCTTGAACTCTACTCTTTTGCAGTTTTATTTGGCTTTCATTTTATGTCAATGAATTTAACCATTTGAAAACAGGCCAACTAGTTGGTTTCACTCTCCATAATATTAACCATGGATGTCCTTGTCCATATTTTGGGGCTTTCTAATTTCTTAAAAATCAACAATCAGTGACACTAATGAACCCTCTGTATTGTCTCAAATGTTTTGGTAGACGCAGCATATTATCAGGGCTATTGATGCTTCAAGGAAGCATTACGTAGTAGACCAAGCTCTCCCTTAGAGAATTGATTCCATGCAAAATTGTCTACTTCAGGTCCACAATGATACATAGGTCTAATGTAATCCATTTAGCATGCCAAAAACAACAAATTTAGATCAGCAGCAGCAGCAGCAGTAGTTTTAAGCTCTATTCTCATTCATAGTTGTAAAAAGGCAGACTTAGGCTCAAGGCGCATGCACACCTTATGCACCTTGAGGTGAACCTTGTGCACCTAATTGAACTTCTTCATCATCTTCTTCTTCATAAGCCATTTCCAACCTAAGTGGGTCAGTTGCGTGGATTCTACTGCGCCATTCCAAATTGAACTTGCAAATATAAAAAATTTTAACATTCAAATGCAGTTTTGACTCTTCCAAATTCAACTTTCTTTTCCAGTTCATCAAACTGATGTGCCACCCATCCTTTCTCATGGTTACATCACCATGGAATATAGGTTAAACAATGTTACAAAATATTATAAGAGCGGTGTTCTGAATTTAAGTACTAACAGTGGATAATCTTCATGACATTGCTCTTCCATCTGCAATTGATACTTTCAAAGTTCAACTCAAACATTCTGATCTTTATATGAAACAAATGTCAAACAATGTTAACTTTTCGAATTTAGTCAATCAAAGAAGTGCTCAAAAGTAAACCGCCAACCACCACTCTCCCTTTAATCCCAGCACATGCCGAGACTACATATGATATTCCACACAGTATCATTTGCCTCACCAGTGACTCATCATAAGAAACACAATTTTAGGCTTTCTTTGTGCACAGTGGGCATTCAGGATATTGGTCAATGGACTAGTGCTTGAGGGAAGGAGTTTCAACTAGCTTTTCTGCTACTGATACTTTCAAAAGCAAAAGTTATCTTGAAAACAATGCAAAAGGACTTGAAAGACCCATCAGTGACAAAAAAGAAGTTTAGATTATGTGACCACAAATATTCCTACACACAAACCAAATTAAGTAAGCAGGAACCAAAGCACAGATGATTGTGATAATGACGATGATAAGAGTTTTATTTAGTATTGAGACAGGATCAGTCCATAGTGAACACTCCTTCCATGACTACAAAAAAGTTAATTTCAGTCACTTATTCAGTATGATAGTGTGCCTTGCAAGTTGTTACCTTGATCTGAAGCATTTGGGTTCGCATTTGGTGGCAATGTATTAGCTGAACCTGGCTGAGATTTATTCTCCATTGTAAGCATCTTCATAGATATTTTCCGCAAGTAATCTGACTGCAGGAAAGATTTATACAAATGGTTAAACAACTTGTTTAACAGGTAAGGCTTGAAAAGAGGTTCAGACGATAATGCATCAGGAAAATCAACGGAATTTTTGTAGTTCTAAGCAGATTTGAAGAATAAGATAGCACGACCAAACAGATCGCTACGAATACCACATGGAAAAACACCGAAGCCAATTCCTAGGCTGACTCTGTGGATAAGAAATTCACAAGGCATAATAATTAATAAACATCACAGTGATGATCAAATTTTTCATTCCAAAAAAGGCACAAGAAAAGGCAAGCAGAAAGAATCCAAAAACAGGTGAGAGAACAATAGGAGAAAGTGACTGATGGGAACATGCAGCATCATAAACACGGGAATTCCAATTAATACGATAGTGATATATCAATGATTTACCCTATATTGCAAGTGCTTTCATACCTAAATTTTGGATTAAAGCATGGAATTTTGGGAGTAAATGTTTCAATTATTTTATTATAAAGCAGATACTCATCATTTGGTCATTGTTTGTGAAAACACGTTGAAAGAAGAGAATAATGAATGAAAAGAAGAACAATGCAGAAAGAATAGAGCAGTACATGGTCTAAACCATGTAAATCAAGAAAGCACACAAGGAAAACCATTTAAAGAAGAGAAGAAACAAGCAATCGGCATTAGACACAGCCAGAACTGTGTTGATTTTGGCAGAACACTGTGAAAACCGTATGAAAGATGAAAGAACCAAGCCAGCAGCATGCCACACAATTTGAACCATGCGAATACAGGGAAACAAGGTTCAAACTATGCGCCTGGCTAGGATGCATAATTGTGACTTGAATTGCTAGAAGTTTTGTGTATTTTCTAACAGAAACATATTTAAACATGTTCTGCCCAAGAATTGGGGTATTGGAAACTAGAGTTTTGAACAAGAGAAGAGCCACAAGATAAGAAAAAAGGAGCTAGATCAAGGAGGATTTTGAAGACACCATTGAAGAACCAATTCAATGAGTTTTTTGTCTTTCCTTTCTCTTTTGCTTTTGTTGTTATAAATTTTATGGATACTTTCAAGGATGTTATACACTGTGAATTTGCCAAAGCCATGTCTGGCTAAATCTTTCATCCAAGGTTTGAGAATGTAGCACAAGAATACAATGCGTGGATGACTTGATATTGCTTGTTTATGAAAGACAGTTTGTGTTAATTTAATAGTTTATGCTATAAGCCTATAATTGCTTACTTGGCGTCTCGGCCCACACTTCTGCATAATCTCATATCTCAGGTGATGGAATCGAAAGGTGAAAACTTAATATAAGATGATCGAGATACTAAACTTAAGCATCTTGACCATAAGAATAGGGGGGAGCCCTTTGAGGAATTTGATGAACAACCACACTGCTTAATGAACTTTAATCGATATAATACTATAAGAATAGGCAATTATACTGATTAGAATACATCTGCATGCCTCGAGAGAAGATGTTAGATTAAATTAAAGTTTGTTTTCCTTTAATAAAAATTATCCAGATTAAATAAACGATTTGATAATTCATTGCAGAAAAGTCATTTGTGCAACGCTAGATCCTAGATCATTCACATCTTTATCTCCATCTTTATTTCATGTGCTTAGTTCTAGTTAGAATTCTCATTTATATCATCCATATCTTTTGGCTACCCCAAATTATCGTTTGTTTCTAGGCGATTATAATTACTAAAATCCAGTGTTACACGATTCCACATGGAAATGAATTTTGATATATTAGAGGCCATGATTGCGAAGAGCCTAATAATACCATTCTCATAAAAATATTTATAATCATAAACTCAATAACCATGATGAAGATCAATCAAAAAAATAACCATGATGAAGATGAAAAGACTAATTGTATGCACTATTAAGTTACTAAGATTAAACCTTTCTATAGCCAATTCCCAACATATTCTATCTAAAACATTGCAGCAAATGGAAAGCTTGAACCTCCCAATAAAACCTTTCTACAACCAATTCCTATCATATTCTATCTAACAGCATCACCACCACCACAACCACCATCACCATCACCACTATCATCATAAGGTTTTCCCCACCTATGTGAGGTCAGCTGCATGGATCATGTTGCACCAATTTTGACAATCATAAACTATGTTTTCAGTAATATCTAACATTTGAATATCTTATTTAATTACTTTATCCATGTTTTTCTTAGTCTTCCTCTTATTCTCTTACTGTCTACTATTTGAGTAAACTTAACTCTCCCAATCGGTTTTATTTCAAGCCTCCATTTAATACATTTGGACAGCCTTAGTATGTTCTCCATCATTTGAATATTTTATTTCCTATTGCCTTCACCTTTAATTATCTCAAATTACTGCATTCTAATTTTATGTTTTTTTTTCCTTTTATCACTCATCCATCTCAACATTCTGTTTTTGTTACACTCATTCTCTGTCTATGTTGTTCTTCTATTGTCTAAATTTTTGTCTTATAAAAACATTGATGGGCTAATTACTATCTTATAGAATTTTTCTTTAATTCAATTGGAATTCGACAGTTACAAAAAATCCGTAAAACACTTTGACATGTCTTCCATTCTACTTGAATGCTATTTCTAATGTCTTTCTCGATTTCCCCAATTTTGAACTAATGAAAAGTTAATCCGGCCAATTCTGCACAACAAAGTATCAGGGCAATTTTCATCAAAAAAAAAAAAAAGTATCAGGGCAATTGCCAAAAGAACCTTTTAATATGCGTACTTGAAAATTAAACCTTGTGTTTTGCATATTTGCAAGACAGGTGTTGTAAGTCTATCCTTCTACAAGATAGTCTCTGCTGTTAACAGGCCTATTAACAACAATGTCCATTTTCCAATAAACAAACTTAGATCTAATTTAAAAATACACAAAACATGAGGTTGAATCTACAAAAATACCGTCAAAATAACTTGATAGTAATTTTAGATACATTCAACAAAAAAAAGTTTGGAAATTTATCTAATTAAAATATAATTATTTTTACTTAAAATTGTAAACATTTATTCTCTTATTACATGTAACTATTCAAACTTACTTATTTTTCATTATATAAAATGATATCTTCAGAATGTAAAGTTTGTTAAGCCAATAGGGAAACAGATCCAAGGAATCAATTTCTCTGAAATTCAAAAGGATCATTTTGGCCCTAAAATTAAACATACTTTTGTAAACATATGAACAATTTGGATCTCATAAATTAATACCTAAACCATTAACAAAAACATTCCTCATACATTCCTAATGAATCAATTCCCTTCAATTGTTCCAAAGTTGCTAATAATGTACGATGGGTTCCACTTTGGTGCAACAAGTTCTAAGTTTGGAAAATCGATGTTTTTACACAACATGATATATTTTCTAAATTCGAACCATGCATTATGTTTATCAAAATTGGTGTAGTTAAAATGTAAAAAATCACAATTATAAAAGACATAATTGGGCCACAATGAACTTCAAGTAATATCTTGAGCTTGTATCATTAAAATGCAGCTATGCCTCCATATGGTGATTTTCAATATCCAAACTAAACAAATATTGATAAATATAATGGATAGATAGGATTATTAAAAACTAATGTGGTGTATGAAAAACAAAAATGTTCCCTGCTTGGAACCATTTCCACTTTAATATAATTAGAGGGCCTAATTTGCAAATATCCAAACTTAGAGGATCAAATTGGCAAATATCCTTAAAATATCCTGATCCATTAACTGTCTTCTCCCAAAATTCCGCAACCCTTATGATCTATAGGAAACCAATAAACTATCAGCTCCACTTTTACATGAAATATCCATTAGCCAAACACCATCTTTACATTTCAGTACATTAAAGAATTTTGTGGCAGCTTAGACTGGGTAGGAAGTGATTGGTTCAACTTGTAACCCCATTTACACAAAACAAGCCACCTGATTGAAAAGCCCAACCTTATTCCAACTCAATCTGAAACATAAATCATAAGATTGGCAAGGGGAAGTCAAGAAAGCTAAGGATTGAAAAAAGAATAGAACCATTAATTTTGTTAACAATTTGAGTATAGTGAGTTGCTTGGGTCCTCCATCTCAATTTCAAAATCTGGACAAGTTAAACTTGGATCCACTAACCTAAGTTTACTTTTTATAAAACAAAATTAACCCAAATTAGGTTGGTTGGTCAGGTTGAGCCCTGCCCTAGCAGCATCAGATCATTGATCCAAGGGTTTGACATACAACTGATAGAATTTGAATTCATATTAGGGAGGATTCAGCAGACTTAGAGCCTGTTTGACCTAGCTTCAGAAATATCAATCCCTCCATGATAAATTAAAGACAAACAAACAAAGGAAAAAAAAAAAAAGAAAAAGAGGAAGAGCAGGAACGAGCATTAAAGGAGTCCCTGTAAATATCTAAGCCCTTTCATCAAACCAGAAAGTGGAGAACAGAAGCAACTTCAACAGCCACCTTCCCCTTCCAGCCTTCCCCCTCCACAAAGGGCCAAAAACTACCTGGTTTACCTTGTTAAAAACCGCCAAAATAAATAAACAAATAAATAAAAGTCAAGGAAGATGTTTTGCTGACAGTGTACAAAAAACCTTAGCTACAAGAAGACAAACTTATAAACAAAAACAAAGGGTAAATTGGGCAATGCCCACAGAACCATTCATATGTAGAACAATTGTAATGTGGAGAAACCATAGATAACCAAACATTTCCAAGCAACCTCCATCTTGAAGTGATAAACTTTTAGGTAATCATCAACAATACCAATCCAACACTAGTATTTTCCTAATGAGCCACATATATTCAATAAATAGGCAAAAAAAAAAAAAAAAAGAAGAAAGAAATTGGAAATTTGAAAATTTTTTTAACCAATGAAAAACTTAAAAGGCTCAAGAGAAAATGCTAATTTCAAGTTTCTTCTCAAGTTTCCTAATTACCCTCTCAAATGTAAATATGCCAACATGATAACCAATTAATTGGACATGGGAATGATCAATTGTTCTTTTTTGGTGCTCATCAATGATCATAATTTTTAAAATATTGCTCCGCTCAAATAATTCAGAAAAAAACACACATAGAAACAGCAATGACGATACAAACAATATATCAGGTTGACTCTGCAATCCACAAGACACCAAGATAGGGGAAGGACACAAAGGAACAAATTCATTTTTGCATGTGAAACAAACTAAAAATAGATAGCTGAAGTACCTGACTTGTGGCACTAGTATAAATCTTTTCTTCAAATTTAACGGCAATTTTTTGCAGCTCAAGTAATCCATCTGGCCCACTTACTGGTAAATGCTTCTTCAGAGTATCCATTCTGTGCATGCAAAACAGTAAGAATTTGACTAAAAAAAGTTATAGCATGAGACTCCACATCCATGCAGAAATCAATCACTTGACCAAAGGAGGTGAATCTTTTGCAACGGGCATGATTGATTGATCTCTATATATACTTCACAACCATTCAATTTTATTTAAGTCAACATGCTATATACATTATATCCACCAGATGCCAACTTTAGGTCTTCACCTCAATGGAAATATCCAATACTTGTTCATCAATTAACTAAGAAAAAAAAATAGATAAAATTGTGGCCATTGCCCAATCAGAAAAAGCAGCTCAGCACACACCAAGAGTTGTATTCAAGATATATCTCTTAGCTCAACTCTCTACTACTCATGGAAGTTCATGTAATGTTGTGGATTATCAAAAAATGGATGAACTGCTTGAAAAGCCACTCTCAATTCATTTTGCAACTCGAGTGCAGCAAATTGTGGACTGGGCAGATTACAAATCAAACCAACCACCAAGTTCATCAAATGCAGTCACATGAATCATGGAGGTGTTGATGAGTGAGAACAGAGTTTCGTAGATGCACAAACAAAAAAGCAACATGGAAAGACAGAATGATCACTCGCAGGAATGAGATCAATCACTTGGCTATACAACAATCGAGGATGGAATTCAGCGGTCTGTAATGATCATCCAAAGGCAGTTAGCATTCTCCAATGAATCTGAAGTTTCAGGTCACCCAAAGATCACCGGGAGCCTAGTGTGGTCGTGCATCTCATCATTGTTCACCAGCAGCAAGTCTAGAATAGCCGCAAATAAGAGAGGGTTGACAAAACCAAAGAAGGTGAGGAAGACCAAGATTCTCACATTTTATTGACGATCTTCGTGCGAGCATCAGGAGTTAACTGATTGTGCCAATCATTGTCGATACTACTGGTTTCCCCTTGTGTCGCAGGCCTCCAATTATTCCCATCCATGGAGAAATTGCAGAGACTGGAATTTTCATTTTCATCAAAATTTTGAAGAGTTTGCAGGAAAAAATAAGGGAACGAGGAAATTTCCTATCCTTTAGTCCAAACAAATCCGACATCGATATACACAATAAGACGGAAATTTCCCCATGTATAATGTGAGAAGAAATAAAGAAAGAAAGAAAGAAAGAGAGAGAGAGAGAGTAATTAATTCCAAAATTGAAGTGAAATAATGAAAGGGAAGAGAGGAAGATCTGACAAGTAACGGAGTAAGATCGGATTGATGAAGAAAATCGCTTCCGACGCTTGCTCTGTTAAAAATCATACAAAGGCGGATTCCTTGGGCAGCCGCTTCAAGATCGGCTGGACTTCCAAGAAGGGACAGGCTCGTTGGCCGCTATTAAGAGGAACCGTAAACGGTTTCCCTAGCCGTAACTCTTCAATACTCATGCGTGGGCGGGACTGTCCTGTAACTTGCAAGCGTATCGAAGTTTGGCAGCAGCACTTTTCTTTTCTTATTATTATTCTTTTTATTGTCAGCAATGGCAATTGCATTGTTTTTATTGGAGGAAAATATCCCCACCGATATATGTTACTTGAACCCATCCACTTCGCTGGACTCAATGTCAATTAACCAGCATGATTAATTATACCCACTTGAGGGAAAACATGGTGGCGTTAAATTTTTCTTCAACAATGTATGCTATTACAAATAAAATTATAATATTATAAGGTAAAATAATTGGATATTCATTTATTAAGAGGTGTTTCAAATAATATAAGATTTTTATATCAAATTTGTATCTGAGATAAGAATATAACGATATATACTGAATGAGTAAAGTTATACTGAAAATGTGTAAAGTCGTGATAGCAATCAGAAATGTTATCTTGAAAATTGAAAAATTGTATTAAAAATGATAATACATATTTAATTTAAGAATCTCATTAATCAAATTGGGTAGGCCTTAATCAAGGTGCTAAGAGAGTCCTCAGCAGCTTACTAAATGTTATGCCTTTCAAATATGAACCAAAGCAAACGAGATTGTCGGAATCACTCTTCTCATTGCACATTCTTTTAAAAATGATTTGGTAAATTAATTAATAACTATCTAACAACTTTACTTCTTCCAATTTAAGCTTTTATATTTCAATCATTTATCCACATAACTATCTTATTTATTCTAACTTTATTCTTATTATATTATATAACTTTTATATTTTTCACTCTCTTTTACACCATATCATTTTCTTACCTTAACCATATTACTGATTGTACTTAAATTTTGCAGTATGGAAATGCAAAAATTTTTATAAAAGTCAAAAATAATATAGCTTTTGACAACTAAGAAGATAGTGAAAAATAATATAGCTTTCGACAACTAAGAAGAAAAAAAAATTTGTTTGCTTTGTGCTAATAATGTTAGAATTGAATTAATAAAAAATTTGTCTGGTCTGAACTAATTTAACTGGTTTAGCAAACTAATTTGAATTGATTATGTCAATATTACATATTTATAATATTATTAATATTTAATTATTTTAATGAAGTATATAAATAATAGGTTTGTAAATATGTCTACAAAAATTTCACCAATATTGCATCCTTGTTCCAAGTTTTCAAATATTACAAATATACCTATAAAATTTCACGTAATTTGTATGTGTATTCTCTTTTGACAGTTGGCCAAAACGTCGTTAGCTGAGCGGTAAATAATTTTTCTGTATTAGGAAACTACCCCTAATGAAATGATAAAAGCAAAATCGAACGAGGATCATTCGGGTGGAATAAAGAAGCTCCAAGAGTAGCGCTGCAAAAAATCCAAGTAGTCTTTAATCCTTGACTGTGTTGTTTATTTTTTTGTTAAATCTTCTTGAGTCATTGCTCAAGATCTTCATTGGCTTACAAAGATGGTAGATGCAAAGATTTGAGTGGGCTGGATTCCATAGCATCATTTTTATAAATCATGTTCAAATAAGTTGCAGATAAAATAGATGTTTTTGGTTTGAATTTCTTGATGTCGTAGCTTATAAATAAGGTCCCCAAAAATTGTAGATACACTAAATGAACGTGGGTTAGATTTATCAATACAAATCATGTGAAAATAATGTTACTTGTTAATGTGAATGTGCAAATTATTATTTATTTTTTGTGTTAGACTTATTTTGACGGTGGACACAGATTAATATAGTCAATTTGTTAATAAATTGGTTTTTGTAACTTAAACATAATTTAAGTTATTTAATTGGATCCATTGTTTAAAAAATTCATAATTTCATGACTTGTTTGTTCTCATATGTTAATTCGACGTAAAAATTTTGAGCATTAAATCAACATTTTATTTTTAATGGAAATTGGATTTGTGCATCTTACAACTGTCCACATAATCTTGAGTGGTGGTGTTGGTGAGTTTGTTAGAGAAGAAAAAATATGAATCAAAGTAATCTCTAGCATATCCCTTGTCAATGTGAATTAGGAACTTGTAGGCCAAAGTAATCAAAAACAGAAAAAAAAAATCAAGAAGATACTTTTATACACGCCCAAGATAGGTAGTTATATATTTTTGTAATTTTTGTCTTATACATTGTCAATTGATGTACATGATTTGGAAGCTAAATACATTTTATGCTTGGTGAAGGACACAAGGATTTCTAATTTTTTTGCTTAGTACGATGAATATTTAAATATTAAAAAAGAATACAATGGTTCAAGTTCAAGCAACATCAGAAAAGGTAAAACTACTTAAACAAGAGCTTAGGTTGCATCTGAAGAGGCATAGATACTTAGGCGAGAGTTAGAGCTTACTACAGGAGCACTTGAATTGGCAAAAAAAAAAAGATTAATATCATGTAAAGAGAAAAAGAAATTGCTGTTGTTGAGAAGGCATTTAAGATAGTTATCATTCATGACTAGAATTTACTTTGAGCATTATATAGGGACCTTCAGTTTCTAGTAGTTTCGCCATTGGTAATTTGGATATAGTTTTACAATTTTAAACTTACAACTTATAACCAGGTGTTGTGAGCAATGAGTTGCTAGAATGTATGTTACCAAAATTACAAAAAAGCAATGCACATCTTGTATACACTATTTATATAATTCTACATGTTTAATTGCTTGCATATTCAACATTTGATTTTGCTAATGAAAAACAAAGTAAAAAATTGATTATCATTACGAAAACGGGGTAGCATTTGATAAGTACAAGCTTAATTTCTTATAGAGTCAATATTTAATTTTACCAGTAAGAAATAAACTTAAAAATATATTGGTGTTATGAAAATAGGGTAGCATCTACTAGGTATACCTATCTACATAAATATTTTACACACCATATACGTATGTCTAAACTGCTGATTTTCTGTTGAGGAATGTCATGGAAGAGTTGCTCTAACAATTCTACATGTTTGTTTTCTCTTTCCAAAGCTATTTTTTTTAATTTAAATAAACAAAAAGAAAGCATAAAAAAGGAGACATGTTTGAAAACCAAAAGCATTCAAGTAAAGTATGTTGTTAGTTAAAAAATGAAATCAACTTCCAATAACGTTATGGAAAGCAAATGACATAAATTAGCTTTAGAAACGAACATATCCCTCCCAAAAATACAAAACCATCATAAGAATCATCTAATTCAAATGAGTCATCTTCTCTTATATATATTGGCTCATCTATACCTTCAATTTCGCTGATGTTGTCCTCATCATGCCTCCACATAATGGTGTCATTCCTAGGATCATTTACTATTGAGAAAACCATAGGTCAGTTTATCAAAACCATAGGTCAATTTATCAAATATAGTAGTAAAGTATGTAATATTTCAAATATAAAAATAACCGCTTTACCTTTTAACAATATGATGACTTTCTAAAATTTTCTCCTACCTAACAATAACGACAACTAACAACCAGAGTAGCAACCTTGCTTTTTGCGATACAAAAGCTAGATTTTGCACCTTTGCTTCAACCTAGCAATATTTTTTCTCTTCACAAAGCCCAAAATTTGGCAACATAAAATCTAAAAATTAGAAAATCTCAATTCGAGTAATGGGCAAGCTCATCTCTTAATTTCAGTGAACTTCTAAAATATTGGTAGCTTTCAACAAAATCTTCCATCAACAACAAATTGAAAATTAAGCTAGTAGCAGCCATGGATGTGGCTTCACCTCAAATTTTGCAAATCAAAACTCATAAAAAACAAAAAACAGCAAACATCAACCTACTTGGTCGGATGAAATCCATGATTCTAGTAACTTAGATAGGGGATTTTGCCTGCAACTTTGCTCCGTCTCTATTTGACATTCTATTTCAAGCAGAGGCCACCTTAATTCCTTCGACCATCAAGTAGCTTACGTCCAAGCTGCATCCTCCTCTAACTTTGGTGACCATCAATGTGTAATTCCAAGTCCAATTTGTAGTAGTCATAAGTCCTTCGCTCATCCATTGATTTGTGGAATTTTTCATTGGAAAATCTAATTGCAACAAGCAACGACAAAAAAACCCAGCCTAACACATGATTTGGTAGCACCTATAAAGTGAAGGAGTAAGCTTAATTCCAACACGCAAAGAGGGAATTTACAACATTTCACATGCATTAATAAGAATTTTAGCACCGTATTGCTTAGGGTTTAAAATGAAAAGGAACTAAAATTTTTAAGATTTAAAATGCAAATGGGCAAAATTAGAGGTTTAAAATGCAAAAAACTCCTTATATATAAAAAGTTAAAGTCAACTAACACAAATGTAGTGAACAAAGGCCCCATAAGTTTGTATAGAAAATCGAAGTAATATGTCCATAAGATGATACCGATCATACCTATATTATGTTTGAAACAAGTGTTGAAATCAAAAGCAAAATACCCAAAGCATATATTTTGATGATTAATAATTCAATTTGAGTAAGTTTTGGCTACTAATATGTTTGTGAAATATTTTAAGAATATAAAAATAAAAAATATGAAGCATGACAGGTCAAGTCAATTCCCGCATCGACTTCAAAGGCCATTTTTTGTTCAGCGCTGAAATCGGGGACCAAGAGCTGCCGAAGTTGCAAACAAAGTCGACTCTACATGCGACTTTGGTGAAGTCGCATACCAAGTCGACTCCAGCATCGACTTCAACTAACCAGCACAGGATTTGAAGAGTAAAGTCACAGACCAAGTCGACTTGACATCCGACTTGAGTGAAGTTGATGACCAGTCGACCCAAACAATCAACTTGGATCAAATGAAGATAGATCAAAGACTTAAACAAGAAAAGTTGCATTAATTTATCATTTTGGATCAAGAAATATCACTTGGACATTTCTCATGCACTCCAAGACTCAAGGATTCAAAATTTCAAGACACGGAGCTACAGGTTTTTAAGTTAGGATGATAATACTAAGTTTCAAGTGATATAAATCAGCAAAAGAACATTTAATTTGAAGAAAATTAACCGACCAAAGCCATCTCCAAGAAAATTCAAGATCATCAAGTAAGCTAAGGAAGTGAAGTTGCACTAAAGTTGACTCCAGCAACGATTTGGGTCAAGTCCCAGTCCAAGTCAACCTGAAGAAGAGACTTGGAAATTGTCGAAAACCGAAGTCGCAACCGAAGTTGACTCCACATGCGACTTGGGTCAAGTTTGAAACCAAGTCAACCTGAGGAGGAACTTGAGCAGTCTGCTTATATCCAAGTCGTACCCAAAGTCAACTCCAGCCTGCGACTTGGGTGAAGTCGCACCCAAAGTCGACTCTACCTGCGACTTGAGTCGTAAAAGTTGAACGTTCGCACATTTATTACGCGCCAACCAACTCTCTAACGTTCAAATCTCCTCTTCCATTATATATAGACACTCATCTAAATGTGAAAACATATATAAAAGAGTATAAACATAAGATACCAAGTTAAAAATTTTATTCTCCTACCCTTGAATGATCTATACACTTTTGAAAGAAGAACAAGCTACAAACTTGCTACTTACTTCAACGCCAATCGATTCGTTTCTTCTATGAGTTCTTCCTTGAGCTGTAACTTACCTACACAAATTGTAAAGTGTAGATCTCTTTTCTTTTCAATCTAATATTCAGTTTTAATACTTGGGTTGATTTTAGTATTTCAAACCAAATGATAGCAAAGTAGCATTATGACTAGAGTGGGGACTCATCACCTACTTGTGTTGTGTGTTGTATATGCCCCATAGAGCTGAAATCTAGAAAAGAGCGGAGACTCTAGTTGTATTCATGGAATACATAGTATAACCTAAGTCAGAAAGGGTGTAAGCTTGGAAGAGTGGAGTAGGGAATGTTGCCGAACCACTATAAAATTTTGTCCATTGATTTTCATTTCCGCTTTCATTATCATACTGTTTTGCATTTGTTGCATTAAAGGGGACTGAATTAATCCGGGGTAAAGTTTCTATTTAAAACGAAAAATTTTAAATATCCAATTCGCTCGTCCCTTCTTGGGTAATTGTCATCAACTCAGGACCAACAAGTGGTATCAGAGTAGGTCTTTGAGTTTAAACCAAAGAGATTTTTTGAAATGACACCTTAATCAACTTCCACCCCTACTTTTGCCGAAGGTCAGTCTTTTACTAGACTACCTCTATTTGATGAGACTAATTTCAGTTATTGGAAGTTAAGAATGAAATAATTAATCATGGCTACGGATATTGATTCTTGGATTGCTATCCAAGATGGCGTTGTATTACCTACCGATGAAAGAGCCTCTTCATGATCCGAGGAGAAAGTTAGAGTTGTTAAAAGCAACACGAAAGCCATGAATTCCCTCTTTTGTGCATTAATGGCGTCTGTATATGATAGAGTATCATCATGTCAAATCGACAAAGAAATATGGGATACATTGACATCCATATATGAGGGAACTTCTCAAGTCCAAGGGACAAGGAAAAATATTTTGATTGGAGAATTGGAAAGCTTTAAAATTTTTAAAACAGAAAATATTTCTGAAATATTTGCTAGCTTTTTTAAGATTACTAACGCCTTGAGAGGGCTAGGAAAAATAATTTCTAAATCTGAGTAGGTAATGAAAATTTTAAGGGCACTACCCGAATCATGAACTCTAAAGATCACAACTATTGAGAAAGCAAAAGACCTCAATACACTACGGCTTGAACACCTTATAAGCTCACTCATGTCATATGAGTTGATAAAAAGGAGAAATGAGGAGCAACACAAAGGCAAGAGAGTCATCGCCTTAAAAGTCACACAAGATTTGTACGACTCTACCTCATCGTCACTAAACGACGATGAAATCGCCTTACTTACAAAATGATTTAGAAAATTTGTAAGAAAATGAAGAAATTTCAGAAACTTTAAAGAAAGAAATTCTAAAGAAAAAAAGAAAAAGACAACAAAATATTTTCGATGCGGCGGTACGGGGCATATGCAAGCCCAATGCCCAACGCCCGAGGAAACTAAAGCAAAGAAGCAAAGAAAAGATTGAGACGACAATAGAAAATTTCAAAGAATCAAAGGAAGAGACATGTACGTAAACAATGAAGAATTTACAACATGCAGCTCCTCAAGTGAAGAAAACGAAGCAGGTGTGCAAGGATTTGTTGCATGGCAAATTCTGACATATGTCTTGTAGTGAGGGAAATTTTGGAGATCAAACCACCTCAACAAACTACTAAAGCAGCCAAAAGATAACCTTCAAGCAAAAATCTTTTTCTATTTTCTCTTCTATAAATGAATGTCTCAAATGTGCTAAATTAGAAGAACTTCAACAAGCATATGATTTATTATATGAGAAAATAAAAAAATTAAGAAATAAGTTCATGATAAAGAAAAGATAATGCGATGCAGTGATAATTGTGAATGGTAAACTTACTGAAAAGATTGATTAATTGAAAAATGAAAAGAATATCTTGATAAATGAGTTAGAAAAACTCAAAAAGAAAAATGAATCGCTTCTTAAGTTTTCTAATCTTGATGAAAGTGTCAAAATATTTTTAAAAATGACCACCCAAAGCTGTAAAAAAAGACTTGTGTATTCTACATTTGAGCAGGGTGAAAATAGCAAATCTAATGCTCAAAGAAACCTCAGAAACAAACCAAAATCCATCTATGCTAAACGTAAGATAAATCATGTAATTTGGACCAAAAGATCAATTCGGGAACCAATTATCAAATGGCTTCCCACTCCTCGACTTCCAGGAGTTTGTAATTTTTGCAACAAGATGGGACACAAAACATTTCAATGCGAATTTAGAAAATTACAAAATCTTAGTGCAAAATTGTTTTGGATGACCAAGAGCATTGAATTTATGGTTTTAAAGGAAGATCAACATAGATTCTAATGGATAACTAATCCAAATTGACCCATAAAATGGGTACCAAAAGGACGAGCTCCACTTGACATTATGTTTGCAGGTTTGTCTTAGAGCTAAAGCCAATAACATATAATTTATGGATAGTAGCTGCTCAAGGCATATGACACGAGAAAAAGGACCGTTCCATAAGATCAACCAATGCAACGAAGGAACAGTTGTTTTTGAAAATAATAAAAAAGGTAAAATAAAAAGTAAAGGAAATATTTATGGAATTTCAAATGCATATATTGAGGACGTACTGTTTATTGAAGGACTTAAACACAACTTAATGAGTATTAGTCAATTATGTGACAAAGGTTATAAAGTTGTATTTGAATCCTCTATATGCAATGTATTTGATGATGATCACATAGTATTTAGTGGCAAAAGACATGAAAATGTATGTTTGGTTTGCCTAGATGAACTTGAGAAAAAATGTTTAATAGTCATAGAAAATGATCCATGAGTATGACATATGAGGCTTGAATATATAAATATGTTAAATATTAAAATATTGTGGAAAAAATGTCTAGTACAAGGGTTATCAAAGCTTAAATATGACAAGGACAAGATTTGCAAGGCTTATCAATTATCCAAACAACCCAAACTGTCATTTTTCACTAAAAAAAATTTCAACAACTAGACCACTTGAATTATTGCATATAGATCTTTATGGGCTATCGGACATTTTAGCTCTTGGTGGAAAAAAGTATGTATTTGTAATTGTTGATGATTTTTCAAGATTTACTTAGATCATACTCTTAGCTAGCAAAGATGAAGTTTTTTCTATGTTTGTCACGTTTTCAAATTTGGTGCAAAATGAAAAATAAAGTTAAATTATTTCAATTAGAAGTAATCATGGTGGTGAATTTAAAAATAAATGATTTATGGAATTTTGCAATAAAAAGAAATTCACCATACATTTTCTACACCTAGAACTCCTAAACAAACGAAGTTGTTGAAAGGAAAAATTGGATAATACAAGAAATGGCTAGAACTATGCTAAATGAGAGTAAATTGTCTAGAAGATTTTGGGGTGAAGCTGTAAATACAACTTGTCATGTATTAAACAGAGTTACCATTAGAGCAATATTGAAAAAGACCTCATATGAACTTTGAAAAGGCAGAAAACCAAACATATCATATTTCCATGCTTTTGGATGTACTTTCTATGTCTTAAACAATGGAAAAATAAATTTGAAAAAATTAGATACCAAAAGTGATGAGACAATGTTCCTTGATTATTCATCAAATAGCAAAACATATCAAATTTTTAACAAAAGAAATCAAATAGTAGAAGAATCAATACATGTTGTTTTTGAAGAATTTAACCAAACTCCTAGAAAGGATGATGAATTAAGTGATGCATATGATATATCAAAGAATTTAAAAGCAAAACAATAAGAGCAATAAGAGGAAACTGAGCCAAAGCCAGAAAATTCTATGGAGAAAAGGGTAAGTGAAGATAATAATTCCTATAAACCTCCAACTGATTTGAAATTAAAAAATGTCCATCCAATTGAGCAGGTTATTGACAATATCTATGAAGGAGTAAAGACTAAGAGATCAAAACAAAATATTTGGGGACAATATGCTTTTGTATCAAAAATTGAACTGACAACTATTGATCAAGCTCTTAATGATGAAAATTGGGTTATTGCAAAGTAAAAAGAGCTAACTCAATTTGAAAGGAACAATGTATGACATTTAGTTCCTATACTCAAAGATTGCACTATTATTAATACCAAATGGGTATTTAAGAACAAATTAGACGAAAGTGGACTTGTAATAAGAAACAAAGTCAGACTAGTAGCTAAAGAGTATTCTCAAGAAGAAACGATTGATTTTGAAGAATCATACGCACCTGTGGCTAGATTAGAAACCATATGTATTTTACTAGCATTTGCTTCTCACACGGATTTCAAATTTTTTCAAATAGATGTAAAAAATGCATTTTTTAATAGATACTTGAATGAAGAAGTATATGTTGAACAATCCCCTGAATTTGAAGAAAATGATCAATCAAACTATGTTTATAAATTAACCAAAGCATTACATGGACTAAAACAAGGTCCATGATCTTGGTATGACAGGTTGAAAAAATTTTTGATTGATCATGAATTTTAAAGAGGATAGGTTGATACTATATTATTCATCAAGTATAAAAGTAAAAATATTTTAATTGTTAAAATTTATGTAGATTATATAATATTTGGTGCTACTGACGAAACTCTACGCTAAAAATTTTCTAAGATTATGCAGAGCAAATTCGAAATAAGCATGATAGGAGAATTGAATTTCTTCCTTGGACTGCAAATTAAGCAACAAGTTGAAGGAATTTTTATAAATCGGTCCAAGTATATCAAAGAAATGTTAAAGAAATTCAAAATGCAGACTAGCAAGGGAGCAAACACTCCAATGAGTTTAACAATCAAGATTGACATGGATGAAAACAGTAATTGTGTCAAACAAAAGCTATATAGAAGTACGATAAGTTCTTTGTTATATTTAATTGCTTCTAGACCTAATATTCTTTTCAGTGTTTGCATGTGTTCTAGATTTCAATCATGTCATAAAGAATCACATTTAATGACTGTAAGAAGAATTTTTAAATATTTGATAAATACCACTAATCTTGGACTTTTGTATCCAAAGGGGTCAACCTTTGATTTAATTGGCTACTCGGATGTGGATTTTTCCAGATACAAAGTAGATAAAAAAAAGTACTAGTGAAACATGTCAATTCCTTGGAAACATGTTGGTTTCATGGTATTCAAGGAAACAAACTAGTGTTGCTCTATCTACGATGAAAGCCGAATACATAGCCGCCGGGAGTTGTTGTGCCCAACTACTTTGAATAAAACAACAACTAAAAGACTATGGTGTTGATTATCATAATATTCCAATTAGTGTGATAATACAAGTGCAATTTGTTTGACTAAAAATTCTGTATTGTATTCTAGAACCAAACATATAAATGTAAGACATCATTTTATTCGTGAACATGTTGAAAATTATGATGTTTATTTGGAATATGTGAAAACTGGGGACTAAATTACTGATATATTTACCAAACCTTTAGTAAAAGAATCTTTTTACAAAATTAGAAATGATATGGGATGATTAAATTAAATTAGAAATAATATGATAGGAGAAATAAACTTAGAATAAACCAAGTCGACTTCGAAAATCCCAAGTCAACTTAGGCAAAGTTGACTCTGGAATGGCGAAGTCGACTCTGCATCAAGAATGAAGTCAACTCCGCAGGGGCGAAGTTGACTTCGGATTAGAGCAAGTTGACTTCATGCACGACTGTCAGGCTTCCCATTTCTCCTCTTCTTTTCTTTCCTTCTTCTCTTCTTTTCTTCCTCCTTCTCCTCTTCCTCCCGCGTCGAAGCTCTCTCTATTTCCTCTGGTTCCCAGATTTCCTCTCTCCCTCTTTGGCATCTCTCTCCATTTTTTTCCTTTCTCTCCAGCCTTTGTTTCTCCCAAGCAAACTCTCTCTCTCTCTCTGTCCTCCCATCTCTCCTCTCTCCGGAGCTCTCTCAACAGTTCTCTCCTCTCTCCCAATCTCCTTCCCTTTCTCGCATAGTCTCTCCATCTTTCTCTCATAGTTTGTTTCTCTCTCTCCTGTGTTGGAAATATATGAAAAACTAGTTAAATCCATGTTTTGATGATTAACAAATCAATTTGAGTAAGTCTTGGCTACTAACATGTTTGTGGAAATGTTTAAGG
>JAXCLR010000050.1:37238795-37249917 GCA_035584095.1 Annona squamosa | reverse complement strand
TGTTGAAAAAATCATTTTAAACTTGATATTTACATTAAACTATTTTATTACGTTGATTTTGCACCATTTTAAGATGGGGATTATAAACATGTTGGATTTGGATGAAAATTGTTATGCTAATAAAGTGAACAATTTTAAATACAATGGGTGGAATGGATTTTGTATTTATGATCAAGTGGGACCCACGGTGCATGGACTGCACGGTGCAGTCGCATGCACTAGTTTATTTCTCATATATATATATGAGAAATTTTCATGTGACAGTGGCATTAAAATGGACCCCATATGATAATAAAATTATAATTTATTCCACTCATTGTATTAGGAATAATATATTCTATTACCATATCAATTTTCATCTCAATTGGATATTTATATGGATCCATATGAAAATAGTATAAATTCAACGTAATAAAATAATTTGATATAAATAAAAACTTTAAAATGATTTTTTATATATAGATAAATAATTATATAAAGTTGGATTGTATTCTAATACATGCACCGCCGTTCCAATGCAGTACCGGTACATCGGAATAGCTTTCTCTTTGTATATATTGCAAGAAAGAAATATATGGATACTGTGGATTGTGATAGAAAAAAGATGAAGCCTGGCTTGATGAGAATATGTGACCCCGAAGGCAGGACACATTTATGAACTGTAGCTGTTTAATTTTGGCGGAAAGGAAACTGGTACAATAATTAGAACGCGGTTATAGACATAGCTAGAGTCAAGCTTGCAATCACATGTGCATGTTTACGGACGCTGGGTGTCATCTTCCTTTATGGAGCCTCAGGTGGAACCATATGTTCACGTGATTTTTGCATAACTAACCCTTTTAAGTATGCAAAATAGCATTTCATCCCATAAGTTTGAACAATAACCAAACTAACATTTCAAGTTTAGTTTCTTTGCAAATAGAACCGTGTATTTTTTTTAAAAAAATTTCATCATACGCCTTTTCGGTTGTTCTCATAAAACGTTGCCAATCCTTTGCTCTGCATTCCACACGCCACGCGTTTGATAAAACGCACAGATCAAAGAGAACAAGGATAAGAGACGATGCCAATCCGTTGCTGTTGGTGTGAAGCCACAGCGCCTATGAAGCAGTTCATATTCCAGAACGAAAAGGACTTGTGCTATAAGTCTATAACTAAATATTGAGCGTATGAATGTTTGCAGAGCAATACTTTTAAATTTTAATAATTTGCAACCAAAGTTTGTTGCGGATATAACCTCAAGGAATTCCAAAGGAATTCTTTAGATCATGTCACGTTCACGGCGCGCTGCCATCGTTTGGGTTGGGTTGATCAGGTAGGCTTCTGTTCAACCCAGTTTGAAAGTTGGGTTAAACTCAACCCAACCCAGCCCGTTTAACATGCGTTGGGTAAAAGGGTTGACTATTTAACCCAACCCACTTTAACCCTTCTATAATGTTATACTTGTTGGAAATATCTCACAAAATAATACTGCTTGCACCATGAATCTGTTGACACCCCAGCATTTGACCCAAAGATAGAAAAAATGAAACAAGGTCCAAGCTCAAGCAAATTCAAGACAAAAAGGAAGTTCAAGCCAGCTAAGCGAACCCTTCCACACTTAGCCTACGGGAGCGAAACTCTACCAAGCCTCGAAACAGGCTTCTTCAACAACCAGACCAAGCCCTCAAGAGCGAAACTCCTACAAGCCACCTCAACAGACTCCACAATGCAGCCTACTAAGCCTCAGAAGCAGACTTCTCTACAACTTTGAGCCTTTACAATGACTCACCCAAACAACGGGCTTAGCCAAATTCTAGCCCACTATGGAAGGAGCCCGCCAAGCTTAAGTCCATGGACCAAGGCCCATGCTCTCACTCCAAGCTTAGGACCATGGACCAAGTCCAACACCTCAAGTGGCCCAAGGCCCATGCTCTCACTTTAAGCTTAAGCACATGGACCAAGTCTAACCCTTCAAGTGGCCCAAAGCCCATGATCTCACCTCAAACTTAAGCCTATGGACCAAGTCCAAACAACTCAAGTGGCCTATAGCCCACTCCTACATTTATAAAAGGAGGAGCACCCCCCTCACTCAAGGCACACTTGGAAAGACATCCCAAAGGGGAGGACGGGAGTTTGCATCATAACTCCGGCATCCCGGTTTTTTCGCTCGTCAAGCTCCACTCTTCTCTTCCCATTTTTCTCTTTTTCATCTTTCCCATTCTCTCAAGTCTTTCATTTTCCCCCTTTTTACGCCGTGTAAGCCACCTCAGGTTGGCAGATTTTGCCATATTTGCTTCAACCCGAAGGCCGGAACCCAGACTCTGTATAACTCGTGCCTTATTTCATTAAACGGGGGTTGATCTCCCTTTAAAGATCAATGATGACTCTTTTTTTCTTTATTTTTGCGTGCGTGTTTAAGTTAACGCCCCGGCAAGGCGGGTGATTCCAGCATAATACGCTGCTGTTATGCTGCCGGATTTGTGACTTGATCCATATACGGAAAGCCCCATCTTAGCCACTATGCTGCTGAAATCACGAGAAAACGCCCATATGCTAGATTTATCCAAAAACCGTGAATCCAACACGTTTTACCCCATGTGGATGCAGGAAAACTAAGCCTACGCTGCTGTCTTGGAGGCGTTGAAAACCCATCCAACATGATCCAAATTTTAAAGGTGGAAAAAACCATTCCGAGCCCATTGTAGAATTAGAATCTAAAACAACACTCCTTGAAATATACAACCATAGTATAATGCCAAAAAAAAAAAAAAAAAAACCTTTAATGAGTAAAAACTGATTACCACACGGCTACAAAAAACAACATACCCCAAAGATCGAAAACCAAAAATAACTTTTTAGTTTAGCCAAAATTTTGCTCAGCCTAACCCCACTTATCTTCAGCTAGTATTGCCAGGTTTGTCCATTGAAGGTGGACCAAACCCCCTTTTACAGCAAAATGGGTTCTCATGTTTTCCTCACCTCAATGTGCGAGGGGAAAGGATATGAGAGTCAACACCCTCCTTAAATCGAGCCATCCAAACTATAGAGCCTAAGTACATTAGTCTTCAAAGGCTTAATGAATATGTTTGTTACTTGATCGGATGTCAAGTGATACATAAACTCGATTTCTTTCTTTTTATTGAGAGGCAGATGAAATAATATCATAATGTGTTTGCTTCTTTCATGATGAACAAGGTTTTTAACAAGTGCAATTGCTCAATTATTATCTTAACATATGCGAGTAAGAACATCTAGCTGGCAATTTAACCCTTTTAGCGAAATGACTTGACATACGCAAGTTACTGCAGCAACATAATTTACTTAGTTGGTGGATAAGCTCACTATTGTGGTTTCTTTGACGACTATAATACAGCTCTATCTTTGTTGATGAAGACATAATCAGCTATACTTTTCGTATTATCTAGTTTTACTGTATCATAATTGTCTACAAAACTTGTAAGATAATATTTTTTATTATCATATAAAATGCTAAGATTTCTTATTCTATTCAAATAATCAGGATTCTCTTGGGAGCTTGGTGGTGCATTTCTTTTATACTTTCCGTGTGTCTGCTATTGAGACTAGCTATATACATATATCAGACAATGCAGCTGTCAAACGTATCAAACTACAGACAATATGCTTTATACAAAGTACCTTTACTCTCCTCCCACCATTATTCTCAGTCAATTTCAATACTTTAGTCACTGAAACATATGGAAGCTTACTTGCTTCCATCTCAAAACATTGCAAAACTTCTTTCAAAAACTTTTTTTACGGAGATTTCTTTTTCTGGCTAATTAACCTTGATTACAAGATTATAATTCATCAGGCCCATATTAGTCATATCAAAAATTTTTCTATCAACTACTTAAAATTTATCAATCATTTGTCCATGATTTTCAGTATAAATCAAATTATCTACATATAAGCAAACAATAAATGTTTTATCTTCTTTTTTGTATTTTACATAAACAGTACGTGCAAACGGACATTTGATGAAATTCAAATTTTCAAAACTAGAGTCCATTTGACTACGCTTTGCTCATAGGCTTATTTTAAACTATACGAAATCTTTATCAATCAGTAAACTTGTTTTTACTTTTTAATTTTATAAAAGCAGGTAGCTATTCCACATAAATCATATGAATAAAATGCCACTAGCTTTGAAAATAAAAATAAAATAATTACACATGTCCAAAAATACTAAAAGTAGGTATATCTCTTAAATATAATTAAAAATAGTTTTATAAAAATAAGAAAAATTAAAAAAACATTTTATGGTTAGTCTAAATTCGAACATACACGATCAACCAATAATATATAGAAATCTTACTATTTAATTCAATTCTTTATATTTCTACGAGAATTAAATTAAAATGATAAGTTCAAGCCTAATTTAGATTACATGAGGCTAACACGTACATTCCCATCCTGCCAATAAATCAGTAAATCGTCCCTAGCATAGTACCTTAATCCGAAATTAATCCACAAGATGATCTGACTAAAAGAATACTAGGTATAAATTGAGGGAGTGTTTGTTTACCCCAAAAACATTTCAAGCTAAAAATTTTCACTATTTACAACTATTTTATTTTTAATTATTTTTCACTTTTCATACAATTACCCACTTTTTCAATCATTTTTACCCAACTGCCTATTTTAACCTTATTTTTTTAATTCCTTATCATTACACCTTTTCTCCCTTTTAAAAATCTATTAGTCAAAATGTTTTTTATCAAAAGTTTTATTACTTCCCAAATACATCTTAAATAGATAATTAAATCATATCAATTAATCAAAGAAAAATATAAATCAATAATTCATGTCAGTTCCACTATAACCCTAAAAAAGAAATTTAATTCATGATCTAGAAATAAAACTAAAATAAAAATCATTTATCCATGAAGGCATGGATGCTAACATAAAAATACAAAAAAAAAAAAAACTCTTGAGGAATTCATTCTATAAATCTATTCTATTCTCCTTTTTTTCAAAGTAATTCCACATCTTGCCTCCTCTCCTAGGGTGAAAAATTGGGTAATGATCTAGTGCACCTGGTGCACTACCATGTTATTTTAGATGTTTTTTTTAAATACAAGCTTAAGTTTATTATTTAAATCAAACTATATTATTATATTGATTTTGTATCATTTTTAGATAGGATCTATACATATATTCAATTTGGATGAAAATTGATATGCCACGAAAATTAAAAATTTTGAATGTATTAGGTAGCATAGATTGTGATTTTATAATCAAACGGGCCTTAGCTCTTTGCAGTAGACTACACCATGTAGTCTGACTACACTTGAAAATGTTTCATGTGTACATATGGGCTTCACTTCTATATAATCAAGTTACACATAAGCAATCTCGTGTAACCCCTTTAATTTTTAAGATGCTGATGATTGAAGTAAAATTCAATTTATTCATTATATTTAAGCACTTGTTTAGCTAAGAAACAAAGTTTCATTATATTTAAGCACTTGTTTAGTTAAGAAACAAAGTTTTATCGAAATCAAGTATGTCTCAATGTATATATTCATATGTAAATATATGAAAAATGCTTAGATTCATTCACAAATGTATTAGAATTTGATAATACTTTATAAAATCATTTATGTTATATGGTAATGATATTTTAAATAGTTTAAATATTGAAAACACTACTTTCAAAATTGTATTTTAGCATTAAACTATCTATTATGTTAATTTTACACATTTATAGATGAGACTCATATATAGTAAAATTAAACAAATGAAAAGGGTTTTCTATGATAATATAAATTATATTAAATATAATAGATGAAGTGGATTTTCTATCAATTATTAAGATATTAAAAATGGAGGAGATTATATAGAAAAGAAATTTCAAAAAAGAGGGACTGTATGTATACAGTGAGATATGTTATAGTGTAGTTAAACTGCATCGTAGTTATTGTGCAATCTGCTATAAAAATAGGGTTCACATGCATTTAAATATATTAATAGATTATATAAACATTTATTTGCATTAGAATTTTGTTTTAGGTGGTTTAAATGTTCAAAATAGAATTTCAATTAAGCTTAACTGTTTTATTCCGTTGATTTTATATCTTTTCTAATAAGACCCATACATATATTTAATTTGGATAAAAATCACTAAAATGAATAATTTTCAGGATAATACGTAAGATAGAGTATAATTTCGTGAAATGGAGCCCCTTGTAGCAAAATGCATCGTGTAATCCAACTGCATGATAGAGAGTCCTACTACATAAAAATAATTTCATGTAACTTCATCCATTTTTTATGTTGATATTTGATAAAAAAAAAAAAAACCAGTTCACTCAATTTATTATATTTAATATCATTTATTTACCTATAATATCTAGCTCCGCCCAAATCAAAGATGTCGTAAACCACATTCTCTTAAACACATATTATCAATATGTAAATTATAAAAAATGTTTAGCTCTATTACATATGCATAAAAATGCAGTAATACATTATGGAATCATTAATCCACGTAGTAATGATATTTTGGACAATTTAATATTTAACATCAAACCATCTCATTATTATGTCAATTTTATAAATTTATAAGCGAGGGCTACGCATAATAATAATAAACAAATGATAAAGTTTTTTTTTAATCATTTATATATACATCAAAGTTTTTTGATATTATAAATTAACATATGCATAATCCTCAAACAGGAAGAAAATGCAATAACACTTTCTGAAAAATACAACCACACCTTCACCAGAAGGGAGGAAATTAATAATGATTGAGCTTTTATGATTAAATAAATGATGCCAAATATATACTGAATACCTTAGGGAAACGCACTCTAAAAACCATTCCGTTCTGTTCAGCGTCCATCTTCTTCTGTTCATTGTGGTTTTTTTTATAAATTTTTTTTTAAGTGTTAAAAGCTTTTAACGCGTGGCGACCCATCTAGCAATAAGTGATGTTATATTTATTAATGGAAGACAGATCCCCAACCAACCCACTAAAGCCAGAGGGAGGGAAGTCCACTGACACGTCACAATCAAATCGTAGATTTTATTGCGTACCCTGGACGCTTATTTAAGATGTCAGAAAGGAGAAATAATTGCATTGCCGTGGCCACTTTTGACTGCCCACCGTTACTATTCTCTTTATCTTATCAATAATTTCATTTTATCAGAACATTTTGTCTTATTTTAATTTTTTTATATTTTCTCAAATGCCAAAGATTGTATAAAAATAATAGATAATATTGAAAAACCAAAAAAAGTTGAATGAAGAAATCTCATCCAATTCCATCTGAAGTCATGATCTTTGACACGAAAGAAAGAAAAGGGTGCATGCCCTGTCCTATGCTGGATTATTCAATTGGACAAAAAATGATATAGGATATAGATAAGAGAATGGGACGAGGAGTAATTTATTGTGCATTGAGAAATAAAAATTAGATCAGAAATGAAGAAAAGAAAGACTATTATGTATTGAAAATGAAATAATTATTAAACATTGAAAAAGTTTTTCTTTAATGAAACATCTTTCTCATTTCCATCGCATCCGATGGAACGATCCGGAAAGGGATCGAAGGGAGGAAGGTTGTATCTATAGGTATCGAGCGCATAAAAATGGAAATTGGAGGGCAGGCATGCAGGCAGCAGAGGCTCAGCTGCACACGCTAGCATTTGAGGCCAGCAACTCAGCTGTCTGTCTCCCAACCCTCCCATCCTAACCTATTCTATCTATCTCATTAATTTTGACTGCCCCCTCCGTCAAGCGTCCGTTGGATGACTCCACCGTCTCCTCCTTACCCTTCGTTGCTCCACTGCCGCCGTCGTCTCCACGATGGGCGTGACTGCATGGAGCCCAGCTGGTTCAAATGTTAAGTTCCACGCGTACTCGCCAAACTTTTATAAAATGTCAAAATGTACCTGCATATTTTGACTTAACTTTCTTTCACACACATGTAGTTACATATATCTTGAACGTGCTGCTAGCCCTCCAGTAAAACGATGACTATGCTCAACCTTTTAATAAGATTTTTAGAAAAAAAAATTTGATATATAAGAAATAAAGAGAATGATATAATGCTATATGAGCAATTGTGAATAGTAAAGATAATAACGTTAAGAGTAATTGTGAATAGTAAAGATAAAAAAAATAAAATAGATACATCAACCGTAGAAGTAGATATATAAAATGATCAAAAAATAGTATAATTATATAGAAAAATGTAGATAAATTATTTAAAAATAAGATGATCATGGAGAGCGAAAAGTTTTTATTGAAAATATTTTAAGTATGTCTAAACACTAATATATAATTCTAAGCCACATGCTATTTCTATACTAAACGTACACATTTTATGTGAATGGGGTAGCTTTGTTTCCCATTTCCCACACTCATCTCGTCTATATTCATGGTTGGGTATACATTATTGGGAAAAATTGGAAAAATGTACCAGGATGATTGAGTTGTAAGACCACAGATAAAAAATATAGTTCCAGAGTAATTTATAAATACTAATATAGTTTGACCATAATTGTAAATATGCCAAGATTGACCATAATTATAAATATACCTACATAAATTCAAAAATTACAAATAAACCTAAAAAATTTTGGCCATAATTTAAATAGTTATGTCGTGATAATGTCGTTATTGCACCATCATGGCGTGGGTATTTTTATGAAGATATGCAAATTACATGAGTATATTTGCAATTTCAGAACTTTAAATATGTTTATTTAATTTTTGCAATATACCCATATTATTCATACATTTTGCAAATATATCCATGCTATGATGATGCAATAACAATGTTACAACAACATAGATATATTTGCAATTAAGGTAAAACTATATGGAGTTACTGGCAATTTCTGAAACTATATGATTATATTTATAATTATAGTCAAACTATATGGGTATAGTTGTAAATTACTCATAACTCTATAGCTATAGAATTACTAAAATTCATTAAAATGTAAAATTTTAACTATAGAATCATAATTAAGGATTGATTATATTTTGCCATTTCACTAAGAGTTAACAACTCTTTATCAGATCTTTAGCGGGATGCCTACAAATTCAATTTTAGGCAAAATATGTGCATATATTTAAAATTGTTGAAAATTCTTAAGTATAAGTAAAATTAAGAATAAAATTTATGAATAATAAGGTACTGACCCGCACGAAGATCGACTTAGAGGCATTTCGAGCTGTTTGATTATGGGCACAAATGGGAAATGATTTCCAAATGCTCACGCACAACCAGAAGCAGAGGAGGCTCATCCTGAGGGGGAGGATCTGCCCCATCTTGATCCAAATCCATCTCCACCTCCCAACTCGCCTGCGTCCCACGGATCTTGTTCGCCTCATGGATCATGAGCAAATGATCATTTCGATTGTTTCTTAGATCAAACTTCCACCAACAAGGCCATTCTTGAATACTTACAAGCCGTGGAGAGCTGCATTTCTCAAGAATTGGGAGCTATCAACATTTCTTTAATAGAGATACATGGAAGACAAGACAAGTTGGATAAGGAATTGACAGCTATTAAATATAAACTTGCCTCGGGTAGTCATCGTGGCCGACCCATTCCCTGTCTACCTGATTTTGATCCTTACTGGGGCGAATCCGTTAGCACTGAACCCACTATTCAGGCCCCGTCGTCCCCATTATCTTTAGCCTGCGCTCATTCCATACCTCCACCTCATCCACTCTCCTACCCTATTTTTGCTTTTGCATGTCACAAATCTCACTTCCCATTTCTTCTTTTTTGATGTTTGACAAAAAGGGGGAGAGAGAGTGCAAGACAATAGGGCATAGTACATTTTGGTTTGGGTAGATTGTATACATTAAGTTAAAATTGTATTTTGAATCATTCTTTGTATATTCATGACTTAAAATCAATGACACGTATTTTTCTATGTTCAAATGATATATGACTTGAATGAAATCTGTTATTTTTGTGAAACGTTGTGTAACCAATATGACTTGACAATAAAATCCAATGTAAAGTGATTAAATGATAAAAAAGAAAGGTTTATCTTAAATTGGTTTTGTCAATCAGCAAAAAGGAGGAGATTGTTGTAAACATGTGGTAAATTAAGTACAATCTATGTTTTGATGACTAACATCTCAATTTGAGAATTATCTAAGTACTAATTTGATTATTCAGTGATGTCAAGATTCAAATATTCAAAGATCCAAAGTTTACAGGTCAAGTCACAACCAAGTCGACTCAGACATCAACTTAGGTGAAGTTGGAATTGAAGTCGACTTCATCATCGACTTCAAAGCTCAAAAATTCGACAGCGCTGAAATCTAGACCTCTCGCTTGCGACTTAAGTGAAGTCGTAACACCAAGTCGACTCCACCTATAACTTAGGAGAACTTCAGAGACCAGGGTTGAAGCTGACAAAGTCGAGTCATATTTTAAGTCGACCTCATCATGCGACTTGGGTGAAGTCGCATCTGAAGTTGACTCAAACTCTTGCCTTGAGTATAAATAAAGATCAAGATGTTCCTAAACTCCTCATTTAGAAAGATGAAGTCCAAATCAAGAGATAGAGACAAAGCATTGATTGAGTTCAACCTTCCATTCTCTAGCATTTACATGCTCTAAAAGAAAGTCTTCAAGAAGAACTCTGTGTCAAGCTGCTAAGTGCTGAACTGCCTCATCATCAACTTCCACTACAAGTTCTTCTTTGTGCAAGAATCAGTCTACACATTTGTAAAGTGTAGTTCCTTCTTTATTTATTAATCATTTGTGTTCCACTTGGTTTAGTATTGGAAACTAAGACCAAGTGAAGGAAAAGTAGTGTGTGATTAGAGTGTAACTTGTCACTTACTTGTGTTGAGTTTGTATAAGGCCCCCTAGAGCTAAAATCTAGAAGACAGCAAGGGTTTTGCTGTATTTCTATTCTAATTAGTGAAAACCAAGACACTAAGGTATGTTCTTGGATGAGTGGATTAGGGAGGGTTGTCCCAAACTAATATAATTTCTTGAGTTTTATTGTTTATTGCTCATATATTTCATATTTTTCATTCAAGGGGGTTAAAACTTTCGAGGGGTTAAACTTTCAAGTTACGAAAGAATTTCTTAAAAGACCCCCCAATTCACCTCTCCCCTCTTAGGCTTTATC
>JAXCLR010000050.1:37163894-37187702 GCA_035584095.1 Annona squamosa | reverse complement strand
TGAAAAGAAGAATAACTTGATTGAGAATGACAAGACTTGGAAGTTACCTCTTCATTGCTTGTGCACTTTGTTGAGATATTTTGTTACTCTTGTTCGATTTGCGCCATGCAGCATATTCTAGCACAATCTTCTGCCTCGATTTCGTCGGTTGAGGAGTTACTCGTTGTAGATTCTTCGTCATTCACGTACATGCCTCTTCCTTTATTTTTTTAAAACTTTTTGTTGTCCTCTCTATCCTTTCTTTGCTCCTTTGCCTTGCTTTCTTCGGGCATTGGGCATTAAGCCTGCATGTGTCCCGAACCGCCGCATCGATAATATTTGGTTGGTTCTTTCTTTTTCTCTCTGGAACTTCTTTATTTGAAATTCCTGAAATTTCTGCATTTCCTCACAAATTTTTTGAAATATTTTGTGAGTAGGGCAATCATCGTCATTTTGAGAAGATGAGGTGTCGTCTGTGTCTTGTGCGACTTTCAAGGCAATTGCTCTTTTGCATCTGTGTTGATCTTCATTTCTTTTCTTGATTAGCTCATGTGAAATTAATGAGCTAATTAAGTCTTCCAACTTCAATGTGTTGAGGTCCTTGGCTTCTTCTATCGCAGTAATCTTTCGGGTCCACGATTCCGGTAGAGCTCTCAAAATTTTTATAACCTGTTCAGGTTCAGAGATAGCCTTTTCGAGACCTTTCAATGCGTTAGTAATTTTAGAGAATCTGGCAAACATTTCATAAATATTTTCTGTATCTAACATTTTAAAGCTTTCCAACTCTCCTATAAGAATATTTCTCCTAGTCCCTTGGACTTGAGAGGTTCCTTCATAAATAGATGTTAGAGTTGTTAGTTCCGAACTGATGGCAAAACCCAAGAGGGGAGTGGTGAATTGGGTTCTTAAAAATTTCTTTGGTAACTTAAAAACTTTATCCCTTGTAAGTTCAATCCCCTTGAATGAAGAAACACAATGGAAAGCAAAGCAATGTAGAGAGCAGAAATAAATCAAGTAGACAAGAATTTTTATAGTGGTTCGGGCAACCTCCTTACTCCACTCTTCCAAGCTCACACTCCTTGTGTCTTGGGTTCCACTATTGTATTCTTTCAATACAATTAGAGTCACTGCTCTCTTCTAGATTCCAGCTCTAGGGGGCATAAACAATACACTGCTTAAGTAGGTGATGAGACTCACTCCAATCACACACTACTTAGCATACACTTGATCCTAGTTCCTCAAACTAGATCAAGTTTAATCACAAACAAATGAAACAACAAAGGAAATCTACACTTTACAGATGTGTAGAAACATTTTGGCGTAGAGAAAAACTTGTTGTGTAGCGTTAGAAGTAAAGTTCTTCCTTCTTTGAATGGCTTGATCTCTTTGAAGCTCTTGAATATAGGAGTTAAGCTCACTTAATGTTTCTCAGCTACTTCCTTCGTCCATCATGAATGCTATTTATAATTTTAGAGGAAATCCGAACGTTTGTGAGTAGGTGGCGAGCATTAAATGCGCCAACGTTCGAAAAGAATCCGACCGTTGCGACCCAAGTCGCATGTGGAGTCGACTTCGGATGCGACTTCGCCCAAGTCGCATGTGGAGTCGACTTCGGATGTGACTTCGCTCAAGTCGCAGATGGAGTCGACTTCGCCTTCAGATCACGACTTCAATTTCCGAGTTTTGAGTCTTAGTCGACTTCGCTTCAAACTTCAACTCAAGTTGATCATGGAGTCGACTTGGGTTGCGACTTGACTCGATTTTTGCAAAATTATGCTTGAACTTCATTTGGTCTTTCTCCATCTTGCTTGACTTGTTCTCTTTAATCATTTTCATTCTGAAATAATCTCTCATAGATCTTGTTGATCTTGAAGTTCTTGAGCTTGATTTGTCTTGAACCTTGTGACTTATTGGATTGCTTGAGTCTTGCTTGGTTGAATCATGCGCCTTGCTTTGCATTTGACTCAGTTGGTCTTTAAGACTTGATAGACTTGATTTGAAGTTGAACATGAATCTTTTCTTTGAATTGAACTTATTTGACCTTTATCTTTGATAAACTTGATTTGATCTCCATCTTGAATATTTGCTTTGAACTTGTGTGAGAGATTCTTTGAATAGGCTTTGAAACTGCATCTTTGATCTTTGAAATAGGCTTGAGTCTGCATCCTTGAGCCTTGAATTCCTCAAGTCGCACTTCGGGGTCGACTTCGTTCGCAACTTCGCCCAAGTCGCAGATGGAGTCGACTTGGCCTGCGACTTCGGCATTCTTCCGTCTCAAATTCAGCGCTGGAACGTTTTGCCTAACTGAAGTCGATGCTGGAGTCGACTTCGTTTGCGACTTAGCTTCCCAAGTCGAAAGTGGAGTCGACTTGGCCTGCGACTTCACTTGTTCGTCTTCCATTTTCAGCTCTGGACAGATTTGACTTTTCGAAGTCGATCTTGGAGTCGACTTGGCCTTCCATGCTTTGTATTCTTCAAATGTATATGCCTTAATTGTTTCCACAAATATGTTAGTAGCCAAGACTTACTCAAATTGATTTGTTAATCATCAAAACATGGATTTAGCTAGTTTTCCACATATTTCCAACAACGTCAACTCTCATTACACCCAAAGTGAATCTATTCCCTAAACAGATAAAAGGAAAGAGATTGAGAAAAAGAAAAACTGGATCTCATGAGTTTCCACCAACGAGATTGGATCTCCTCTTCGGATGCGCTGGAAACAAAAGTCCTTTTCCTTCTCTCCTCGGCTGTTCCGTCTGTTCTCTCTCTCCTCGGCATGAATGCCTAAGCAGGTATTTAAGTTTTCCTTAATCCGTATGAAACATGTGTAGACACACACGGTTGTAGGGTCACCGTGGCGCCTAGGCGCCAACTCTCTGAAGGCTACTTAACTTAAAGGCTTTTTGACATATCTTTGCATGATAGTAAAGTGGTGACTGGGCGCCAACTCATCGAAAGCTTTTCATTGTGGGAGAATGCTGGAGTATTCTTCTAAGGTTGTAGGTTGGCGCCTAAGTGCCGCTGGTCGATGCCTGGGTGCCAACCTACTTGCTTCTTCACTTTGCTGGTTATTCATCCCGACTCACTTGCATGTAGATAGTTGTCCGTCCTTCCTAAAAAATTAAATAAAACTAAATAAATGAACTATAAATGCTTATTTTATACTAAAAATACATAAAAATTACATATTATTTCTAAAAATGCAAAGTGAATGAAAACTAGGCTAAATGGGTACAAACTAACCACGTTCTCATGTACTAACATGCAAAATTAGTCTGAAATGGGTCATAATAACTCTCATTTTCACGAGTTATCATTGCACTCCAAGTCGACTCAAGCCTGCGACTAAAGTATAAATCAACATCAAATTGCTTCAAAAACTCTTTATTAAATGAAAATCAAAATCAAGAGGTAATGACAACCATGAATCAAGGCCACCGAAGACGATTTCTATCAAGAGACTAAGGTATTCTATAATCTAAGCATCATGATACATATCAAGGACAAGAATATCAAATGAAGGTCTGAATACTTGAAAAGAGAAGAAATAAAGGGCAAACATACAAGTAGATTACAAGCAAAGTTTTGAAGTTCCAACAAGATATATGACTAGTGAAGTCGCATCGGAAGTCAACTTCAACTAAGACTTGGGTCAAGTTTGAGACCAAGTCGACCTGAGCATGGAACTTAAGTTAAAATTTGAAGGCCGAAGTCACTTCCGAAGTTGACTCCAGTTTGTGAATTAGGTGAAGTCTCACCCAAAGTTGACTCCACTCTGCAACTTGGACGAAATCGCATCCCAAGTCGACTCCAAGTGCAACTTGGCTCACAACAGTCGAAAAAATTTGAACGTTGGAGCATTAAATGCGCGTCACCTACCGCCAAACATTCGAATTTATTTCCCTTTATTTAAGAAGATTTAAGTTAACAAGAAAGGGAATTGAGCTCACCTTCCACTTCCTTTAACATTTAAGTGATCTATAAGAAGTCTTTCAAGAAGAACATCGCATTCAACTGCTGAAAGCTGAACTATCTCATCTTCAACTACTTCTACAAGTTCTTCTTCACACTTGAATATGCCTGCACATTTGTAGTGTGTAGAATTATTATTTATTATTTGATTATTTGTTTTTCCCACTTAGTTTAGTATTGGAGACTAAAATCAAATGAAGAAAGTAGCGTATAATTGGAGTAGAACTCGTCACCTACTTATGCTGAGATTGTATATGTCTCATAGAGCTAGAATCTAAAAGAGAGCAAGTGCTCTAAATTGTATTGAACATATAACAGTGGAACCCAAGATACAACGGGCGTGTGTTTGGAAGAGTAGAGTAAAGAAGGTTGTCCAAACCACTATATATTGTTGTCTTTTGCGTGGTTTGATTGTTTGTATTTTATATTTCTACTAAACTCTCTCGTTCTACCTCACTGGACGTTTCATCAAGAGGATAAGCTTCTATTTACGCAAAGAATTTTTAAGAATCTAATTCACCCATTTCCTCTTGGGTTTTGTCATAAACTCGGGACCAACAAACAATTGTATAAAAAATTTTTAAAAAATAAAAAAATAAGTTAAAGCACTCAGGTCTGTAGCAGTACCCATTCAAAAATTGGTTTCCTTAGGTTCACGTTCAGGCATCAAGAATATAAGCTTACTTACTACTTATTCTAAGGATAATAGGTCTGGTTACATACCCCAAATTAATACCATTAGATAATGACCAAAATCAAGTGTCTAAAATGTTGACTTACCATTCCATGGTTTTGATGGTCCCAAAGGTTGTTTCTAAAATCACCTTCACATTTGCAAATTAAGATGCCCTTAAGATTGGAAAATTACAAAAGTTGAGCCTAGTCTACCATACAGTCACTACGTATCTTCTCTCTCGATTATGACTATCGTTATGACTACTTTCCACTCTCCTGCACAGTGCATACAATCTTTAGCCCGGTTGTCATGATGCCATAACTAAGATGGATAAACATACCAAATGTGTTTGATTTGAGGCCCATCTATTTTTGCCCCTTGACATTATCCCTCCTTGAGCTAGTGATTGGCTTTGCTAATGGTGTTAAATAGGGATGTCGACGGATCAAGTTGGACGAGCTAGAGCTTAATTTTAATCTTAACCTATTTAAAATATTCCAAACTTAATCCATTTATTAGCATATTTAAAAAACTTCAACTCTAACCCATTTAATAAATTGGTTGGCAAGTTGTTAATAGATTATATAGCAAATGACCTAAACGTCTAGACTTTGGCAAATGATAATCTAGCAGAAAGAGGCAAGGGTGTGTTTTCGGCACAAGAAAAATGGAAATAGGGCAATAATATAAAAATAAAATTAGGGCAGCAGTGCAAAATGAAAGTTAGGTGGTCAAAGGAATATTATTGAGGAAAATAATCAAGAAGTTATATTTATATTTATATATATAACTTAAATTGGTTGAACAGGTTAAAATGGGTAAAATGGATTACTAAACAGATTGATGAGTTATAAAGTCCCAAATTTAATCAGTTTATTTAATTAAATGGTTGAACAGGTTAACAAATTATAATATATTTATTGAAAAATTTCAACTCAAATGCATTTATTAATGATTTAGACAAGCAGGTTGATGAGTTGACTATAATCATTATCTGAAGTGCCGACACCTCTCCTTACCCTGAAAACCACACTGTGCCCTCATCTTAAAAAGCAAGAATGCGATCATTGCTCTTCTCCATCTGTTTACGCTCGTTGAATTTTCCGGAGCTAAAGCCTCCTTCGCTCGATACCATTACCACAAGCCCGTTTGAGTGATGGTCCAAGGTTCGAACGCAACACCAACGTCCTATTTAGCATCCTTGATTCCAAACTTTCGTTTTATATCATATTTATTGCCACTTCGCGCGATGGGTAATGATTTCAATGCCTACTTTCCAGCATTGAGGCTCCATATCTATCTTTAGTTTTCGATTCTAAAATGTTTTTTCAAAATCCAAATTATTTATCCTGTTTATCCATGTGTATTTATTTATGATTCCGAAAATTATATCCGTAGCAGACTTCTGTATACTCCATTATACTTCACGTTTTTTAAAATTTAATAATTGTACATTTACTCTGTGCTATTTTTTACACGATTAAAGCTTCCAATGAAAATTATTTTTTGTACCATGATAAAAAATTATCACGGAGTAAAATTTGATAATTATATATTTACTCTGTGCTATTTTTTACACGATAAAAGCTTCCAATAAAAAATTATTTTTAAAAATATGTTTTAAGATTAAAAACTGAGGGTAAACACAGAATCTCGGTACTTGCGACAAGTATTAAATTAAATTATTAATCATAAATTATTAGATCCATCCGCCACCAGGTTGCCACCCTCCTTTGATGGGAGCAGGTTGTTGCCTTAAATTTGTAGGAATGTTTCATAGCTTTATTATAAGAAATATGGAGATAGATGTAAAAATATCAATAAAAAAAAACTACATACGATCTATCTATATTAATGACCATGCATGAAGATGAGCCTTGCAAAATCTTGTACTCATTGGCTCGAACCACAAACAAATTGCAAATTACCTCAGAGCAGGTCCAGTTAACACATGCCGTGTATACACATGGGATATACCTCAGTGGCATGGATACTTGAAATTTCAAAGCTTCATCCCCATTTCAGATCACCTTTATAATTAAACCCAAAAACTTATTCGTTCATTTTGTTTAATATCATTATTTAACATGGTGCCAGAAAGCATTTAAATTAAATTCTCAAGGGGCATGCTTGCTTGAAAGTGTGTATCACGATGTGTAAATTGTAGTAGATATTAGGATATATATATAAATGCAATAATGGTTTAATGACATAACCATGAATCTCCTAGAAGTGATTTTTTTTGGGCATATATGTCAGATATACAACATTGAACTTGATATGTGATCCAATTCTACTTTGATTTTATATATTTTTCATATGGGGCCTGTGTATATCTTTAATTTGGGCAAAACTTTATTTCCTAATTAAGTAAATAATTCTACAGGATTTGATTTTGAGAAATCATTAAGATGGACCCATAATACACTAAAATCTTCTATTGGATTACCACTTCCATATGACGTAGGTTTCCGATATTAAGATCTAGATGATCAATTTGCAGCCAAGTGCACCCTAATTCTGTTGATGGTGCTTGTAGGGTGGACAATTGTACCTTATTATGCACCCCGGCCTTATAGCTATTAGCTAATCGTCTTATCATGACATTAAATTATAAAAGGATCGAGTAAGACTGTCATGCATGGGTTGGTGCAGAGCCAATGTGAGGAAGAAGCCAGCAACAGCCTTCACAGTTCTTTGTGAATAAGATGGAAATGACATCTCCTGCAGAGGCCACAAGCTTTCTCTTGAACAGAGGCTTCATTAGTTGGACCGACTTGAGGTATCTATATTTCAATTGTCGTCCCTGTGCCTCGTTCCAAGTGCTAAGACAATATGAAGATGTATAAGGTTTCATTTAGATTTCACAATTTGTTTTAACGGCATTTTCTTCTTAATTTAGAAATGCACATAATTTGGAGACAAGTATTGACCTTTTAAGAAACATGATTATGATTGATACAGATTTATGCTGAAGCATACAAAATAAATCATCACCAAACATAAAATAATAACGTCAAACTTATAATATACATAAAAAACTTCTCAATCTAAAGGGAAAAATGAGAGAGAGAGAGAGAGAGAGAGAGAGAGAGAGGGAGGGAGGGAGAGAGAGAGAGAGAGGAATCCACTCTCTATAGATGACTCACATAATTTCAAAGAAAACACTTTTATAACCTTCTCTCATGCCATATTAGACACCTATCCAAGGCTCAATTGAATCCTTAAATGGAACCCATATAAATAAAACTCTTATGGGTAGTTATGCAACATTTCTACATTTACATACAGACACTCGGACCACTGAGCAGATTTTAGATGCCATAATAAAACAGATACCGTTAAAACCATGTGATATGCTGGATTTTAATTTCAGAATCAATGCAGGCTTCAATTCACTAATGGTGCAACCTATCAGGAGTAAAAGATTGTGCACCTTATCATCTCCCATAAATAAATTAATAATAAAACTTAAACCTAAAGATTATATGAGAAGTGGCTTTTTCAAGCCACGCCGGTGTTGATGATTTGTTTGTTTGTTTGTTTTTCTTTTGTTTCAGTTTGATAATTTATGATTGCTTCACACCACCAGGCGAAATCCACCATTTTACGAGAGGCAGCACAATGCTAAAAAACTCACTCCAACTCTCAAATAAAGATTGCTTCATAGGAAGAAAAAGAAACCAATTAGAAGTGAAAGATGTAGCCACCCAAGACAAGAATACAAAGGTGTGCTTCAAATGTTATCTACTCTGTTCTCTAAAGTTATAACTCAGGCTGTGACCAACAGCTGCAGTAGTAAAACTCATGAACAAACAAAAATATGACTAAGAATCCTTAGTCTGCTCCTTTAAAAGGCAGTTTTGTTACCATTCATGCACGAATTCGCCATGCATAGCTCCTAAACTGTTTTATAATGCTGCCCTCATGGCACGCTGTGCAGCCTCTTTCTTCATTTCAGCAGCTTTGCCACTCCCTCGGAAGTACATATACACTTGCTGGATATAGAAATTGGAAACATAATAGGGGTGAA
The DNA here is from genome assembly GCA_035584095.1 of Annona squamosa. Classification (NCBI taxonomy): domain Eukaryota; kingdom Viridiplantae; phylum Streptophyta; class Magnoliopsida; order Magnoliales; family Annonaceae; genus Annona; species Annona squamosa. The sequence continues at coordinate 37,179,039 of JAXCLR010000050.1, read as the reverse complement.
GAATATGAGGAAAGAAAAAGAACAAATAAGATTGCAATAAACAGATACTTAACCTGAATAACCCAGACACTGAATAGTGTTTCAAGGCAGAATAATCCAGACCCTATAAAGTAAAAGATCTGCAGAGAAGGAACAAGTCTCTCAGGAGGCAATACCAGAGCTCATAGTAATCTTTGTTAAATGAAAATGTGTTTTGCATATCCAAAGTAGCATGCTTGAATCAGAAGTATGACTTCCCTAACCCACAAGAGAGATACATTAATCAGGAAACATGATGTAAATGGAATTTGGATTTGTACACTGGACCCAACATAAACTGTCATGGATCAGTCAATGGGTTTCTGAATGTAAGACAAAAAAACACACTTGCCTAACATTGAGATCTAATTATCCAAGAGTATTTGTGAGGTGAATAAATGCCGCCAGACCCCATCAGTTTCTAATTGGCGTAATCAATATCGGTGCACTGGATGGTGTTTTTGCACCGTGGAGACTTCTGATTTCTGTAAACAATCTCCAAGGATGGGAATGCAATAACACCAAACAAGTAACGGAGAGTAGAGCAATTGAAAAATTGCAAAGAGAAGTAAACGCACCCCAACCAAGGCATGATCACCAAGAACATCTATTGCAGCCAAGATTCCACTGTTTCACCAAACAAACTAGGAAATATTAGCTATTGAAAATAAAGGAAATGCATCCAATGGATGTTTGTTATGTCCTTTCTTACTTTCTTTTCTAAACTTACATTGCCTTTGCATCTTTCATTTCTTAACATTAAGTCAACAAACTAGAAGGTCAATCCTCTGGTCAGGACTCAACTCTGACATCAGTAGCTCATTTATTAAACCACACTATGGATGTTTTCTCACTACTGCTACTTCACTGTAAAGCAAAGAAGCCTTAAGATGAAATTTAGAGAGGACAGAGATAAGAAAACAGCTGGTTTAAGTAAAATGGAGCTTACGTTAATGATCTCCCCTCAAAAATAATTGGAGGAGCTATCGTTGCAAGGATGCAGAAACCAATATGAACCTTCAGCAATGAGAAGAACAGTGAGTTCTTCAATGTACAAAAAACCAATCTAAGATGACTTCAGTAAAATAAATAAGCATTACCAGGTAGAAAAGAAAAAACCATCCGAACTTCAATGCACTTTCAGTCCTGAAATGAAGACAGTCTATGCTCTCAACTCTTTGCTAGTGAAATGAACATATGTTATGACATTGAGAACTGATCTTCTCAGACTAGTTTGAAATCTGGTGATTTTAGAACGGTCCAAAAACAGTTTTTTTGTTTTTTTTTAAATTTTTTTAAATAAACATGTTAATCTAGTTATATTTAATCTATAAATCAAGTTTTACCATTTTTGGATATGTCTATATTTTTTCTTGGATTTTTAGGTACAAGGGTATTTGAATTGTTTTAAATAATTTATAAAAAAAAAATTCAATAAAAATAGAAAATATTGTTTTTGGATCGGTCTGAAATCATTGAATTTGAAACAGATCTAAAAAGATCATCTGGCTAGGACATTAGTTGGGCAAATAAGAAATGGCAAGATAGGATGCAAGAATGAAGTTCTTTTTGCATAGACTGGGAGGCATTTTAGTTGATACTGGAGGCAGTTTCCAAAAGCTTGAGATAATTGTACCTCATGGCACGATAAAGGGGCCGATACCACAAAAAATATGCCCCTGGAACTCCAGATATAAAATAAATGATAGAAAGGAGCCAGATCTTTACACCTACAAGAAAAGGATAAAAAATACTTAAACCAAGACCCTCAATTACAAAGGCAGAAGACATCCATGAACAGTATATGCTAGATAAAAAAAATGTAACCATCTCCTTTAATCCAAGCGGTTGTGACTGCTACAATATTCCACAGAAGGCAGATGCAAAGTCCTGGAAAAATGCAAAAATTTATAGCTGCAAGTTAGTTTGTCAATCCAAATCTTAACAAATATCTGTTCAACTTGAAACTCTTTTGATTCGACTATTGCATGAAATCTTGTAAAGCGGTAATCTCATCAAAAATTTTCAAGTAAAACCATCGTCTAAACAGCATGAAAGTGGCTTGCTTAAGATAACAAGCAATAATTTCAATAGTCTAGACCATCTGTAAATGCATGAAATATGCTCGTAATGTGGTTCTTTTGCAGCTGTCCTATGAAATGATAACCTTCACCAAAATAGCATTATGGATAAATGCCCATACTAGTGCTACATACAGCCACATGCATGTGCTAGTTGAATTTTCATTGAATCTTTTGTACTTTACCATGCAAAATACAAGAATTACAATCACAATATAAGCTACAGTAAGATATTCTGCAATCTAGAGTGCTGTATCACTGATGGAGTTCTCATTTTATGTTTTAAGACTCATTTCTTTCAATTGTTCAGTAGGGCATGTATGCATAAGTTTCATGCAGAACCACGAATCCACAAGTCCACTGCTCTCTCGGGTTTTGTTTTGTCACTGCCATGCGGATGTCCAATTGAACCTTTCATTGTTCATTTGATTAGAGTTTCCACTCTGAGTCCTGGACATGAATTTGACACTCATATTTGTTGAAGTTCTTAGTCTGCATCAGACATAACAATGCTTCCCTTACCTAACCACCTACAAATGATAATCCTCAAGAACACAATCTAAGGGAAAGGATAAAACGATATCATTAGGAGATGTCCTACATAGAAGAACTTCAACCCATAACATCAAATTTTGCAGCCACAAAATGAAAAGGAAAAAAGGAGATCCGCTTGAATTTGGAAGGAATATTGTCTTTCACTTCCCAAATGCCACAAAGGATGATAAAAAGTGAGAGACTCCACAGCTGTCTTTTTGCCCAACACCATTACTGTTAAATGCTTAAGAGGCTGTCAGTTGAAGTAGGCATCACAAAGAATAGGAACATGCCAAAGGAATATGCATAAACAAATAATGGAGAACTATATCGGCCAATTCTGCAAACCAAAGACCATACCCTGGAAGCATAGGCAATCAAAACATGCTTATTTGAAGTTTATGAGTGTATTCATTTTCTCAACATCATTATCTTATATGAATACAAAATAGAAATTTAAGATGCAAGCATGTGCAATTATCGCACTTTTGGAATGACAAATAGAAGTTGCCTTTTAGGTTCAATAGCATGATCTATTTTTTCTCTATCATCAACTAAGGGTGTGTGTGGCAATGAGAAGAAAACGTCAAGCTAAAACTTTTCACTTTCTATAACTATCCATACAACCAACCTATCTATTTTAATCTTATTCTCTTTATAGCTCATTATTACTCCTATTATATCACATCATTTTCTATCAATTTAATAACTTTTACATCCAAAAGTTTTATTACTTTCCAACATTAGAATGTACAAAGTACGCAGATCCACTCTGCAAAAAGATAAAAAAAAATGCTTCCTTCTTCAACCACTCGGGTACAAATATTTGACAATTGGACAAGAGGAAAACAAACCTAATAATGTTGCAAAAGCAAAATATTGTAGTCTCTGTAGATGGATTGGTATATCATTTGAAATATCATGATGAATGACGGGGAAAATTGGAGGCCAATTTTTATCTTCTAGAATGATTCCAGCTGTGAGAGAAAAGAGAAATTAGTTCTCAAGCCAAAATCAGCCTAATTGAGCATTCAAAGCAATAAAAATACTAAGTTCGGAAGGAATACCTCGCACTGCAGCCTCTTCCTTCCGTTTTAGAGCCTAAAGTATAAAAAGGACATGTAATTTAGTAAAAAAACGTATAAGAAAGATAAATAATGATGAGCAAAGAACCACAGAAACAGTCGAATTTTCATTATAATCAACGATCCATTTGAGACTGCGTGAAAATTAGCACGCATTGAACTATTCCGGAAGTTGTTGGAACTGGTTCGTTTGGCACTTCAGATATGTTCATCCTTTCCACCAGATTTTTTCTTTTCAAAAAATAAAAAATGGAAATAAGTGAACAATACTTCATATTTGACGATCAGGAAGAATTGCGTACTGTCAAATAAGATACAGATCCAATCAACATAGAAACATCCCTCATGGGGCATATACAAGGACAGCTTGTTTCTTGCAAAACGAACTCTTTGAAAAGCACCCTGTATGTGCAGCATATATCAATTTATGTAATTTGCTTTTTGACATCATCGTTTTCCATTGAAGAAACGGGGAAAAAAACTTTTTCCTGACTTTCTACATCCTTTTGTATATTATGTGACATCTAAAGTTCTAAACAACCTAACAACCCTATTATTCAATTATTTTTTTATATCTTTCTTTGCAACTACTCTATCTACTTCAACTTCATCCCTTTACTCCTGATCACAGTATTATCTCACTTTTTCCAAAGTTCCCTCCCCTGAATCATTCTTTTCTTGAATACCAAACAGACAGGAAGTACTTTAAATTTCACAATAAGGAATATATAGTTTCATAAGATATAGAAGATCCAAGCAACATAAAAACATGCCTCGTAGGGAATATGCAAGATGATCTGTTTCATGCAAATGAATCGCAAAGGAAAGCACCTTGTATATGCAGCATATGTCAATGTATGAACACAATAAAATGACTTGTATGCACTATTAAGCATTAACTATGTTCAACTCCTCAAACATTTTAATGACGTATATTCCAAGTTTTTAAGAAAAGGTGTATTGTTTAAAAAAGAAAGAAAGAAAGAAATAAATAAAATGATGTATTGTACAACACTACAACTAGACCAAATAATAGGAAGTGGCTTGGTTGAGACAACGCCTTGTCCAAAAAAAATGTTCCTTCCCCAAAAAACAGATTGCCAAGTGGCCAGCACCCACCCTCACTCCCACTACACATTGACATCTACATATATCCATATACATATTTACACATGAATATGTATATTTTTTAGCAAATGTGTCCCATGCACATGCTTGATTTCAATGAAACTTGGTCTCCTAGATAAATAAGTGATGTTAAATACAATGAATAGATTCAATTTTAAATCAATCATCAATAACTTAAAAATTAAGGGGGTTACATGAGACCGCTTCTATGTAACCTAGTTATATAGAATATACATATATAACATTCTTGTTGAATTTGGCTATAGATAGAAGAAATCTAGGGTGGTCTTTACCCTTGAAGGTTGTGATTTACTATTTGAAAAGTTAGATTTCATTCTTGCAAAGTTAAATTATGATTCAAATTTTAATGTATTTTACACAGCAGATGTCCTACTTTACTTAAGGCAGACACCTTAAATATTTAGGTTTCGCAAGGTCCCAAGAGCCCCTTGCCTCTTAAACCCACATCACTCTTCTTTGCAAGTGATAAGGGAGGAGAATAAGAATATAATGCCCATGACTGGTGCATTAACTAATGCTGTGGAAGGAAAGAATGGCCAGGAACCTACCTGGTTCTTTTAATTGTTTATGCCTATATAAGAAGGCATATTGGATCCTACCCACCACATAGTACATTGACAGAAAACTAATGTTTGCTTCAGGATGTAACAAGGGTTTGGAGTATGATATCTGCTTGTTGGCCAGTTTATTTTCAAGAAAACTATCCATGGTGTACTTGATACCACTTCTTACACCTGCCATGATTAGCATGTAATAATTCAAATATAAACATAGAAGAAATTGAGATTGGTGCAGCTATTATAAATCAGGCATGATCGATCGGTGTGCATATTGACTTTTTCCATCACAATTGAAATTATCAACAAAAGCAAAACAGCAGTAACACAATTTAGAACGTGATTTTATTTATTTATTTCAAGAATGCTAGTCCTTTTGTGGCATTAAACAATTCTATAAAATGGTCAGAACCATAAAATTTAGATGTAAATCAGGAATCCATCTCAGAAACACTTTTTTTTTGTTGTGTGTGTGTGTGGGGGGGGGGGGGGGGGGGGGGGGGGGGGGGGGTGTGGCGGGTGGAATTAAAGGTGCAGACAACCATTCGCAGAGATTCACAGTGAATAGCAGCAGCAGCTACCTGTTCTCTTTTATTCAATTCCGCCTCTTTTGCTTTTAGTTCCTTCTCTTTCCTCTTCAGATCCTGTTAAAAATTTAAAGAGAAAATACTGAAAAACGCACACCAAGATATACATCTTTCAAACAACTTCTTTCAAAATTTTATTTCTAAGAGTGTGTAAGCTTACTTCTAAGGATATGTACTCAAATGAAATGCAAACATCAGTAACCATCTTTGCAACTATAGATGTCATACACATCAACCAACAAGAAGAAATAAGAGATATATGATACCCAAAAATCTAATAGATGAACAAAATGAGCATCTAAAACTTCTCCAATTACTCAAGATATATAAATCCAGGGCCAGATACTGATGACAAACCTTTGCTGTATCAAGTGGAATATCAATATTTGCACTACCACGATCATAGTTGAAGTCTGCAGGTTCAGGAGGAAGAGGAGAAAGTTTTGAATTTGCTGCAGAAGGGACACTTCCAGGATTCTGGAAGCATTAAGAAAATAATGGCATGTCATTCTAGAAGGAAGTAAAACCATGTTGAATCTTTTAAAAGTAAACTTTAATTTTTACATAGCTAACATAAAAAATAGGCATGAAGTCTTTATATGAGGATTGTATGATGGCTTTCTTTTTAGTTTAGACACATAGACATTTAGGAAGTAAAAATATGTAAAAGAAAAAGCCACATGTGAAAAATAACCACATGTTCAATAGGGCCTACTGCAGACAGTGATATGCCATGACAGCATTAGTGTATTGAGCACAAACTGCAGACTGTCTTTTTTTTTTTTACCTTTTTCTTGAATGCATTGTGAGAAGATAGGGCTCATCTAGGCTAGCACAGGCAGCCTATTAATGAAGACTTCCTGGAGAGCTAGTACACTTTCAACCAGAAAGGCTTGCCCTTCCAAAAAAAAAAGAATTTATGTTCACGGGATGGTGTTAATTCTTCAGCAACAAGTACTTTTTAACACCAAATAACACTGTATGGATGAAGAGCTGAAAATAGTTGATTTGGACAAGTTTCACAAATCTTATTGAGAACACAACTCAAAATTTTCTACAGCAATAAGAAAGTACCAGAAAAACTTACTGTTGTATAAAATGCACCTCCGCCATAATTTGATTGAGCTGATGCCTTTCCCCGACCTGAAGAGTCCTGCCAGGAAATAGAAGTGACAGTGATAATTTGCTTGAAGATGTATCTTCACTAAGGTTCCATTGGATAATAGAGAAAAGGGGAAAAAATCATTGGCCCCCTCCAAAACCTATATGACACAGGTGTATTATGTCGATACCAGACCATATTGGCCTGTATCTGACCTTTTAGACACTACACGATATGAACAATATATCCAAAAAATTGTAAAATGCAACCACATAATGTTATTTTATCTTTAACACATACAAATAATGTTCAATGCTTCCATTCTCTATCAAAAGTAGCCGATATACACATGAAATAAAAGAAACCAGACATTTTCAACGCACCACCTATCGTGTATCGGACATGGACAATACCTATGGTATAGGCCATGGTATTGGCCAGTATTCAAAACCATATTCTTCACTCCTTTTGATGTGATTTGATATTTTAACGACCTAACAATCTTACTTTTCTTAATTATTAGTTTATTACCAATACTTCAAGTCATTATTTTGCAATTTTCTATACAACAACCTTATTTATTTTATCCTTGTTCTCTTTCTGATTAATAATTGCTCCTATTACACTTCCTCACTTTTTCATAATTTCTCCCCATTACTTCCCCTCTCATTACCAAATGGATCCTAAGTAAATTTGCTAGCTTTGAAGCTCTCAAGGCACGTCATGGAGTTAATAGAAGTTTCTGAAACAAAAGTCAAAACAAATACAATTCAAAAGAAAATTTATCAATCCAAACTGCTGAGAGAAGTTAGTGTTCTGAAGAAAATAATCATGCCATAATTTATGCACTCAGAATTTAATCTTTGAACAAAAATGGCGTTGAAAATGAATTTAAGTGGGAAAATCTGAGATTTTAACTGAGGTTTCTAGTTATTATATAAAACCCTGTTCTGTTTGCATAGATGACTACTTAGAGAGAAAATGGAGCATCTAGCGATATGGAAAAATTATAAAATAAGTGATGCAGCAAGCAGTACTTGTCAAGTGAGAATCTACGAGATGATAATTTATGGATAATCATGGAATTTGATCTCAAGTAGAGAAGCAACAGAAAAGTAAGTCCTTTATGTGATCGTGTTGTTCTGCTTCTAGGTGTTCTAACATTAATCTTGGGCAATACTGTTCTGCTTCTAGGTAACCTAACATTGATGTTCAGCAATAATTTCTTAATTAGAAAACCAAATTTCATCCAAATCAAATATTTCCATAGGCTCTATTTGATAGAAGTGTAAAATCAACATAACAAGATTATTTGATTTATAAATCTACTTCAAAGCTGTTAATTCAACATCTATACCATATAAAATATTCTTCTTATATAGATAAATGATTCTATAAGTTATTATAATACTTCAATAGATCTACAAACAGATCTAAGTCATCATCATATTTGATATGATTATAAATATTTTTAACTACATATGGCTCACCGAAAATCTTTATCAAAATATTTTTGGTGCCCTGATGACACAAATGATTTTGAGCGACATAAGTTGATTGGATTTTGACTTGATAATAAAAAGGGCGAAGATGGGGCAGCAACAATGAGGACTTCTGCAATTTTGGCAACACCGAAGTAGTTCCCTAGAATAAATACACATCAGCAGATAGATGAATGTTGTTACATGTTTTAAAAGGTTGACTAGACTTTAAGATGGAAATGGATAAAAACAGAATTAAATCACAGGATTAATTCCATAATACAGCCATTTGGAGGCAACCCATGGTGGGCGCGATAATGTAGTGGCTTCAAGGAGTGGGGCTCCACATTACATGAAGGGGGGAATCCACTAATGCCATAAGAAAAAGTCCAATCAGCATAATGCTGATGTGCCCTGTTCTTTAAACAGCTTAATAGTTTGCGGGATGGTCTTATTTGCTCACACTATTATCATGTCCCATTTCATTGACAGATCAAAACTTTTAATTAAGAACGTTGGATGACACGAGGTTTCACAGTTCCAAAGCAACCAGGAAATCAAACAACAGCAAAAAGAAATATTGCCCTGCATTCTAACGAGAGAAGTAAAATATGGCAGGGAAATGCAACTCAAGCGCTTGTAGTTAAAGAATTTCATGCCAGCTAGAAGTGACCACAGAAAAAAGAACGATTGTAACAGGAGGTCCAACGACGCTGACAGAAGAACAAAAAGATCTCCCCATAGAAAGGTATGCCAGAATTCCTTCAGGACTTGCAATTGTAAACCTCTAGCGAATGAAATCAGATGATTAGGACTCAATGTTCTTAAGTTGTCGGAATAAAAAGAAAAATATTACGATGTGTAAGATGAATAAAGCGGAAGGTTTTATAGGGGCGCAATTATCTGCAGAAAGCCCGAACGCATCGCTCAAAATCAATATGCAACAGCAATGGATGCAACCAATCGATTTCTTGCATAATAAACCAACTACAACGCGAAACAAAGTAAGAATTCATCAAAAATCTCCGATTCGAGAGCAGAGTTAAATCAAAAACAAAAACCGAACGCATCATGCCACCCAAGTGGCACCAGATTCGACAGTGTTTCCCAGACATCCAAACGACTAAGACCCATTAAAAAATCTTGCACCGAGAACCAAAAAGCGAATTCAAAAAACATTTGCGAAAATGTGATCGATTCACCTACTCACCTCAAATGAGAAAGAAGAACAGATGGGGAGATGGATGATGGAGGGGGATCTGGACTTACAGCGAAGGGATTGATGTCTTCGTCATCGTTGAAAGGATTGCTGTCATACCGCCCGGCCATAAGAGCCCGTGGCCTTCGCAGACCGATCTCTATTTCCTTTCCCTTCTCTGGGAATGGTGGAAGAAATAAAGATTCGAAAATGTCGAGCAAGCTTTGAGACACAACAGACAGGTATAATTTCTCCTTGTCCTTCCTCGCCTTCTCTCTCTCTCTCTCTCTCTCTCTCTCTCTCGTATATCTCCGATTTTATGCAACAGTGTAGTAGAGAAGCGAGAGATGATGCGAAGAGAAACGGAATGGCTTTTTTTTTTTTTTTTTTGGTTTCATCTTAACGGTTTAGTGGGTCCCACTTTTCCCTGTTAGTTACGGGTGGTAGGCCTATAGGGTGATCCACACCGTTGAAAATCCCGTCCTCTGCCGTTTCCTTCCTGAGATTTGATCTGGTCCACCATTAACGTGAAAACTGGACAGCTGTGGTTTCTTGTCTTGCGATGCAGCGCGATTTTATACTTTGCCGGAATAGATCATGCTCTTTTTTTCTTTAATGGTGTGGTTGGAAAATGATAAAAAAAAATTTAAAAAAAAAGTTTTGAGTGTAATGTCTTTGAAATAAAAAAAATAATTTGATATAATAGAGACAATGATAATTAATTGTATAGATAGTCACGTAGAAATTATTGTCAAGTGGGTATTTTGTATATAAAGATTTGATGAAATAATTTAAAAAATAAAATAATTGTGTAAGGTAAAAAAGTTTAACCGCAAAAGTAAGGTAAAAAAATTTTAACCGGAGAAATTTTAGTTGAAAATTTTTATCATGAAACAAACACACTCAATCAATATTTGTTTTTAATCTAATTTACTGTATTTATTTTTTTTACTAACTATAACGACTTTTATTTTCCCATCCTTACTAATATTTTTCTCATTCCCTCAACAATCTCTCATTTATCACAGTACAATAATCTCTTATCATCCAATCTCTTCACTTGGATTGGATGAGGATAAGCTAAGAGCTTGTGAAAGAAAAAATGTTATTGTGTATTAAAAATAAAAAAAGTTGTATTAAAATTTAAGAAATATATAACAAATAAAAATGTAAATTATTATTTTTTCAAGAATGAGAAAAATAATTTTAGGAGATGTGAGATTGCAACCCATCCAAGGAGATGTTTGGCAATAATTTTTCATTATTACTCATGATTTCTTTTACTATATGTTATCTCATAAATGATTTAATTATCATATATCATACTGTTTTCAACTTTACTGTTAACTTAGTAATTTTTTCTCACTACTACTATATGTATTCTAACTTTACTCTCATCATTTTACATCATTTACACAATTTTCTAAATATTTTCTTTCCTATCCACCAACCCATTCGAAAATTTCACCGAAACTCACGTGGCCAAATGTTCTGGGATGCTTCGTCAACATTTGATATGTTAAGCTACGCACATTTCATGTCATGCGTACCACTGAACGGTCCTCCAAGGCCTCGTGAGTAGCTACTAGGATAGGAATGAGAACGGCGCCCGAGAAAACGTTTGCATTTTTGGGTGAAATAAAAATAGGGGCATTTTAGTCTTTTCACGCTAGCATGTTTGAAGTTACAACGTTGAGTATGGGCAGGTGAAATCAGTTATGGTAAATCAGGGTGTAATTTTTTTATGGTATACTATATATTTTTAATAAAATAATGTAGATCATGAATGATTTAAGACAGTAAATGTGTAACATAATCTTAATAAAAGATAATAAGAAATGTATGCCTAAATTTTGGAATAATAAATTAAATGGATCAAATAATATATTTGAATGAACGAAAAATTTTGTTTGTTCTATTGATTTTACAGATCTTATGAAGTTTACAGATTTTAGGAATTTTATGTTTTATATGTAATTATTGATGATGATGAGTTGCATAAATTATCCATCTTCTTTTTTTCCTATTAAATATATTTTATAGGTTATTCAAGCATAGCGGAAAACATGCAAATGTAATTGACAATTTTAGGATGTTTTACAAATTTTAATACAATATATTGTTTTATTGTGTCAGTGTTTAATGACATAGACTAATTATATAATTTTGATACCTTAAATAAGATTAATGATATTTTATTTTCACCAATTATATGGGCGATGTAGATTTTTACAATAATTTTAGAAAATCACAAACTCATATTTACATATTTGATGATTTTTACATATTATTCAAATTCTAATGATCTGATTTGATGGATTCTATAGATTATCCTTATAATCTATATTTAACATATCATTTATAAGAGTGATATGAAAATTATAAAAATATTAAATAATAAATTCCAGAAGCCTTTTAAAAATTTACCAAATTCTTATATTGAACATGTTGGAAACAAAAGTTAAAGCAAAACAAATTGACCAAAGCATAAGTTTTGATAATTAACAAATTCAAATTTGAAAATAAAATGATTACTAATAAATTTAATAAATGTCTTAAGGAATGAAAATCAGCCAAGTCGATTCCCAAGTCGACTCCAACTTCGACTTAGGGTGAAGTCAATCCTGAAGTCGACTCCACATACAACTTCAACAGGTACCTGATTGACAGATTTGAAATTGGAAGATGAACATTTGAAGTCGCAGTCGAAGTTGACTCCACTTGCCACTTGGAAGCCATGTCGCAGACGAAGTCAACTCCAGTATCAACTTGAAGTTGCACATTTCTTTCCAGCATTGATTTTGGGGGACAAAACATCCGAAGTCGCAGCCGAAGTCGACTCCACTTGGGACTTGTTCAAGCTCATTTCAAGATGAAGACAACTCAAGATATGAAGACTAATACAAACTTAAAGCAAGCAAGGTACATGAATTCATTCCAAATCAAAGAAGATTTGACCATATAAGTTTCAAGTTTTCCAAGATTCACAAGTTTTACAAGATTCAAAGTCAATCCAGAACAAAATAATGCTTCTGGTATTGAAGGAAAGAAGCTAAGCAAGCAAGAGTTGAATCAACAAAGATCAAACTGATTTGGCACAAGAAAGTAGTCAAGTCACACCCCAAGTCAACTTCAAAATCGACTTGAGGCCAAGTCTGAAACCAAGTCGACCCAGAACACAGAATTGAAAATTGAAGAACAGCCGAAGTCACAGACGAAGTCGACTCCAGCATGCGACTTAAGCGAAGTCACAGATGAAGTCGACTCCATCTGCGACTTGGGGACGTAACGTTCGAATTTTTGAAAGTTAAAATATTTATTACGCTCCAACCACTTCTATAACGTTCAAAATCTTCCCTCCTCTATATATAGACATTCAAGCAAAAATGGATACACATAACATAGAGCCTAAAGAGAGGAAAGAAGTGCAAGCAAGAGCTTTTATTCGCTTTTCTCTAAATTTGAGTGATCTATACACTTTTAAAGGAAGAACAAACTTCAAAGTTGCAATTTGCTTCAACGAAACACAATCGGTTACTCCTACAGATTCTTTCTCAAGCTTAAACTTGCTACACAACTCAGTAAAGTATAGATCTTCTTTATTTTCACATTGTTGTTTGTTTTTAGTGCTCGGTTTAAGTTTGGTGGTTCAAACCAAGACATTGCAAGTAGAGTTGTGATTTGAGTGTAACTCATTATCTACTTGTGCTAATTGTATATGCCCCGTAGAGTTAGAATCTAGAAGAGAGCAGAGGCTCTGGTTGTATATGCCCCCTAAAGCTAGAATCTAGAAGAGATCGGAGACTCTAGTTGTATTCGTGGAATGCATAGTGGAACCCAAGTCACAACAGTGTGTGAGTTTGGATGAGTGGAGTAGGGAAAGGTTGTCCGAACCACTATAAATCTTGTCTACTGCTTTTCTTTATTGCTTTTATTATCTTATTGCTTTCTATTTGTTAGTATCTAAGAGATTAAAACTTTTAAAGGAGTTAAGCTTTAATTTACCAAAAAAATTTTCAAGAACCCAATTCACCCCTCCCCTCTTGGGTTTTGCCATAAACTCGGGACCAACAAGTGGTATCAAAGTAGGTCTTTGAATTTAACAAAGAGATCTTTTTGATATGGCATCCCAATCCACTTCCATTCCCGCATTTGCCGAAGGCCAATCCTTTACTAGGCCACCATTGTTTGATGGGAACAATTTTGGATATTGGAAGCTACGTATGAAACAACTCATCATGGCTACTAATATGGACTCTTAAATTGCAATTCAAGATAGTGTGACTTTGCCCATTGATGAAAAAGCTTCCAAATGGACCGATGAGGAAGTGAAAATTGTAAAGAGCAACGCCAAGGCTATAAATTCATTATTTTGTGCTCTTACGGCTTCCGAATATGATAGAGTATTCTCTTGTTTAACTGCCAAAGATATATGGGATACACTAACTTCTATCTATAAAGGAACTTCTCAAGTCCAAGGGATGAGGAGAAACATTTTGATTGGATAATTGGAAAATTTTAGGATGTTAGAAATTGAAAATATTTCTGAAATATTTGCTAGATTTTCCAAGATTACTAACGCCTTGAAAGGGCTAGGAAAAGCAATTTCTGAATCTGAGTAAGTCATGAAGATTTTGAGATCACTACCCAAATCATGGACTCCAAAAATCACGGCAATAGAAGAAGCCAAGGATCTTAACACATTGAAGTTGGAAAGATCTTATTAGCTCATTGATGTCATATGAGCTAATTAAGAAAAGAAACGAAGATCACCACAAAGGCAAAAGAGTCATTGCCTTGAGAGCCGCACAAGACTCGGACGACACCACCTCATCTTCACAAAATGACGATAAAATTGCCTTACTCACAAAACGATCCAGAAAATTTGTAAGGAAAGACAAAAATTTCAGAAACTTTAAAAAAAGAAATTCCGAAGAGAAAAAGAAAAAAAGAACAAAATGTTACCGATGTGGCGGTTCGGGACACATGCAAGCCCAATGCCCAATGCCCGAAGAAAATAAGGCAAAGGAGCAAAGAAAAGATCGATGCGACAATAACAGGTTTCAAAGAAACAAAGGAAAAGTCATGTACGTGAATGAAGAAAAATCTACAACAAATAGCTCCTCAAGTGAAGAATGCGAAGCAGATTGTGCAAGAATTTGTTGCTTAGCAAATACCGACATATGCTTTGCAGCCACGGAAATATTGGAGGATCAAGTTACTTCAACGGACTACACAAGTAGTCAAGAGGTAACCTCCAAACAGAAATCTTTTTTAAATTTTTCTACAAATGAATGTCTCAAATGTGCTGAGTTAGAAGAACTTCAACAAGCCTATGATTCATTATATGAAG
>JAXCLR010000050.1:37152025-37163794 GCA_035584095.1 Annona squamosa | reverse complement strand
ATTAAAACTTTTAAAGGGGTTAAGCTTTGATTTACCAAAGAATTTTTCAAGAACCCAATTCACCTCTCCCCTCTTGGGTTTTGCCATAAACTCGAGACCAACAGAACATATAATCTAGTTGATATATTTACTGAACTAAATAAATTTAATTTACATTTCACTTATTAAATAATTATAAAATAGGTTCTATACACCATAATTTTGTAGACTAAATTCCCATGGTTACTTTTTGATAATAATAAAGCTTATTCTACAATTAATCCAATATTATTTATCACAAAATAATGCAGTACTAATAATTTATTTTAAATTTTAAAAAAATTATGATAAAGTTGAAAGTAAATTTTATAAAACACAGGTAACAAATCAATCAATTATAAGGAGTGGGTCAATGCAGTAAAGTACATAGGACAACCATCATTGCCGACAATCATTCCCTCTTATTATTTTTTTACAATATAGTTGGTCTCAAATTTTTAAAGCATCAAATTAATTACCCACAAGTTTATTTTGTAAAAACTTTATTCGAAACCTCGTTTCATTGATCTAAAAATAATTATAATAAAAACATTTATGTATTGTCAACATGAAACCATTATTTAGTGGGTAATTTTAATTACTAATCATAAAAGTTAATTTTATTTTTAACAGCGGTGACATCAAAATTATTAAGTACCAAACAAATTACTGCACAAATTTTATTTGACATTTTAAATTGTTGACCCAAAAATAATTATAGTTGAGAAAAAATAGAAAAATGTTGACTTGAGAATATTATTTGACAAGTAATTTGAATTATTTGTCTTAGATATAATTATATTTTTTAACAGCATTGGTATATCAAAATTTTTAAGCACCAAATAAATTAATTATATAAATTTTATTTGATGGACAATTGACCTAAGAATAATTATAGTCAAGAAAAAAATAGTGTAATGGACACTTGAGGACATTATTTTATGAGTAATTTAGATTATGTTGCTACAGTAATTTTATTTCTAATAGCGTAGTATTAAAATTAAGAAGTATCAAATAAATTAATTGTACAAATTTTATTTGGCACCTCATGTTATTGACCCAAAAATAATTTAATCTAGCAAAAATCTATTATAATGTTCGCGTGAGAATATAATTTAATGGGTAATTTTAATTATTTGTTAAAGAAGTAATTTAACTAAATAGGTACAAAATAAGCAATAAATGTTATAATTTGTTATAATAAACCAATCAATCAAAAAGAATAAGTTATTATGTATTATTCTTATTTTTAACATGGTTGGGAGCATAAATTTTAAACATTGAATAAATTAATGAGATTCATTTGCTCAACTTTTTCTGCACCCTATATCATATACCCAAAAAAATTATAATTCCAAAAATGTTATAAATATCCAAATGAGAGTTAATTAATAGATAATTTTAATTAATCGTCCCACTAGTAAGTTTCTTTTTGGTTTTGAAATTATTCAGCATTGAAGAGCATAATAATATATATTGCCTATGTCATTCCATATCATTGACTTGAAAGTAATTTGACAGGTAACTTGAATTATTTGTCCCGAAATTAATTTTATTTTTAATAGGGATGGTATTAAAATTATTAAGCATCAATTAAACTAGTTGTAAAATCATTCCCATGTGGCTATTACACAAATTATTTATTTTGGGTCAACAACGTGAGGTATCAATTAAGATTAATCGATGAGTAATTATAATGCTTTATTTTAATAATAAACATGTCATCGAGAGAAATAGTCGATGTAGACCTAATATTTTTTGTTTTTAAAGTAATTTGGTTTATGTCACAAAAGTAAATTTAGTTTCTAACAGAGGTAGGATAAATTATACGCACAAATTTTTATCTAAGTCACCAATACGGTTTACTTAAAAATAATTATAATCCAAAAGAAAAGACTCACGTGAGAATGATATTTAATGGGCAATTTTAATGGTTTGTCAGAAAATTAATTTCATTTTCATTAAGCACGGCTTTGAAGTTATCGAGCCCGAGTAAACTGCCTTCATAAATTTTACCTGGCACCCGCGGTGTTAACCCAAAAATGATTACATCCCAGTGAAAATTTGTGTAACAGAACCAACAAAGCTTCAATCTAAAGGTAATTTTAATTCTTCATCCTACACAATTATAATTTGAGTACGGGAGGTTTCAAAATTATTGAACTTAGCATAACTAAATTACCATATACAGAATCGATACAAATTAATAACTTTAAAGTTTAAATGTTGAATTGACAATTTTAAAATTAATATATAAATCAAAAAATTTTCTTACATTCATCTCGCTTTTTCAAAATCCGTATCTTCCTGCATCTCAGCCGGTACCATTGCCATGATGTTACCGTCTTAAGAGAAGACCAGATTTCAATATTTCCTCTTTAGAAGTATCGAATCATGGAAAAAGCTACTGTCAAGATTCAGTTTAAGTAGACAAAAAAGATTCAATTGGAATGAAATTGATTTCCAGTTTCGCAAGGAGTGAGTACATGAAAAATGCAAACAAAGGAAAACAGAAGTCGCCCCCCTCAAGACTTGGAGTGAGTAAGAACACTACGTTGGATAGGTGAATGGTCCCTGACGATCATCTTTAAAATATACATTGGATAAACCAGCAAGCCAAGACCCTTCATGATAAGGAAAACTAACAAGCTTATACAATGCTGTTGAAACTCTGAATTTCAGCGACTCCAAAATTGCTATCATTGGCCTTGAATTTTTAAGAAATGAACCAATTCAAGAGTCCATATATTTCGATCTAGCTGAATGGCAGATGCTTTCCACCTTTTATGGATCCATGAACTGTTCTCCTTTCAAATCAAGGACTTGATCTTTTCTCTTGACCACCAATACAAAGAAAAAACAGATTCATGCATTGTTAACAAATTAAAATGGAATGATGAGATATAGTTCTCAAAGACATACTTCTGTAACTCTCCCTGATAGAACTGTGAAAGACCAGGAAGAAAAATCATTCACAAACAAACCAGTCATCTATGGGGCCATCCTCATACACTCACTTCTGCCACTCTTGACTTACATAGTATACAGCGTGAATGGATGAAGACATCCTGAAAAAGACATCATAAAACCCTTTGAATATAATTGTTTCCAGAAATAACATACTGAGAAATTAGTAGTTTTAGGATTTGGAAGATTTCTACCACGTAAAATTGTTGTATCGGGCATCTGTCTCAGTTGTAGTAAGCATTAATTCATAATTTGCATTCATAATCAAGATGAAAACAAGCTTAGCTGATTGGCGAAAAGCAATCCATGGCTACCATCTTTATTTGGAAAAGTCTACCATATGGACAACAACCATAACGATTAAGAAAGAGATTTTTTTAAGTTAATTAACCCACTAATTTAATGACTTCTATGGTTCCAATGTAATAGATGATTGGGATATCAAGAGTCAAAATCAGTTTCACATTGCCCAAACGAAACCTAGCCTGCTTAAGTGACCAACCTGCTTAAGTTGAAAATGAAGTTACACTGTAATTACAGATATACGTCCTCAAAAAGACATCAAAAAACCCCTTGGATATAGCTGTTTCCAGATATAACATACCGAGGAATTTGTAGTCTCAGGATTTGGGAGGTTTCTATCATACAAAATTGGGCAGTTGTCTCAGTTGCAGTAAATATTAATTCATGATTTGCATTCATAATCAAGATGGAAACAAGCTTAGTTGGTTGGTTGAAAGCAAGGCATGGTAGACATGGAAGAGAAAATGATAAAATAGACCAGAAGTGGGCTATAAACACAACGAATCTCAAAATAAGCAGAGAAAAGAAGGGTGACAAGTTGTAAACAAAACCATCAAAATTTTCTGATAAAAAGATTATAAAATGAGCAGAGCACTTCTAACATCTAAGGGCAAGTTAATAGGCAAAAATTGTCCAATAAAGTCTGCATGAGAACATATTACACCAACTAACAATTAATTTTAGCCTTGCATCATTGAGAAACTCAATTTAGCTTTCTTAAAACCCATCATTTGAATGGTCACATCAGTCATTGAGAATCTCTAATGATGTGACTACTGTCTTTATTTGGAAAATTCTGCCATAATAGACAAAGATCAAAACTATTAAGAAAGAAAGTTTGAATGACTAGACCCAGCCTGCTTGAATGACCAACCTATTTGAAAGTTGAAAATGAAGTTACAATGTCATTGCAGATACACATGTTTCTGGCCATCCGATGCCCATTTTGAGGAATAATGTGATTTAATGTCAAGTAAGCATTAAAACAAGTTAGATATACTTAATGAAAGTTGTGTGAAGTGTTAAATTGAAAAAATTCAATGATTTGTAAAATTCACCTTTCATAGCCTTGAAAGTGCACTTTCAAGATAAAATTTTTGTTGTTTTGAGTCCTAAATTTGAATAGTTAAATGAAGTCAAAATAATGTAGAAATTAGCATAAAGTAAGATGTATGTATACACTTTAAGATGGAGAAGATAGTATGTCAAAACGGAAATAGTATACTATTGAAAAATGCATCTACAGGGCTGCCTGGTAAGAGATATAGTAAAAAATTCAGTGGGCGTTTGAACTTTTTAATGAACTCAAGAAATTATGAAACTTAGCATATTAAATTACCATCTATAGTTATGAATTACTTCAAGTTTCAACGCAATCTGAGTTGCAAAAGGATTTTCAAACAAGCATGTCAAGATGGATCTCAACACTATGCTAAATCTATGTACAAACTGAACTTTGAACTTTTGAGGCATTTTTATACATTGTTTTCACCATTTATGAATTAGAATATGCTCAATCATATATATAGGATGATTTCCTAAAGTTTTATGTAATTTAGAGCTTGTTTAAGAAAATTTGATTTTTCAAATAACTAAAAATTACATTTATAGAAGGTAAATGGAATTTTTGATAAAATCGCTATGGAATGATAAAAAATGAGGAGAGCATATGTAATTATGCATGTATAGATTTTTAAGATGACTTTAGGAAGTTTTAATTTATTCATTGCAATATGGTATGAAACTCAATAGTTAGAGTTGTAGGACTGAAGGGACTGTAAGTTATTTTAACTCCAACTTGCAATATGAAAATAGTAAAGTACATAACATGAAAATAGCAACTTCAGTACCTATCATCAGCATCAAACAGCTGGTCACCCATTGCTGTGCATATAATCTTCATCATCTCTTACAACCGCTTATTGCATCCAACACTATCAATAAGTAGAACATCTTTCTTATTGCAATGGGTCATTGCTCTTTCTGTAATTTCAAATAGCATTGCAAATATTCTCCTACATCACAAGCATGAACAGGATTCAAAAAGAAAAAGAAAGAAAAATCCTCTACTAGCAGTCACCTCATAACAGATAAATGATGAGAATTCCACATTAAAAATATCTTGGTGTAACTTTTCATCTAGAGGTCCTCCAAGAGGTAACAAATAACCTGTTCTTATAAAATTAAAAAGACAAGCATGTGATTTAAATGTTTATCCAGAGCATTTATAAGTATAAAATGAAAGATCCAACAACATGCTTTTACGTAAATTTTGCAACCATCTTGCATCCCCGAGTAAGAAATTATCTTAGTTAAGTAAAAAGCTTCACAAATTGTCAACGTGATGCTGGCAAAAATGTCAAACATAGTCAATCTTTAGAGTTCTTTTCATCTCAACTTGTAGGTGATACTTCATAGGCTTCTTAACAGTCCAATTATTCAAGGCAGCTACAATAGCTAATTAGATGATAGTCATATCTGTGGTTAAGAACATCAAACAAGAATCAAACATTTCTAGAATAATTTTAAAAATATAAATAAAATAATCAAACTAGTTAAAATCCAATGATACTCTCCCCCTGCTTAGCTGTGTCAAATAGACTAAACAAGTTCCTGCAGAAATGTGCAAATGGTTTAGTTCAATTCATCTTCAACCTGTACTTGTTTTAGTCTTTATCTTCCAGAATTGTATCAAGCAAGAAGGTTGTTAAGTGACAGGAGAAAAATGGTTCTCTCCCTTTCCAACTTATTAGAACTGCCTTTAACATCGTTTAAGAGAACCATTTGACATTTCTACAGTAGCTGGAGCTAAGTACTACTACCAATTACATTTTGAAATTTGAGGTGGTTTTGAAATTCCTGGAGGCATTCAAAAAGTTGTATCTTCTTGTACCAGGCTTGCAGATGTGGAGGGTATGGCTCTGTGAAGGTGATTCTCTAATAGAAAAGGAATAAAAACAAACAACTTAATATCATCTGATTGTTTCTAGCAGATGAAAGAGTATTGGTTATCAAGAAGAAACACTTTTTTGTTCAATAAAAGGAACAAAAAAGGAAATGTTGGACCATTCCAGGAAAATAGGGAAGATAGGTTACCTCGTGAAGCACCTATTAACTAGAACCGGCATGTCAAGAAGGAAATATACATACCCTCCACCATTTCATGACATCACAATCTCCTAATTCTTTGAAGCAAAAGTGTAGCCAACCAATGTATTCAATGGATGCTTAACTTCACGTGCATGAAACATCATCTAATATGCAAATCTAGAGCACAAATATTACAGTTCCTCAACAGCATTGAATGGATGAGCATTCCATTAAACCTTAACCCCTTCAAAAGCCAAAAGAAAAAAAAAGAAAAAAAAAGCTATAGCATATCAAATTTCATTTTCATGGAAACTTGTATTTTTGAGTCCATCCGATAAAAGATTCCAATACAAGTAAATTTCTATTCATTCTATAGATGAAAACTAGGCAGGACCATCCCTTCAAAACCAGTTCAATCAGAGCCATACCCTAGCCAGTTTGATAACACCATGCTTAGAATTATTTTTCTGTAGGAAAGATATTGAAATATGAAAAATCACTTGTGCCAGTTGAGTTGTCTACAATTTTTTGGGAGGTAATGGGATTGATTGCTGACAAAGTAATTTGTTTTTGTAGTATTTCAATTATAGCTTGAATTGAGTTGAATGAAGATTTCAAAGAAAAGCACTAAACCAAAAACTTCAATCAAGACTTAGATTATGAATCATTTGATAGAACCAGCCTAGAGGAATGGAAAACCAAACACCTTATAGTGAAATGCTCAAGCTCTTTTTTTTTTTCCTTAATCCCAAAGTTAAGAGCAGTTCAATCACAATAAGCAAACATCATCTTGATGGCATTCGAGCAATTTTAGCTGAGAAGGAATTTGCAGGGGAGATAATGATTTTGATAATCCTCATGCCAAAATCCCATCCATTGGCTGCTCTGCCCGTCTTCCCACCTAATGCTCAATGCAAGATCTGCAAACACACATTTTTAAACGCACTCAAGAAAAGAAACAACAGCTACAGCTACAATTAGAAATGCAAAACATGGGTTGATTTTCTCTCTCCTCCAAAATGATAACGACTAATCACATCATCCAAAAAACCTCAAAAATTAAATAGGGACATTTACATACCTAGTGTCCAAAGAAAATGTCCAGCACTTTCTAATGAATGGAATCCAATCTCCTGAGCAGCAACATGAGCCTGTAGATCCAACACTCATTACTGTGAGCGTCTTTGAGGTTACCCATCACAGCTCTCCATCTCACTGTAATTCAAATCCTAACAAGATCATCCACTATTAGAATTTTTTGGATTTCCTTGGATTTTTTTTATTTACTTCAAATCGGCACCAAAATAATATGCATACATGGATTCGCGTTCAGTTGAAAAAATCGATACGAGAAATCATGAAAGGCAAGGGTTTTACATAGAGGAGATGAGAACTGACTGCCATCAATGGCGACTTGCCCCTTCCTAGAAGTAGTCCTTTCCCACTAGTCACTCTTCTCCGCCCCATCACCTTCCACAACAACAACATGAACATTCAGCACGGTCCATTCTGCCCATGACTGGCAGCTTTCTCTCTTCTAGATGTCTATGATCTCCTCCCTCTCCTATGCAATCGACACACTACCCCGAGACTGCTGTTCGTCTGATGCAGCTTTCCCAACTCGCTGCTCCTGCTCTTCTTCTCCACTTATTTACATTTAGAAAGGGAAAGTTTCAACTTCAAATTTTTTTAGAGTAAAATTTCAACTTTGAATGTTGGATGCTTGGTTCTGCATGACTTTGGCTGTTAGAGAACTCTGGCAAGCTAAAATCTGAATCATGTACACGCAGGTATAGACCAATTGTGATTACCCACTTGCCCAGTACGCTTATCTCAGCCGCACGTTTAAGATTAACAGTAGATATGGCATGTACAAGTTCAGCAAAAGGTGCAAACGTTTGCACAGAAACCGGTCTGGCAGGAATATATTCTATTATGAGAAGACATAATGGATGTACTGGGATTTAATAGTGAAAGAACTAGGATGAGCTCATGAGCTCTGCACTTGAATGTGGGAAGAGGTGCGTGAACGGTGGGAGAGCGTAGGAGAGACCTCCATCGGAGCATGCACGTGCATACATTTATTTTTTTATTTTTCTTTAAATTTTTTCACAATATATCTGTATGTATTTAATATGTGTATAAATTTTTACCATTTTTAAAGTATTTTAGATATTTATTTTTTATTTTAAAAAATCAGTGATATTTTAGGTAATTTTAAATTACTAAAATACCACTAATTTTTAAAAATCCGAAATAAATATCTAAAAATCTCCAAAAATGGTAAAAATTAATACATACGTTAAATAAACTTAGGTTAACAAGTTCATGAAAAAATTTTTAAAATAAGTATATGCATTCGGGAGCATTGAGGCTCAATGTTCCCCAGAGCATAGGATCAAGGTCTGAATATCAGCGAGTGGAACGTTCACCTCTATTATAACTTATAATTTGCTTCCACTCCGCCTTGAAAAATGACTATAGGATTTTATTATGGAGCACATCTCACCTTGCCTTGTCGGTGTCTTTGCTAGCGGGAATAGATATTGCACTCTCAGGGTGCAATTTGAGCTGAGTTGAGTTTGAATCTAATTTAGAATTTGATTTTTATTAGTGTTTGAAGTTACTTTTTTTTTACGGCATGAACCTGAAGAACTTGATTTATAAATATGATAAGATTAGAGTTCAAGTAAACCTAAACCAGAAGAACTCGAGCTCGATTTTTCATCTATATTTATTATAAAATATACTATATACATAATATTTAAATAATTCTTTATTTTTTGTGTATTTATATTATTTATATTTATACTTAATACATGCTTGACATATTGTATTATATTACAAATAAAATGTATTATTTTCATTCATATTTATCTTTTATTTCTATCATTTACTTTTACATCCATTAATTTTATTCATTTGTCTTTTTATGTTAATTTTTTCTATAAATATTCTTTATATTGCTATTTTCAAAAAACTATAATTTGAATATATATTATTATGTTTACTTACATGATTTGTTATTGTTACATAATCCTATAAAATTCTAAACTTATCGTTCTTAAATAAAATGTAAATTAATCAATGTAAATTTCATCTCAAAACTTAATCCGAACCCGATTTTCAAAAATAGGGTTAGGGTTTATGTTTATAAATATGGTTAGAGTTAGAGTTAATGCTTTATAAATAAGGTTAAAGTAAACTTGAGTTTCACAAGCTCAAGTTACACCCCTAGTCCCCCTCAGCTTGGTCATTGGAACTCTTCCTAAAAATTATTATTTTAGTTTATATTTCAGTAGTCTTATGATATATATAGAAGAATTTGTTACATATTAAAATTAATCAAGAAAAGTTGTTCTTGACCAAACAAATTATAAGTCATACTCAATACTGATCTATTCAACCTAGAAGAAATCAAAATTCATATCGAAAGTCAATTTGTAAAACTTGAGGATGTAAAAGATAATATCAAGCAGTGTACAGAAGACAAGAACAAATCAATTCTAAAGAGATTTTGCTATTCTCTTCACAAATCTAAAGATTTATGAAGGCATATGATCACTAAGGAACCTCCACAAAAAACTTCAATGCAATTGAAGTCTTAGATCAACAATTGAGTTAACAGAAGTAACATATAGAAGTTGCGCTGATTCAAATCCACACTTGCTATAAAGCGAAATTGACAGGTAGGTGGAGAGTGCAATTTCAATAGTAAAACGACATTGAATGCTACAATAAACATTAGATCTTCTCCTTTGCAACAGATCAAGGTACTCAAAAGGTGTATAAGTGATTATTTCAAGCAAAGCAAGTTAGCAAAGAAAGAAATAACTACCTTCACTTGTGTACATTCAAGATTTCAATTACTCTCACTTATCCCTCATGCAGAAAGAGAAGAATAGTAAAGCACCATCAATGCATAACTTCTTGGAGTCATTAGCAACACAAATCAATAACATTTACTTATTGTGTTATTTGTTTTGATTATTTGATATATTTGTTTATTGTGAAGCACTATCTGTAATCTTTCCATTTAATAAAGGATCCTTAAAACTTCAGTAAGGGATATAGAAGTAGAGTTATATGAGTTGTTGGTGACTTCGAAAAACCAACAAATTGTTATAATTTGTTTGAAAGTATAGTGGAACTTGTGATTGTGATTACAAAGAGTATGGTAAGTGTTGGATTTTTGCATAGAACCATTATGCCTATGTTGGATTGATTGGTTTGTGCATGTGAGCTTATGTTAATCAATAATTTATGGTCACATATGTTACCAATAGATGGACAAAATTTTAAGTGCTTGATTCCCCCAATCCTTTTGAGTTAAAGCTATTATTAAAAACCAATGATCACCTATATCATTTAGGTGTTAAACTCCCATTTCTACATTTGAATGATACCTTAACCCTCTCTTAAGCATTTAATTGAACACTTGATAGACATTATATGGAATTTATAGAAACCTTGTATGAAGTAAATAAAAATTAACCATATATATTCCATACATGTTAAATAGCCTTTCTACATCATCCATTCCAAAAGCTTCTATTAAATTTCCAATTTTCAACATTACCCAATCTCTACACAGCCCATATCCTTAGAAACAACCCAAATCATCTATCCCATATGCAATACTTTTATGGAAGATTAAGTTGCTCACTCACATCCTGAAAATATGATTTTCCAAAGAGAAAGTAAGTCACTTATTTAGAATCCAAAATTTTTTCCAATTTCTCCAAACATAACTTAAATCTTGAGATGTCTCCTCCTTGATACTTAATGAAGGTCTTGAAAGTAATTTGAACATGTTTTACATCATTATTAGAAAGTAGGAAGAATGGAGAGTAAAATGGAGAAAAAGGAGAAGAAGTATGCAGAAAGGGAAAATGACTCAAGGCCCCCTTTTTAAAAAAGGCCCATGTCAACAATACATGTTGTATTTTGAAAACATGGACCCACATTATTCTTTGCCTAATTGTTAAGTCATTTTTATACTATATATTTAAAATAATAATTGAATAAAAATGTGAGTGATTGAAATGATTTGAAACATGTTTTGATTGATTTTGCTTTGTTTAGCATAGAACACTCATGATTAATCTGTATAAGCGATGTTAGGTAAAATTGGAGCAAAACTCGATCAATTCATAGAGAATTGAAGCATGATGATCAAGATCCACTCTAAAGAATTAAAAGGAGTAAAATAATGATCAAAATATCATAAAACATATCATGGAAGTTTCAACATGAACCAGGCGAAATAAGCATAAAACTGTGGAACCCCAATCTTTGAGACGTGTACAAAACTCTAGGATTGTAAACCCTAGGTAATATATTTGAGAAATATATATTGATGGATATGAAATATATGGAAATGAAGGTTAA
>JAXCLR010000050.1:37117241-37133938 GCA_035584095.1 Annona squamosa | reverse complement strand
AATTAACTTAATCTTATGAGAATAAGTGGTTAAAAAAATTAAGGACACCTTGTAGGTTTCGAGAGAAGGTGCAAGGATAAATTAGGATTTGTTCACCTTTGATAAATAATATCCAAATTAACTAATTATACCACTATCCGTTGCAAAAGACGCATGTGAAACCCTTGACCCCAGGTACTCACATTCTTATTTTTTACTACTCATCCTAGGTACTTGCATTCTTGTTTTCTACTACCCATTCTAGTCTTCAAATTTTTTTTTCCACTTTTCTACTTTTTATTCCATTTTATTTACTTTATTGTCTTTATATTCCACACAAAAGGGAATAGAAGTAAAGTTTATAGTTCCGAATTTCTTGTGGATCGATAATTTATATACTAAAATCTACGACTTGTGCACTTATGGTGAGATTGCGAACAAGTATTTTGGCACCATTGCCAGAGAATTCGGTGTTATTTTAAATTTTGATTTTAGATACTTTCTTTATTCTTTTCTTTTCTATTTCTACTTTCTTTCTCTTATCTCTATTTATTCTCTACTTTTCTTCCATCTCCCGTTCATATTTGTTTTATCTTTTATGAACTAGCCAGTTAATCCTTGTATGCACCAACATACTCGAAGCTTTGCAAAATAACTAGCTAAAAAACTCTTTGTTGCTAATCCTAAGATCGAACGTTCTTTTAGGAGAAGAATTCATAAGTACAAAAAGTAGCAATCTTATCAAGAAACCATGGCGGAATGCAACAATCCAAACTTGCCATAGCAAGTGCAAGAGAAAGGTCAAATAGAGAATAACAATCTTCCAAGGAGGGTAACTCTAAGATATCAGAACCGCCCAAACCCTTGAGGATTTCGACCATGCATAGTGGAACCAGAAATTGGTGCAAGAAATTTTGAACTCAAACCAGGACTTATCTAAATGGTCCAACAAAATCAATTTGCAGGATTACCATATGAAAATCCTAATGTACACATCACTAAGTTCCTACATTTGAGCAACACAATAAAGGTCCAAGGAATTCCATGTGAGGTAATCCATCTCCAACTCTTCTCATTTTCTCTTCATGACGGGGCGAGCGAGTAGTTCTTTTCTATGTCACCCAACACCTTCAATACATGGGACGAGCTCTCTACTGCCTTCCTAGAGAAATTTTTTTCACCCATAAGGCCAAGAAGATCAGGAATAAAATTAATCGGTTCATCCAAAAAGATGGCAAAACCCTCTTTGATGTGTGGGAAAGAATGAAAGACCCGTAGTGCAAGTGTCCACATCACGACATCTCTCAAGGTGATATCATGGAAAATTTTTTTAACAGACTTGACAGACCGACTCAAAGTGGTGTTAATTTAGCTGCCAGAGGCCGATTCATGTGACTTACTGACGAGGAGGCTCTCAAACTACTCAATGATTTGACTCTTTACAACTCTCAATACGACAATATTCGAGGACCCTCTTGATAAGGTAATGTGTATGATATCGAATCCATGAATTATCTTCATGCTAAACTTGACTAATTATTATAATAAAAAAGTAGGAATCCATGGACTGAAGTGCATCTTCTTCTCGATAAATTTCATGTGAGATTTGTGGAGCTTCACACTACATGTCTGAGTGTAAACCAAGACACTATAAATGATTAGGCTAATGCAATCAACGAGCAGTATGATACTCACACTTATGGTAACCCTTACTCAAATACTTACAACTGTGGATGGAGAAACCACCATAATTTTTCTTAGAAAATTCAGTCAAATACTTAAAACTTGCTCAAAACAGTAAGCCACTAGTTTTCTAAGAAAACTACCCACTATCATATCAAACTCAACCTGCTTTACCTACACAATCTTTAACACAATCCTCTAATTCCTTGATTGATAAATTATTTGAAAGACTGGACCAAATGTAAACCCACATTAATTTGCTTCAAAAACCAAATTGCTCAACAAGCCACCACCATATCCCATAGAGAATGGGGCAACTCCCTAGCTAGCTTAAATAAACCCTAAAGAACAAGTGCAAGTAGTTACTTTATGGGGTGGAAAGCAGCTCAAACCACCTCAACTATCTCAAATTGACACTAAAAGGGAGGTTGAAGAGGTACAAGAGTAAGAAGAAGAGCCACAACCTAAGCCGGTGGTGTAGAAGCCATAGTCCCACCACCTCCTTATCCTCCTGTTCCTTTCCCTCAAAGCAAAGGCAGACAAAACTTTAAAAGCAGTTTGAGAAATTTATTTTAACACTCGAGAACCTGTTAATTAGCGTGTCATTCATTGACATGATCTCTCATTTGCCAACTTATACAAAATTCCTAAATGAGATGTTGTCCAACAAAAGAAAGCTCGAAGAGCATAGAATAATTGCACTCGCTGAGGAGTGCAACACCATCCTACAAAATAAGCTACTTAAAAAGCTTAAAGATCCTGGGAGTTTCTCCATTTCTTATGCTCTTGGGAATGTTCAAATTAGCAAGGCGCTATGTGAAATTGAAGTTTGTGTAAGTCTAATCCCTTTCTCCATCTGTAAAAAGTTGAACATGAGAGATCCAAAACCCACCTCTACGTCACTCCAACTTGCTGATCAATCAATTAAATTTTTAATCGGCATTCTTGAAGACGTACATCTAAAAGTCGGCAAACTATTCATTCCCGTCGACTTTGTAGTCCTTGACCTAGAGGAAGACTACCAAATCCCCAACGTTCTTAGATAATCTTTCCTAGCCACTGCTGGTACTATTATAGACGTCAAGAATGGTCAAATTTCTCTGATATTTGGAGATAAAAAAGTGGAGTTCAACCTTCTTGAAGCCACAAAACATCCGTCAATTGATAATTCATGCCTGCGAGTTGACATCATCGACCCTTTGCTGATTGTAGAAAAAGGAAACCCAATGGAGGTATGTATCACTCAAGGTGCAATAATTGAAAATTCTAATCCTTAACTTGCTCTTGGACAAAAGCTCACTTATTTCATCTGCCACCACTAATTGTGAAAATCTGGACGCAGAAACCACCTTATTGACATCAATGCAGCCAAAGAAGAAGCACCAAAGGTAGAACTTAAACCTCTACCTAAAAACATTGGGTATTCTTTCCTTAGCCCTAATTCCACTTATCTTGTCATAATTAATGTCAATATCTCTGAATCCCAATTTGAGACTCTTTTAACTAAATTGAGACAGCATAGGAAGGTCATTAGTTATTGCATTAATGATTTACCTAGCATAAGCCCTTCTCTATACATGCATAGAATCCTCATGAAAGACAATTGCAAAATGAGCATTGAATCCCAAAGGCATCTAAACCTAAACACGAAAGAAATGGTGAAAAAGAAAATCTTAAAACTGCTCGATGCCGGAATCATATAATCTATCTCAGACAGTAGCTGGGTAAGCTAAGTACATGTGGTACCAAAGAAAGAGGTATGAATATTGTAAAAAATGACAAAAATGAATTGATACCAACTAGGATAGTCATAGGTTGTTGAACATCGATTACCACAAACTAAACACGATGACCCGAAAGGATCACTTTTTCTACCTTTCATTGATCAAATGCTTGAATGAATTGCAAACCACTCCTATTTTTGCTATTTAGATGAATATTCTGGTTATTTTCAAATTCTCATTCACCTATAGGACCACGAGGAAACGACCTTTACTTGTCCATACGACACTTTTGCATATCAATGTATATCATTTGGACTCTGCAATGCACCTGCCATTTTGTAACGATGCATGATGTCAATATTCTCTAATTATATTGAAGATATTATGGAAGTTTTATGGATGATTTTTCTATCAATGAAACTAATTTTAAATCATGCTTATCTAACCTGTCTAAGGTGTTATAGAGGTACAAAAAGACTAATCTAATTTTGAACTGAGAAAAATGTTATTTTATGGTATAGGAGGGAATTATTTTGGGATATTTAGTTTCAAACAAAGGCATAGAAGTTGACTGGGCCAAAATTAAAGCCATTAGAAAACTGCTGCCACCTAATTTGTTCAAGGATTCTCTAAAATTGCTAAACCCCTTACTAATTTGCTTAACTAAGATGTCCCATTTGATTTTTTTGATGACTGTCTAAAGTTATTTTGTAGGTTGAAAGAGGCCTTGACCACTACACCAATTATACAATCACCTAACTGGAGTTTATCATTTGAAATCATGTGTGATGCAAGTGGCCATGCAATCAGGCTATTCTAAGACAAAGGAAGGACAACAAGCTAGTGGTGATCTACCATGTAAGCAAAATCTTGGACGATGCTCTAGTCAACTATGCAATAACTGAGAAGGAATTGCTAGCCATTGTGTTTGCTATTAATACATTTCGTTCCTAACTTATAGGGTCAAAAGTGATTATTTACAAAGACCATGTGGAGATCCGCTACTTACTTGCCAAGAAAGATGCTAAGCTGAGGTTGATCCATTGAATTCTATTATTACAAGAATTTGATCTCAAAATTCGAGACAAGGAAGGCTTAGAGAATGTGGTAGTTGATTATCTATTCAGATTACCACTAACTAAAGAAATTGAGCTAACAAAAGATCAGTAGTTCAATGAGGACTTTCTTGACGAGTGCCTATTTACACTTAAGGAAATGTCAATGCCTTGGTATGGAGACATTGTCAATTACTTGGTCTGTAAAGCCATTCCACCCGATTTTAGCTATCAATAGAAGAAGAGATTCATGACGGACGTGAAATACTACATCTGGGAGGACTCATTCCTTTACAAGAGATGCAGCAATGGTCTGATTCGCCAATGTGTACCAAATGAGGAAATCCAAAGCATTCTTTACCAACTACCACTCTTCACCCTACGGTGGACACAAGGGTCCTGCCAAAACTACAGCAAAAATCTTACAATTAGGTTTTTTTTGGCTCACTTTATTAAAAAAATGCTCGATCTTTTACACTAGCCCGTGATAGGTGCCAAAGAATAAAAAATATCTCAAAGAGAAATGTGATGCCACTCACAAACATTCTCGAGGTCGAACCATTTGATGTTTGAGCATGGATTTTAGGGGACCATTCCCATTCTCATTCAACAATCGATACATACTTCTTGTGGACGACTACATAACTAGATAGGTGGAGGTGATTGTTTTTCCGACAAATGACTCATGGGTGGTCCCTAAATTCTTAAAATGTAACATCTTTACCAGATTCGACATACCATGAGCAATCATAACTGACAAAGGAAGCCACTTTTGCAACAAGCAAATGGAGAAACTACTTAAAAAATATGGGGTCACACATAAGATCGCTACCCCATACCACCCACAAATGAGTGGCCAAGTTGGAATCTCAAACCGCAAAATTAAACACATACTTGAGAAGATAGTATCCCAATCATAACAAGATTGATCAAAGCAACTTGATAATGCTCTTTAGGCACACAACACTCTATTCAAGACTCCGATTACAATAACTTTTTGACTTATCCATGACAAATCCGGCCACATGCCTATTGAATTGGAGTACAAAGCATACTGGGCAATCAAAATTTTAAATTATGATATGAAATCTACAGGAAAAAGAGTCTACTACAACTTAATGAACTCGACGAGATTTGACTTGATACTTATGATAATTCAAGAATGTACAAGGAAAAGATAAAATTTTGGCATGACAAACACATCTAACAAAAGTTAATCAAAGCAAATGACCTGATTTTACTATTTAACTCTCATTTTAAATTATTTCTAGGTAAATTTAAGTCTAGATGGTCGGGACCTTTCAAGGTACTACAAGTGTTTCCTCATGGAGCTATCAAAATTTGGAGCGATCAAAGTCAATGGGCAGTGTCTCAAGCCCTACTTCCTAGGAGATCAAATTCCAATAGGAGTCATCTACTCTTTCTCTTAAATCACACCACCAAACTGAGAATCTGAAGTCAGGCTGATGACTTTAAACTAAGTAATTCTTGTGAGGTAACCTAAGAAGTTTTTTCTTTCAAGAGAGTTTTAGGTTTTCTTCTAGTTTTGTTTGTTTCAGAATTTTGATACTTTTTAATTTAGAGTTTTATTGATTATTTTTCAGAGCTTATCTGGATAAGAAGCATCGTGGGATAAAGAGTGAGTTCAACTCGCCAAAATAGGGAAGTCAACATCTTACACTCCTTAAAACCACTCACTTAATTTTGATTTATCATTTTTATTGATTGATTAACCTTGAGGACAATGTCAATTTCTAGTGTGGGGGTGAATGCGTTGTATTATTTTCTTTGACTATTCCTGTTACTACCTTGATGATGACATAGACTAAAATTTGCACTCAATTTATTGAACTTTGCACTCTATTTTTATCACATTTTGAAAATTTTTAGTAATTCTTGAACAATTTTGAACACTGAATTAATTGAGACCCCACATTAAACTCTTATGATGCCTAAAAAAAGAAAAAAATTTCCCAGATACTCTAAAATATGGTGAGAGAAATTATTGCCGAACTTGGTTTTAAAAAAATTCTAAGTAAAAAAACTGCAAAACCAAGTGTAAGAATAAACTTTTGAAAAAAGAATGAAAGCACTAAGTATGGGGTGACATTATTTCTTGTTGCAAAATGAGGCTCAAATCAATGAGGAGACGACTCAAGTTTTGAAATTTTTAAAATTTTATTTTTTGCGTTAAACTTAGCCGTTGTCCTACTAAATCCTTATGATCTTATGAATTGGTTGATCGAGTTGGTAGAGAAAATTTGAATGCAAGAATTTGATGAAATGTATATGAGGATAACTTTACTGATATTTATGAATTATTACCATCAATTGAACTACTGATTGTGTATATTGAACAACCAGATAAAAGGAGAGACTACCTAATAATTAGGAGTTCACTACTGAAGTTCTTGAACTCTTAATGATTAAAAGTAGAGTAGGTAGTAGTGTGTGCAGTATGAATTGAGTAAGAATGGATTTTTGACCATACTTTTAATAAGCGTCATGTTTAAAATTTTTGATTTACTTTTCAAATCTTTATTAATTACTCAATCACATTTTCTTTTTGCTCAAAGTTTTTGAAAGACTAATTTGAAATTTTATAATTTATTATTCAATTCTTCTATATTTGCTTGAGGACAAGCAAAGCTTAAAGTGTCACGATATTTGATAATTGATGATAAAAATATATTTTGTGGATATTTTATACTAATTTGGTGGATAATTAATTGAGTTTAAAGTGAAATTTGCTTTAAAATATTATTTGCAACGATTGGGTATTATATATTAATTTCAAGTTATTTAAATAATTTTTGTAAACTTTTGGTTATATTTTATTTATTGCCATGAAATTAAATGGGCTTGAAATATTTTTTATTAATAAATTTTTTATGAAAATATTGAAAAAATAATTTAATTACATTTTTATTGTAGATCAATAAGTCCAGGCATGGGGCCCACCTAGCAGATCATGTGACCAGGACAATGCAGCACCATCAAGCCATTACATATTCAAGCTATATCTAGTGGGGCCCACTAAGAAATTCACTGCTACGAATATCCATGCAAACATCACGTATTGAGCATTTGATCTTCACCGTCCATTTTCCAAGATCATCACGTCCAGCTGGAGGCGGTGCAATCTGAAAAATCTAAGCCACCCATTTCCATCTGCCTGGTCTTCAGACCATATCCATGCATTGAGCGGTCCAAAAATTCAGCATTAATCTGCACAGTCCAATGCAGTCAACAGTTCAGCCACCATCCGAAGTCCAGCAGGGCCCTCCTTATAACCGTCCATTCCTCCCATGTAATCGCCATTTAATCAACTAAACCTTCCAGCAAATTAAATCCAATCTGTACGTGATTTCACTTGATCCAACCGTTGAGAATTTCTTGCACCACCAGATATATTAGCAGTCTATTAAAACCATGTGGGGGCCACCGTGCATTCAACAACACATCACGCGACCAGCAACAAAGAAAAATCCAGCTGCATCCAAACCATTAAAATTCTCCACCGCCGAAAGCATCCAAGATCCCAATCATTCAACGCATCTAAATTAGATATACAAAAATTTCCACCGCCAATTATTGAAAAAATTTTCTTAAAAATTGAAAAAACTATCTTGAGAACAAAAATTCACATTTTATTTGAGGCCTTATATCCTTTGAAATGTATGGAAGCTAATTTTTATCAACATAGTATGTATATAAGGAATATTTAAAATATAATAAATTTATTTAGGACTTGTTTGGCAAATGATAAAATTTTTAAGTGAAAATTTTTTGAATTGAAAGAAAATGATGTAATCTGATGGAATAATGATAGTAATAAAAAAATAAAATTAAAATAAATGGATTAGTTGTATTGGCAGTTAGTTATATATAAATGATTGAAAAATAGTATAATTATAAATGGTGAAAAGTTTAAATGTGATTTTTTTTTGCTTATTGTCAAAAACACTCTTAGAATTAAAATTGAAAATAACGGTAGATTTGCTATTAACCGTGATGACGATCGACATGAAAATCGATGGTTGCAATTTCTCATCACAGAAACGCCTCCATCAAGGCCACCACATGATAAAACACGGTACGATACAAATGCTGCAGTATCAGTGTATTATAGACGGTAACTCACAGGATTTGAAAAGCTTGCATTATAAACAACGTGCACAATTCTTAGTCAGGTAAACCCCAAGAGGCTGAAATCAGTGAAAACATTTGCAATTGAAATGAATGTGAAAATGCCTAATCTTGCCGACACTCGAATAACCTGTAAAATTTATTTCATGGGAAAAATGAATAAAGATTACCAATATAACACATGATCCCTATGAAATGCATAAAAATTGTAAAATCCCTAATCTACCGTCCATGTAAAACTTGCGGCTGAGATTTACAATGGAAAAAATGGAATGTGCTAATATCTACACGCGTGTTGATGTTGGCTTCAGTCCCCATTTCTCCCTCTCTTCTCTCCCTCCTTCCTGCCTCATCCCTCCCGCTCTCTGCTGCCACTGTTCCCTCCCTTTCCTCTTCCTCTCTCTTCTCTCCCTCCTTCCTGCCTCATCCTTCCCGCTCTCTATTGCCGCTGCTCCCTCCCTTTCCTCTTCCTCTCTCTTCTCTCCCTCCTTCCCGCCTCATCCCTCCCACTTTCTACTGTCGCTGCTCCCTCCCTTTCCTATCCATCTCTCTTCTCTCCCTCGTCCTTGCCTCGTCCCTCCTGTTCCCTACTGCTGCTGCTCCCTCCGGCGTCCCATTGCCTGCGAGCTTAGGTCCCTGCTGCTGCTGCTCCCTCTCGCATCTCATCGCACACGATCGTCCACCATGCCTGAAATCTGGCCGCAGTCCAAGTAGGAGCCATCTTCTTCTCCCCTTTACCTCTTTCTCTCTCTCTCTCCCACCCCCATTCTCCCCATTGATCTCACACTCTCTGTCTTTCTCATCTTCTCTCCCTAACTACATCTTCTCATTGCTAGCGCCAATGTAACCATTTTCAAAAAAAATTAAAAATAGGAAAACATAGGAAATGCCGCAATTGATAAGATAACAGAGATCCACGTGGACATGTGAATGGATTCTCTATCCAAGGCTTGGAAAAGGAAGATTCGATGAAACAGATGTGGACACTTTTGTCTGCATTGATTTCTTCGGTGGAACTCTCGATCTCGCTGGATTGTATATTTTGAGACGGTTCTCTTTAATTTCCCGAAAATCATTCAAAAATTTCCATTTTGTTTTGCATTTATATCGATTCTAATCTCCTATAGTACAGAAGAGGCACCCATGGGACTCTTTTTCCATTGGTTCTTGCTCAAATATATTATTTTTTTGTTGTTGGAATCATGATCTATTTTAGAAAATTGGAAATGTGTTTATCTATTTTGTGGCCTATGTGACCTAGTGGTTGAATATGAAGGGGAAGATGGATTTTGTATGAAATATGAATGGGTGCATTATTATGATGAATATGGATAGATTTTTTTCTTACTATTTTGGTCAATTTGCTTGTTCTATTTTGTAAAATCTGATTGAATGATTGACATTGTTCCCAATCTAGCAGTACATATTGATGAGATCAAGGTTTAAGTTTCTAAATAAGGATTTGAGTGTGAGGATTGAAAAATCTGGTTGAAGGATAGTCGGGCCAAATTGTACCGGTTATTTTGTTGTGTTGCTGAACTATGAGCTCTCCATTAATGTTCTATCCATTTGCAATCTTTGGAATTTTTGAATTTTTCATATTTTTGGCATGGTTGTTAAAATGTTTTGAAAGTATTGAAATGTCTCATGTGTTATAGTTAAAATATAGCTAGTTCTGCTCATTATACACCTAGCTTTGCAAAATTTTCATAATTGGAATCTGTTTAAAAGAAATGGAAGCATGAGACATTGAGAATGGCTACTTAGTACATGGTTGTAGAGAGTGGCTTGCCAAGAACGTATTAGACTGGTAGCTCATGAATATTTCTTTTATGCCTATAGATTTTTTAAATCACTTAACTGTGTGCAGTTTTCAGATCAATTAACTAAACAACAAAACGAGATGTAAAGGAGCTAGTTCCTTTCTTGGTTGCCCATAAAAAGTTCATATTCCCATGGTCTGTTTGTTCCATTTATTTAAGCTATGATTCAGATATATTCCAAATATTATTGGTTGCACATAGATGTATGGTTTATTTAGGTTTTATTTATGAACATGAGTAATTGGAGATCGCTGAAAGGTTATTCCATTCCATATATTCATAGGCAATTATTTTATTCGATGAAATCATATGTAATAGGTATTTCCAATCAGGCCAGAATGAAACATTTATTGGAGTTATTTTTAGACAAAAATTTCCTTGCATTCATTCATAGGCGGTTATTTTGGCCAAACGGTTCCACCAAGTTCCAATTTGTAAAAAACTTTTTTGAGATTAGATAAAAAGAAACAAATAGGGTCTTTAAGGAAAGTCATTAATTAAATCTTATATGGATTTTCAAAAAATTCCTAAAAATCAATTCATTACATGAGATCAAATATAAACAAAT
Organism: Annona squamosa; assembly: GCA_035584095.1. Lineage (NCBI taxonomy): Eukaryota > Viridiplantae > Streptophyta > Magnoliopsida > Magnoliales > Annonaceae > Annona > Annona squamosa. Next base: position 37,122,957 of record JAXCLR010000050.1, on the reverse strand, counting down.
AATAAAGGTAAGCAAAATGAAACCCAAAAAAGACAAAAACCTTTTGAAAAAATAAAAAAAATGGAAGCATTGAGTAAATTTTTTTGGATAACAACAATGACAAATTTTAAGCCAAAGTAAAAGTATGAGATCCTATTAGAGAAAGCATCTAAAAATAAAATGATGGACATGCTCTAGGCTAGCTAATGGAGGCTTGTTGCTTGATGGGCAAGATAGGAAGATGGGATGTAAGAAAAAGTAATTCAATTTTCTGCCAACCCACGTACCCTTATCTTTGCCTTGAGAAGACAAGAAATTTTCGTAATTTAAGATTAACAATGCAAGAAGTTTTGTCATAGAATTTTTAATTAGTGCAATGATATATGAAGCCAAATAGAATTTTTGCAGAAAACTTTTTTGGAACTTGATATTTCAATACTATCCTTGTTAAAAATAAAATTACTAGACCGATATAATCCACATTACTCATGAAATAATACTTTCATGTGGATATTACATTGTTTTCTTCTCTATTATAATTATTTTCGGATCAATCATCTAGGCCACCCAATAAAATTTATGTAATTGATTTTTTTGGTGCTTAAACATTTTGATTCTATCCGTATTAAAAATATAATTAATGAGTTTTATAAAAATCTACTTTTAACTATACCAAAATTCTTTGTGAAATTTAGAAATAAATTATCACTATCGAATTATTTTTTGACAAATAATATTGAATTATTTATAAATTAAGCTTTATAATTATTAAAAATAAACTATAAGAGTTTAATCTACAAAATTATATTGTACAGTAAAATAAGCTTTATAATTATTAAAAAAACCAATATGAATTTAATTTACAAAATTATAGTGTATAATGCTTATTTTATAATTATTTTGTAGAACTTTGGGCATTAAAATTATTTCTAGGTCTCCAATATGGGTGACAAAAATAAGCACAAAACTCACATCATTAGCAATGTTCAATGTTTAAAATTTTGGCCACCAATCAAATATTAAAAAAAGGAATATACCACCTAATTCTACAGAATCTTTTGTACCAATACTAGTTATAGTGAAAAATAGAATAATTAACTAGTTCTATCAAATGCTTGCAATTTTCTAGTGATATTCTTAATCTTTAATTCGAAATTAATGCAATATTCTTTATTTCTATGGTAGCACTACAAGTATTGGAGCGAATTGATTTAATTTAGCCTTCAAATGATTTAATTGACATTTAGAAAGCAAGATGCATTTGATTTCATCCTTTTCAGTTCTATAGTGGATTAAAACAGGACATAAGTAGAACCTAAAAGTATTAGTTAGGCCAGTATTATGTTAGTTGATTAAAAAGTCTCCCTCATTGAAAGAATCCACTATCAGCAACATAAAATAATAATAATAATAATTCCGAAGGTGATGTAATTGATGGATAAGATGGTTTATAGGCCCACTAAAGATCATCTTCCAATTGGATTTGACTATGTTTTTTACACCTTTACATATTGTCACTGTTGAAGGTTTTTATCTTATGACAGAAGCGCTTTATTATAGTGATTAAGAAAATGTAAAATGCTGCTTTGTAAGGAACAAAACTAGTCTTACAGTTGTGAAACTTAGTTAGGACCTTCTTGAATGATTAGCGTACTTCAAATCAATGTAATTTTGGAGTTAACATAGTTTGGGAATGTCATATTTGGTTATGATTCTTGAAAAATTGTCTTTATTTCAATGGGATTATGGGTTTGAATCAATGTAATATGTGAATTGAACACTTCAAATTAATATAATTTTAACAAGTGTGTGAAATGTTGTTACTTTTTATGAAAGCCGTGTATATAGTAACAAGCTGTAGACTTAGAAAAAATTTTGAACTAATGTTATCACTTGGGAGTTAATAATTATGTGGTAGCTAGTTATATTGAGTTCTTTTAACAAAATTCCAATCTACAACATTTTTTTCTTATTCATTTGTTCAACATGTTCAAAACTAAAAACGCATGTGCATATATAGAATTTATTACACCAACATGTTGGTCATGAAGATTAAAATATGAATTAAGTTTTAGCATACAAGAAATCTGCTTGCGAATAATATACCTAATCAAGAGAACCCAAAACAGCAACTTTCTTTTGTAAAATGAACCTGATGTCCCATATTGAAAATACTTGTACTTAAATCAAATATAACCTTTCAACATGTTTCTTTCGTGGAATGTGATGTGAGTGAAGCATCAAAGTGAGAAAAGAGTATAAAAATAGTAACTTCACCTAGCTAGTTTGAAAAATGACTAAAATTAAGCATTTGAAATTTTAGTTATTCTCACCAACCTTTGCAACCAGCATATCCATTTGATGTACATAGCTTGTGAGAATTGCTAGATTGCATTAATTAATTCAATTATATGAATTCACAATTTAACTCAAATCTGCCCATTTTGATTCAGCTCTACGAGATTTATAAACTATCAACTTTGCTATAAGTTGCTATCTTGAAATCTTGACTTCTAATTCACTTATTTCATACAAAGTAAGCATAGATCTCATGATACCATATTACACTTAATGAATTAATTTATTTCCTTGAGATCGGAGGAAAATGTGGAGGCATATTTGACTACTGCATATGAAAAAAACCAAAAAAGAGATTTCTAGGATAATTATCAAATTGCAATGTCAATGAAGCTTCATGGGATAAAATGTTTATAATAGGATAAAACAAGCATATAATATATGGAATGTTTGGTTGAAATGGAATGTTAAGATGAATGAGTGTTAGAAGGATTCATACAATTAGAATGGACAAATCTAAGAGGAATTTAGAATGAGTTAGAATACTATGTTTCCAACTTCTACTGTTCTCTCAAAGAATGAATAAAAAAAAGTTGTAGTTTTAGCTAGATTTTTTCTCTGCCTTCTAGCTTACATGATGTTGTTTTTTAGTTTTCATTCCGAAGGGCTTTGAAGTTACCTAATTCATAGGTATTTTTTTTGCTTTTCAATTTTTATTACTTGGATTTATCTTTAGTGGATTGGTTAATTTTCTCTGTTCTTAGCATGAGCTTCGTAAACAATAATTCTGGATTGATGTCTATCATATTTTCAATTTTTGTTCCTAGAATTTGTGTTCCTAATTATTAGTAATGGAGAATTCATTCTATAATTGCTTCTACACAAGAATGATAAATGGAAAACATGATTTTCAAACTATGGTAACTAGGGCAAACATCTTATCTAAACTATGGAAACTAGGCAAGTTTGTAATATTTATGAGGTTGTGCGTTAATTTTTTTTGTGGTGGGAGGGGTTATGGCATTTGGGTCTTGCCATGTCATTTCACTAGCAGAAGTTAGAAGGAGGCAAAAGGGTTCTACATTTTGTATTGTAGGAAACTTTTCATGCCCGCATAGATCCTTCCATATTCTAAAGTCTTCTTTTTGACCTAACTTGCTAAATCCAATGTTTGCTTGAAAATTATTAGAATTCCAGTAATATATCATGCTTCGCTTTGTCTGGTGATGCAGTCTAATTTTATAGTGGAATTTATCATTTATCATGAATATGATTCCCCCATGTTTGAGTGTTTTATTGAATAGCTAACTAGCTCCTATTACATTATTCTATACAATCATAAACATTTTGAGAATAGAATAGCTAACTAGCTCCTGTTACATTATTCTATACAATCATGAACTATTTTTTCAGTTGAGAGAAGATGCATTGTTGCTGTTCTTTGTCAGACTGTTTATCTTTGCAAACATTCTTTACACTTTTCATTGTAGTCTTAACATTTTTAGTTGATTTACAAAATGAGAAATGCAAATTTTCACATCATAGTGTTCTATTAACAAAATCCTAGGTACTATCATTCAACTCTTTTCATTCTGTTTTATTGAATATCACTTACAAGGTAGGATAGCACATCAGTCTAGTCATATTGACTGGTTCATTAATAATAGGTTCTCCCCAAAGTACTTGATGTGTAGGTGGTTGTGTTGATTGCATCTTTATTAAAAAATTGTTCCTTTTTGAGATGTTTTCTTTGGGTTGAATGTTATGAATGTTATGCTTCATACTTGCTTAAGATTAGTCTGAAGTTAGATATGCAACTTCATGTAATTCTGTTCATAATTTTGAAAGGTTTATTACGCCTTGTGTTATTTATCCATTCCAAAAGTACTCTTTTTTGGTTTTTTTTTTTAGAATTTATTCATGGTAGATGTCTTTTATTTTCATTTGTGTTTATTTTTTGGTAGTCATTCATCCCCATTTTCCAGTAGAACTTGTTCGTGCTCAACACGTTAGGCATTTTGTTTTTCTTCTTGTTAATTTCTTCTATGACAGATATGTCATCTTGATGTTTTGCGTTATGATTTTTTTTGTTTTATATTCACATAAGTTGTAGAATGTTTTCTTTTTAGTTTATTTTTTTAGTTAAAACATGTATCATGTTTATGCTCTATTAGGGTTAATTGATTTTGATGTTTTAGTGTGATCATTCTATGTAGTTTGCAGCCATGAGTGGAAAAAGAGTTGATATAGTTATATAATGGATGATTTGTTTGGATTGATTTAGTTGCTGTTAGGTTCATCACTCACCTATTTTTAGAGTTCTCATTTGGTATCATTTTGATTTCGGTTCTAGTTATGGCCTTGGGTTATAGTGTTAAATGTAATAGCTAGTTTAATTTAGGTATGGAAATGGATCTGATGGAATAATAGATTCCTAATGCTTTCCCTGTAAATAATGTATGTATGCAAGCAATTACGGTTAATTCACTTTGGAAGGATTTGTGTTTAGTGGATATGGTTAAGTTGGATAGCCTTGGTTTGTTGAGTGGAGTATTTTTTGTTACTTTTGTATGTATTCATTTTGTGATTCTTTCAAGAATTAGTGAAAAGAAAGAGTTGTAATTTGTTTAATACTTAGAAAGGAATGTTTGAATGAATGAGGTTATTGGCTTATTGGATTTCAGATTTCGTTACAATGCTTAGTGTGATATTGATTCTTTTCATTTTGCGAACTGCAGTACGAAAAAATTGTATGGTTGGAATTTTACTCAAGCTATTATTTGAAAAAGGATTATTAAATCCATGTATAGGATTTTAAATCTACTAAGTGTCATTATTTTTAATGTTCAAGCCTGTAGCATGCAATTTGAGTTGCTCAGAAAGATATAAAATCTTTGAATTACATAGAACATGACTCGAGGTCAACAAGAGCATGCTGTGGGATTCAACTGCGCTAACCCACTTAGATGGATGCAAAAATTTTGCAAGGATTTAGTAAATTTGAAAAAAATTATAAGAAACAATCAACCAGATTTAAAAATTTAAGGTTTCAATAAGTTCATTTTGGATTGAGAAAGATTCTAAAGTTCTATGTATTTTGCACATTGATTATGCCAAAGGTAGACATGTTGGTCCAAAGTAACTTATTCAAAGGTGACTTGTTTATTTCTTTTTATGTCCTAGTTGTTCCGGCCTCGCGTGAGAAAAATAATTCAGAATTAAATAATTCATTCAGTTTTTGGTTGAATGAATGTGAAATTGTTTCCTTGCGGTTTTGAGAATAAATGCTTAATCAAGTTTCCAGCAAAATTTTAAAGCATTCAATTCTTTAACCGAGTCCAAAAAATACATCACAGAAATACTTTGCATTGTGTTCCACATTCTGATTTTACATCTCTAACGAGAAAATCCTTGATTAAAAGAGCTGAATACAATGGTC
>JAXCLR010000050.1:36979495-36994853 GCA_035584095.1 Annona squamosa | reverse complement strand
ACAATCCTGAGTCACGTTTACCAATCAAAATGATCCCGGAGTAAGGCTTCTAGGCACCTCGGTTCGGGGCGCCACATAAGTTGACATCATCAACTCTCCATCGATTGAAGAAAAAGGCAACTCAATGAAGGTATATATCATTCAATGTGTAATAATTGAAAATGATAATCCTAAACTTTCTGCTTGTGCAACCCTCTTGGACAAAAGTGTTCTTCTTTCATTTGCTATCACTTCAAATTATGAGAAACTGAACATAGAGGCTACTTCATTGAACTGAATGCAACCAAAGAAAGAAGTGCCTTAGGTAGAACTCAAAACTCTTTTTAAAAATCTTAGGCATGCATTCCTTGGCCCCAACTCTACCTATCCCACTATGCATGCACTGGATTCTTATCGAGGAAAATTGTAAGACAAACATTGAACTTTAAAGGAGTCTAAACCCAAACATGAAGGAGCTAGTGAAAATGGAAATTACTCAATGTTAGAATTATAAACCCTATCTTAGATAGCAGCTAGGTAAGCCTAGTACACGTGGTATCAAAGAAATAAGGCATGATTGTTGTAAAATATGATAAAATGAGCTTATACTAACTAGAACAGTCATAGGTTGGCAAATGTACCATTTTCCTTTGCCTTTCATTGACAAATGCTTAAATGACTTGCCAACCATTCTCACTTTTTCTATTTAGATGGGTACTCCAACTATTTTCAAATTCTTATTCACCATCAAAATCAAAACAAAATCACTTTTACCTGTCCATGTGGAACTTTTGCATATCAACACATGCCATTTAATTTTTGCAACGCCCCTATTACTTTTCAACAATGCATTATGGCTATAATTTATGACTACAGTGAAAACATAATGGAAGTATTCATGTATGATTTCTCTCTTTATGGTCCTACTTTTGATTCTTGTTTGACTAATCTTTCTAAGATTTTGAAGAGGTGTGAAGAAATCAACTTGGTTTTGAATTGGGAAAAGTGTCATTCATGGTATAAAAAAAATTATTCTAGAACATTTAGTTTCAAACAGGAGCATAGAAGTTGATCAGGCAAAAATTGAAGTCATTGAAAAACTACCGCCACCTAATTCGATCAAAAGAAATTAAATTTTTCTGGGACATGCCCGTTTTTACCAATATTTTATTAAAATTTTTTCTAAAATTTCTAAGCCATTACTAACCTGCTGCATCAAGATGTAAAATTCAATTTCTCTAATAACCGTTTGAAGTTGTTTTACAGGTTAAAAGAAGCTTTTTCCACTACCTTCGTTGTACAATGACATGATTGGAACCTATGATTTGGGATTATGTGTGATGCATGTGACTATGCAGTTGGGGCAATTCTGGGTCAACGGGAGGACAACAAGTCAGTAGTGATCTACAATGCAAGCAAAACCTTAGATGATGCTCAAATCAACTATGCAACCATTAAGAAGGAATTACTAGAGGTAATGTTTGTTATTAATAGATTTTGTTACTATCTTGTAGGGTTAAAAGTAATTATCTACACAAACCATGCAGTCATTCACTATCTGCTTGCCAAGAAAGGTGCCAAACCGATGTTGATTCGCTAAATTTTATTATCATAAGAATTTGACCTCAAATTTTGAGATAAGAAAGGTGTGGAGAATGTGGTAGCTGATCCTTTATCCAGACTATCACAAATTAAAGAAATTGAGCTGACAAAAGATGAGCAGATCAACGAGGACTTTCCTAATTAGTGTTTGCTTGAACTCAAAGAGTCACCAATGCCCTGGTATGGAAATATTATTAATTATTTGGTTTGCAAAGCTATTCCATTAGATTTCAGTTACTAGAGGAAGAAAAAGTTCTTGGTAGATATGAAACACTACATTAGGGAAGACTTGTACCTATATGAGAGATGTGACGATGGTCTGATTTACCGATGTATACCAAACGAGGAAATTCAAAGAATTCATTGCCACCATCATTCTTCACCCTATGATAGACACATGGGTCCCACCAAAACTGTAGCCAAAGTCTTGTAATCATGTTTTATTTGGCCTACTTTATTTAAATATGTTTGATCTTTTATATTAACCTATGATAGCTGTCAAAGGACAGGAAATATCTCAAAGTAGAACGAGATGCCAGTCGCAAACATTCTTGGGATCAAACCATTTGATGTCTAGGGCATGGATTTCATGGAACCATTCCCATCCTCATTGAACAACCAGTATATAGTCCTTGTAGTCGACTACGTAACCAGATGGGTGGGGGTGATTGCTTCTCCGACAAATGACTCATGGGCGGTCTTCAAATTCTTCATGCGAACATCTTTACTAAATTCGGCACACAATGAGCAATCATAAGCAATGGATTAAGCCACTTCTGCAATAAGCAAATTGAGCAATTGCACAAGAAATATGCGGTCAAACAAAAGATTGCCACTGCATACCACCCACAAACAAGTGGCCAGGTTGAAATCTTGAATCACAAGATTTAACACGTACTTGAGAAGATAGTATCCTAATCATGGTGAGACTGGTCAAGGCAACTCAATGACACTCTTTGGACATACCATACTACATTTAAGACTCCAATCAAGATAACTCCATTTTGATTTATTTATGAGAAATCTTCTCATCCACTTATTGAACTAGACGATAAATCTTACTAGGCAATCAAAATTTTAAATTACGATCTAAAATTTGTAGGAGAAAAGCATTTGCTACAACTCAATAAAGTTGAGGAGATTTGACTCGATGCTTATGATAATTCAAAGTTGTATAAGAAAAAGAAAAATTTTGGCATGACAAACACATGCAACAAAAGGTAATCAAAGTAAATGACCTAGTTCTGCTATTTAATTCCCATTTTAAATTGTTTCCAATTCAACATTGTCAAAATTGAACCAGTTAATGAACCAGCCAAGGGATTAGTTCTTGTCTAACCAGTTCAACCATTTTCAAAAATCAGATTGAACTGGTGTATTAGTAATTTATGTAAGATATAACATGGATTAATATAATAAAATTTTAAAAATTTAGATATAAAAAGTAATAAAATAATTTGGATCATGATCATAATTTTAGAAATTAGATAATGGTGAACTTACATGCATGTTGTTGATTATATCTTTACCAACATTAAATCCTATTATTTCTTGATTTGATCTTTGAAAATTTAAATACTTGCAAAATAAAACTAAAAAGTATAATCTTAGTTATATAATTAACTAAAAAAATTTTGAGCAATAAATCACAATCCATATCATTAAAAAAGCACAAATAAACTGGTAAATGTATGTAGAAAACTTGGCTACTTAGTAACAATGGATCAAGTATCAATGGCCAACAATCAAATATTTTAAAAAAAATGGTCAGGAATAATTGTGTGCATAAAAATGTCAGTTGACCTAAAGAGTGGACATATGTGAGTCGTAGAAGAGTTTTTCCCGAGGAAAGGCTCCATATTTAAGTATGAATGGTGCACATAAAGCTTTAGAGACATTTTTTCTAAACAACTGTGCTCCGTGAACACTGAATAATGCAAACAAAGTATCCATCTATCATATCATGACAAAATCCATGAAGGCTACCAAAAATTTAAAAAATTCAATCAAGAAGAAGCAGCATGAAAGGTCAAAATCAATATTCCAAGACTTCCATGACGATGCACATTACAATGCCCAATTGCCCACTTAATGAGTGGCGCAGATGCAAAACCAAACATTACCAATGGACAACCCACCAATGGCCATAGAGAGGAAAAAGCTAGCCAATTAAAACCATGGGTGAAAGACCAATGGATTTCCAAAATTGTTCATGAGCGTGGTTGCTGTAAATGTTTGTTCTCCACTTATTCACTAGAACTGGGATTTTTTTATAGTAAATCAAAAGAAAATGAAAATAAAGTAAAGAAAAATCAGAAGAGTAGATGACTAGTGAGGTATGGTTACCCCAAATCTAAGCTCGTTGTCTAGAGTATCGACTTGAGAGAAGAAGATGCTTCACTACTGATGTTAGGTTCTTGCCACCATCGAGGAAAGAAGAAGAGATGTTGATTGATTAAAATTCGAAATGGGAGAAGGAAAAAAGACTTCCTTGAATCGAAAAGGGGAAAGAAACGGATTTCTTTTTTAAATTTGCTTAGTTGAATAGGGTTAACCAGCCGGTTGCAAAATCAAAAATTGTTGTGGTTTAACCAGTTTATTTCTCTCAACTGAAACCAGGCTGGATAGGATCGGTCAGTTGGCTAGTTCCTAATTCAACTAGTCCAACTAGCCAATCTCATCCAGTTTTTACAACACTATTCTATGTAAATTGAAGTCGAGATGTTCAGGGCCTTTCAAAGTACAAAAAGTGTTTTCTCATGGAGCTGTCAAAATCTAGAGCAAGAAGACTGGAGCATTCAAAGTCAATGGGCAGCGTCTCAAACTCTTTTTCATAAGAGACCAAATTTCAAAAGGAGTAATCTACTCCTCTAAAATCACACCACCAAATTGAGAATCTAAAGTCAAGTTGATGACTTTAAACCGAGCGCTTCTTGGGAGGTAACCTAAACTCTTTTCTTTTTTTCAAGGGAGCTTTAGTTTTTCATTCTCTTTTAGTTTCTTTTATTTTAGAATTTTGATACTTTTTAATTTGCAGCTTTATTGGTCACTTCGCAGAGCTTACCTAGACAGGAAGCAATATGGGGTGAAGATTTACTTCAACTCGCCAAAATTGGGGGGGGGGGGGTTAACATCTCACATTCTTTATAGCTACTCCCTTAATTTTGATATATCCTTTTGATGACATGATTTACATTGAAAACAATGTCATTTTTAAGTTTGGGGGTGAATGCGTTGCATCATTTTCACTAATTATTTCTTTAAGTACCTTGATGATTACATTCACTCAATTTTTGTCGCATTCTGAAAAAAAAATTTTGTTGCATCATTTTCTTTGATTATTTCTTTCACTTCCTTGATGATTACATTAACTCAATTTTTACCATATTTTGAAATTCTTTTTTTTTAATTCTTTATAATTCCTACTCGAATCTTGACACTGGAATAATTAAGATCCCATTTTGAACTCCTGTGACATCTTATAAGCAAACCATACTTAGAATTTCAAAATCTTTGAGTGAGGGAAAGAACTAAATCCTAGTGCGATGTTAAATTTTGTTCTTGAACATGTACTTATTGAAAACACCTGAATTTTAATCTTGATGAAATTGATATACCAAGGAACCAATTCTATTTTCTTTGAGAATCAGAGTAATCCTCTCCAATTTATCAAAGGTTGTTTCTAATGTACACAATTTGGTTTTTTATGAAAGGTAATTTTTCTCATATACATGAAAATCTTATTTTGGTTGAAGAATTTCAAAAGGTAAAACTTAATTTTACCTATTTTATGGACATGATTAAGGCGTTCGTTTTTCTAATGAGCTTATCTTTGAGAACATAACTGTTGTTTACCCCTATTGAGCCTAAACATGATTTTTTTCTAACCCTCAATTCCCACTTAATTGAACCAACTTTTAATCTGAATTTTGAGTTGAAAAATCTACTCGGGAATAAGGTTTGACCGCTTGGTTAGTGTGAATAATAAAAATGATTTCCTAGATACCCTAAAATATGGTGATGAGAATTATTGCAGGACTTATTTTTTAAAAAAATTCCAAATAAAAAAGAATTGCTAAACCAAGGATAAGAACAGATTTGAAAAATACAAAAGCACTAAGTGTGGGGGTAACACTATTTCCTGTTACAAAATGAGACTTAAATCAATGTGGAAACAATCTAATTTTTTAAAATTTTTAAAAATTTATCTCTTTTGAGCTAAACTTAACCGTTGTCTCATTAAGTCCTTATGATCCTATGAATTAGTTGATTGAGTTGGTAAAGAAAATTTATATGTAAGAATTTGAGGAAATGTATATGAGGTAATTTGACTGATATATTCTAAATTACAACTATTAATCGAATGATTAAATGTGTGTAATGAAAAATCAAATAAAAGGGGAGGATACTTGATAACTAAGAGTTTATTATGGGAGTTTTTAAGCTTTTAATAACTAAAGTAGAAAAGGTACTAGAGTACACAGTATGAATTGAGTAAGAATTATCATGCTTAAAATTTTTGATTCAACATTCTTACTAATTCCTCAATCACATTTGTTTTTTGCTCAAAGTTTTGAAGTTTTACAATTTATTCTTGAATTCTTTTTTTTTCAAGCGTGGGGGTATTTGATAATTTGTAATTAATAATATATTTCGTGAGGATTTTATACTAATTTAGTAAACAATTATTTGAGTTTATTGTGAAACTTGCTTTGAAATATTTTTTGCAATAATTGGGAATTAAGTATTAATTCCAATTATTTAAATAATTTTTGAGAATTTTGGATTGAAATTATATTTTTTATTTGTTTTCATTAAATAAATTGGATTTGATATGAATTTGTGTAATAATTGGGCCTCAAATAATTTTCAATATGTTCACTGACTATTAATTATTTAAATATTCTTAGGTAGATTATCAAAGTTCAATATTTCAACAGCATCCAAGTGGAATAGCCATCATCTAGTGGGGCCCATCTTACAATAAAACCATGTAGCATTCAAATTAAAGCTATTTCAACAGTCATGACTAGTTGCAGGATCAAGGTCATCTAACTCTATCAAAACAGTCCATTAATAAACCTTCAAGTAGAAATTCCGCCTATGCAGGTCCCGCCAATTATCACGTAAAACCAAAAATTCCACTGCCCATATTTTAACCAAAGCACCTGAAACTCAACTACTTCATCACCATCAATTCATCATTCACCACCCTTACCACAAATCCCATCAAAAAAATCAACAAATAAACATCCAAACTTTTATTTAATCTAAACCACTTCAAGTTGTCCACGTCATGGCCTTTCAAGCCTTCAACACCGTCCAAATGAATATTTAGCACATCCAGCTCTACAATCGTCCATTTTTTTTTGACGAAGAAATGATTTCCACTGCCTATGCAATTGATGTTCTAGCTAATTTCAAGTTAATGCAATGCAAGTCAGATTGCGTTAAATGGAGATGGGGCCCACCTAAAGCAATTGAGATACGTATTGTGTATAGTAATAAAAGGTGGCGAGCACAGCATACAAAGGAGAATTTACACAGTATTTACACAGTAGAAAGTTTTAGAGAGAAAAGAGAGAGAGGTAGAGAGAAGGCAAAGAGCATAGGGCAAGAGGCAGAGTGGCAACTTGCATGGAGCAATCAACATACCACAGGGCTTCCAACTAATAAGTTTTTTTTTTCTTTTTTTCCTTTTTAATTTTAATTTTCTTATTTAAGATGGGTTTTAATTTTATTTTTATTTTAGACTTAAATATGCGAGACTAAGCCCTTAATCTAGGGTATAAGATGTAGCATGTGTATAATATAGAACGGTATATGGTTTTAATTATTTATGATGGATATTATTGTTAATTTAATATCTTGTGTTTTTAATGCTTGCTTTGTACATGGGTTAATACTTTGACATTATTCCATATATTAGGTGATATAACCAAGAGTTGGAAATCTAGCATATGATAACCAAGATATTAAATATAGATATCTAAGTCCATGAGAATAGGCATGATGACCTTGAGAAATTTCATGAATAAGCCACAAAACTTAATGGATTCCAATTAACTTAATCCAATGAGGATATGTGATTAAAAAAATTAGGGTATGTCTTATAGATTTGGAGAGAAGGTATAAGGATAAATTAGGATTTGTTCTCCTTAAACAAACAATATCCGTATTAAATAATTATACTACTATCCATTGCAAAAAATGCATATGAAACCCTATACCCTAGGAACTCACATTCCTACTTTCCAATGTTTGTTCTAGTTTTGAATTATATTTTCTCTTCCCACTTTTTTAATTGTCTATTCACTTTACTCCCTTGATACTCAATAAGAAAGCATTCAAAAGTAAAACTTATAGCCTTGAATTTCCTGTGTATCGATAATTTATATACTACAATCTACAAGCTATGTACTTGTGGTGAGATTGTGAACATTGTCTTAGGAAGAGTTTTATGATTGAAAAAGAGGGCTATCTTGTTAATATTTACATTTTGGCCCAAACAAATCTCATACATTCTGATTAATTACAAAAAGGTTGGAAACTTCTCTCCTTGAGGCTTTCAAAAAAGGTAACACATCATCAGCAAAGAATAGATGAGATAAAATTGGCCCGTTATGGCATACCTTTACTTCATGCAGTAAACCCCTTCTCTGGTAGTCAATGATAATGGTTGAGAGAACTTCCACGCATAATAAAAAGGATAGGGGAAGAGGGGATAACCCTGACGGATACCATGACTTCCAGCAAATGGAGGTGTTTTGTGTCCATTAACACACACTGAAAATGAGGTTGTAGATATGCAAATATAGATCCAAGGAATCCACCTCTCACAAAAGTTTTGTGTGACACATGATTTCACTAAGATATATCCAATATATCCTATCATAAGCTTTAGCCATGTCTAGCTGATTGTCATATCCCACATTTACCTTGTTTCTTGTGTCTCATATGATGTAGTACTTCATATCCTATAAAAAGTTGTCTATTATAAGTTTGTTAGAATAAAAGCACTTTAGCATACTAAAATGATCATCGCCAAGCAATGCTTTAGATTGTTTGCTAGAATTTTTGCTTAGATCGTATAGATGACAGTACACAGATTGATAGGCTGGAAGTCAGCTAATTTGTTGTGGCACCCCGACCTGAGCATCACATGAATCAAGATTGTTGTCCTGACCATGTGGCGGGTTCTTAATTGGATCTCGTTCAATTTTTTTGTTTCATTCCTTTTCTTTCATCATTTCATTTCTTTACATTTTACTTCATTCATATAATAAGGAATGATACATTTGTATATCATTGTACTTAGCATTTAAAAATACCCTTTGACTCCCCTTTCATCCTTATTCCTGTTCATAACCTTACAACTTGGTAGTTGACATCAACTGCTCATATCATTCATAACCTCTCAACTTGTTCTTCTACATTAAAGGTCCTTTTGACCAAATCATGATATTTCCATTCCATACATGCATAATCTAAACACTCCATATCAATAGGATATTACCAATCCTTGCTTGGATATCATCTCTATGATATCAAGTCTTTTCTTTCCACACATATTTACCAATTCTTAGCATGCAAGCACTTACTATTTAACTCATTTTTTCCTTAGCCATATCATATCCTTGCAAGACATTTTTAATCTTTTACCTTCTCAATCACATAATACCTATACAAGGTATCTTGAACAAATATATTAATAGTACCATATCCCATGGGGCATTTATTCATATTTCACATACAAAGGATTATAAACCTTTGAAAATTCCTTCTTCTTTTTCTTAGCGAGAATATGTTTTCCATCACTTGAATTTTCTTGCACCAGTCTAAGGTTGGAAAAATAAAACATGAGTCGAAACTCAATAGCAAGCATCTTTCATTTTCATGTAAAGGCATTTCTCTCCATCCGGTAGGAGACACTTAACAAGTGATCAACTACCAACGGAACAAAAACTTTTTATAAACCATTCGTGTAAACTTTCTCAATCCCAATCTTTGGGCATTTCATAAACATTAAATCTGCAAATATATCATTTTCATTCATGACATAATCCTTCATATGAGGGTATGTTAGCTAGGTGAATATTTTTTCATGAAATGATCCTTTCCATCCATGACGCCGAACTTTCCGACTTGGCATCGTCAATAGTGGACTCCTTGTCCTACTTCTGCCTTGACTCACCTACCTAACTTCCATTTCATGCATTACTCTCATTCACCCCGGCATTATATACGTTCTTCACATGGTAATATGTCATTCTCATGTAGAGAATTATTTGCACCATCCATTTTTAAACATCATTTCAATGAAACATTATTTAAATCTATGCTAACTTGCCATTTTTAAATAGAGAGGAATTTATCCAATCATTTCATTAAAAGTAGTGATCAATTTGTAATAAAGAGACAAAGGGATGACCACCCTTAAATAATGTTAGAAACATTCAAGTGAAATCACTTCAAAATATTTTTGTATTTGAAAATAAAATATCATTTTGAAAAGTTTTGCTTGCTTACCTGTGGCGATCCTTTGCGCCTTCCATCATTTCCTTGCCTTTTCCTAAACAAGTGAAAATGAATTTCTTGTACATTTACATAATATCTTCTATTTGCATGCCTTAGGATTTTCTAACCTACATGATTTCCACAACTTAACTCACTTGTTTTTCAAGTTGGGTGTCAGTTTTACCAATTTACCCATTGGTATAACTTGTGCTTCCATAGCACCCATTCCTTTCACTTTGATACCCTCAGTTAGGGTAATTTTTCTAACTTATGATAACCTCTAAGGTTAATTCAACAGATGGAAGTTTAATACTTTCCATTCATTTTTTTCACATCTTCCACATTGTGCTCACTTTAGGCACATACTTAAGAGTTTAGGATTCTCATATTAATCTCAAAGTTTGAGATTTTAAATCATTATCAAAAAACACCT
Organism: Annona squamosa; assembly: GCA_035584095.1. Lineage (NCBI taxonomy): Eukaryota > Viridiplantae > Streptophyta > Magnoliopsida > Magnoliales > Annonaceae > Annona > Annona squamosa. The sequence continues at coordinate 36,984,322 of JAXCLR010000050.1, read as the reverse complement.
TGCTTAAATATTTTATCATATTTCCATTCATTTTTGCATTTTAGCAAATCATATTTGATCATTTCTCATCTTTGTCATTCATATCCTTTATGTGCACTCTTTTATCACACATACAACATGTGTTTTTCAATTTCTTTCAAAACAACAACTTGCATTTCATTTTGGCATAATTAAAATACTTACTTAGCACATGACTTACGGTATTTTCATAGAATTAAAATTCTTTAATCACATGGTTTCAAAATAGCAACTTTGTTATCATTCTTTCTGATATTTAACGTCCCTATAAACATATATTTTAAAACAGATTTTTGCCTTCTTAAAATTCAGTCCTTAAACATACTTTTCTTATTCCATATTTAGGGTATTTATATGGATTTAAAATCCATAATTTAAGTTGCCGAAAATAGCAACTTTCAATACACATCTTGGCCACCCTTGGACGTCCATATATAAAGTCCCAAAAAATTAGATTTTTTACATTTCCTTCCATCTTCATATTGGACGTCCCACATGCCCTAAATTTAGGGTATTTTACCCTTTAAGTCATCCACATATTAATTGGTTTGGTCCATGCACAAATTCCATCTTAAAATAGTAGAATCTTGTCCACATCGTTAACCCTTGGTTTTACCATCTAAGATTCAAATCATGCTCCATTGAACATATATAAATTATGAAAATAATTATCATAATCCAAACATAGAATATGCTTAAAACAGCAACATAGTTGCGAATTTTCCAAAACTTTCAGCTAGGTACATAGGTTGTAATCAACCCTAACATCATGTATATCTTCCTTGAACCCTTGAATTAGATCCTTTCATTCATTTAACATTTAGTATCCTAATCAAGGGATTCATAACTCATCATTTAGGGTTCATAAATAAATCTAAAAAAACTTAGAATTCATCAAACCAAAACTTGGAACAATCACTTACTTGAAGTCGTAGATTTGTCTCCTCTTTGCCCAAACTTGGTTGCTCCTCTTCTTCCCTCCCTTTTCTCCTCTTTTCTTCTTCTTTTCTTCTCCGTGCTTCCTCTTTTCTTCTCTCCTTGGACGTCCCATATATCTGCCCCTTTCTTTTCTTTTCTTTTCCCTCTATTTTATGCCCAAAAGTAGACGTCCAAGCTGTCCACTAAGGGCGTCCCAAGGGCTACTCATTTTAAGAAATTTTTTTCTCACTTGGATGCTTGCTAAGCACATCCAAGCGCTGCCCTCTTGGCCTCCTTATATAAGGTTGTAATTCATCCTTGGTTTGCCCCATTTTAACCATGGTTAGAGGCATTAAATTGGCCTTGATTTGGTGTCACAATATGGACCGTCCAAGTGTCCATTCATCTTGCTTTATTCCTACTCAATTTGAGCCATACATGTGTCTAATTTTCATCCACATTATCATCATCATTATCCATGCATTTTGCATTTCCTAAAAATCATAAATTGCTCAAAATTCTCATCTCATGACACCTCAAAAGTGGGTCCTTCAAAGTCAACCTTGCATTGATGGGGTTGACCCTATCTTCTTCCAAATGAATCCTATGATGACACATGTCTACATTATCCATTAATTTTTGCATTTTTTTGAAATTAAAAATCTACCCATTTCACCCTACATCGATACGTGTCCACTTGACATAAATTCATCAACTTTAACATTATTGAATTGACTTTACTTTCTTCCAAACGAATCCTTGTTTGACATGTGTCACAAAATTTCAACTCTTGCTTTAACTAGTTTGACCTAAATCTTGCTCAACGAATCTCATGTTGACACGTGTCACTTATCCCTTTTGGTTCATTAATGGTGTCTCACTTTTCATAAGCAAAAGTCAACTACTTTCATCCTTATGTGATTAAGCAATTTTTCATGATATTTAGCTTAATCAAATCCATCAATATGATAGAACATCTTGTTTTAACCATTCACGAAAATTTTTACCTCAAAACGATCATTTTATATCAAGATATGTGCATTTGAAAATATCATATGGAAATTGATGAAATTAAATCATTATCATCATAAACCATTCGTTATTAACATAATTCATGCCATTCATGAGGTAAAGTATGTCAGCTCTCACTTACCTTTCAAACTTCACATTAATCCGCTTTATGAGCGTCAAGTTATAAATTTTTTAACATTTATTACCTTAAAGTCACAATTATCATCATAACCTTCGTCAAATAAATCATAGCATATGAGATAATTATTCATAACATATCCACATTCTCTAACCCTCATTGGGTCTATTTAGTCACATTGACTCTTATTGAGCTATGTTGATTAATTTAATCACCTTACTTAATTGGTTACCTTAATTTCATTCATCTACGTTAAAAAGCACAAAACTGAATACCTCTCATGCCAATGTGGGTTAACTTAAACCCTCCATTTCTTGGAATTTTCCAAGTTCTTCCTTGTACAAATTCCAAGTTCCTTCATTAGGCTTAAAATAATTAGGGTTTCACACTTGTGGTGCCTTGCTTTTTAGGGATAAGAATGAGAATTGTCTAGTTTATTTTTGCTAACATGCTCTTCTATTGAGTAAGAGGATGTGTCTCCATAAAGCTCCTGTAGGCTACAAAGATCTTGTCTCCCACAATATTCTAATGTTGTTGGAAAAAACCCATTGTTTGTTGTCTAGCCCTGGAGCCTTAGTTAGGCCAATGTATTGGATAACTCACTTGATTTCATCTCTAGAAAGAGGTGTAGTTAGCAATTGGTTATCAGCTTCAGAAACCCCTTGCCTAAATTGGACCAAGGGTCCTTAGTCTAGCTTGTAGAGGTTCAGCAATAAATAGGTGCTCAAAATACTTCTTTGCTAGGTTCTCCATCTATTTTAGTCCCATATAAGTTGCCCAACATCATCTTCTAAGTAGACAATATGATTAAGTCTCAATTCACCTTAGCCCTTTGTTTCCATAAGATCTATTCATCTTTCAATAAGGTATTTATTTTTTATCTCGGTCATTTTGATTTGTCATCTCGCTCATCCGTAGGGTGCATGGATTTGAGCATTCACAGTTGCCTTTTTTGGCTTCTTATGGATTTATAGATATTGCCTCAAGTTATGCGGTTCCAAATTAGCAATTTTTCCCTACATCTTTTGATTTTACTACTAATTTTGTGAAAGGTCACCCAGTCAGTTTGATCTTCCAATTGCCATGAGTTTCTCACTGCCTAACCAGCTTCCTTATCTCGACCCCTGAATTGATCATAATGGAAAAAATGTGGTAGTTTGATGTCAGATTGACGAGTATCAACTAACAAAAGGATAAGACAATGATCCAACACAAAAGCTAAAATGTGAATAATCTTAGCATGTGGGAAAATCTACATCCATTCATTGTTTGCCATAGCTCAATCCACATAGCCTCCACCTAAGCCTCCCCTCTTGTATTATTTCCCATGTGTAAGCCACTCCCACAAAACCCAGATCAAGAAGTTGACAATCATTAATAACTGAGCGAAAGGATTCCATTTTGCAAGCCACCCTTGTAGATGTGCTAATATACTCAAATAACCAGTTACCTCATTGAAATCACTAATCAACACCCATGATAAGTCATTTTGGGTTCTTAACATTTCCAAGAGTTCCTAAGTTTCCTACCTTTTGTTTGCAACTAAGTCGCCATATATGCTTGTTAAACACCAACACTTATGGGACTTTGTATAGATGACTGCATCTATGTGATTATTAGAGTAGGAGGCAATACATAAATTAGTTTCTTTATTCTAAAGTAAAGCAAGTCCCCCCTCCCCTTCAATCCCTTCATTCAACCATAAAATAAAATCAAAATGAGTTCTAATTTAACGGGATGTTTGGTAACATGCGTGGGATTCATAAGGTGGGAATCCATGGGATTATGGATTTCAAGGCTCAACATTAATCAACCAGTCATCATATTTTTACACTTTTACTCATATATTTCAATTATTTTCCCTATCAACTGTTGGAAACAATGTTTAAAAATAAAATTGACCAAAGCATGAGTTTTGATGATTAACAAAGTTAAAATTGAGTATAAGATGATTACTAATGATTTTGCTTAATGATTTAAGGAATGAATTAGCTAAGTCGATATTCAAGTCGACTTGGACTTCAACTTAGAGTGAAGTTGATCCTAAAGTCGACTCCATAATCGACTTAAAACAGAACCTCACAACAAAATTCAAATTGGAAGGAAAAGCAGGTGAAGTCGCAGGCCAAGTCGACTCCACTTGCGACTTGGGAAGCCAAGTCGCAAACGAAGTCGACTCCAACATCGACTTGAGATGGGAAAAACACTCCAGAGCTGATTTTGGGGCACAAAAATGCCGAAGTCGCAGACGAAGTCGACTTCAGGTGCGACTTGGGTGAAGTCGCAGATGAAGCCGACCCCGAGATCGACTTGAGTTCTTCATGTTGGCCCCGAGTTAATGGTAAAACCCAAGAGGGGAGGGGTGAATAGGGTTCTTAAAAATTTCTTCGGTAACTTAAAGACTTAATCCCTTGGAAGTTTAATCCCCTTGAATGAAGAAACGAAATGAAAAGCAATGTAATGTAGAGAGCAGAAATATAAATCAAGCAGACAGGATTTTTATAGTGGTTCGGGCAACCTCCCTACTCCACTCTTCTAAGCTCACATTCCTTGTGACTTGGGTTCTAGTATTGTATTCTTCCAATACAATTAGAGCCACTTCTCTCTTCTAGATTCCAGCTCTAGGGGGCTTCAACATTTTTAGCACAAGTAGGTGATGAGTTACACTCCAATCACACACTACTTTGCTTTCACTTGATCTTAGTTCCTCAAACTAAATCAAGTTCAATACAAATAAATGA
>JAXCLR010000050.1:36936155-36949735 GCA_035584095.1 Annona squamosa | reverse complement strand
TTGCAAAATTTAATCCATTCATTATGTAGGGTATATTAAAATAGGCTTGCTCCAAAAGTTTCATCTCAAACAGCCTTTTATATATTAAGATATTAATTAACTAAACAATTATATATAAAAAATATTAAAATATTAAAATATGTACGTTTTGGTGCATGGCGGTGGATGGCGGTGAAATTTATTACCTTTGGCACGCTTTTCAATACATTCAAGTTTAACCATTTAGACAACTATTTTTCATAATCTGATCCGTCTAGATTAGAGAGCACATAATTTAGTACTTTCTATTAAATGTTTATGTGATTCCGAGTTATGCTTGTTTAGATCTAATCAAAACAGTAAGGATGAATATAAACCCTTAATTAGAGCCCCTAATTAGCCCAAAAATTTCCATATATTTTTATTTTTCCATAAGGTCCATGAATTTAAACAGTTTCAATTAGTATAATTCAGAATTTTGAAATTCATTCCCTAAATATTTGTAAAAATTCATTTTCATAACTAATCTCAATAGGATCATAAATTACCCTCCATTTTCTTATAAATTTCAAATATCACCTTTGTAAATTTCCACTAAGTGCACTTTGCGCCTCCACTCTTGTCAAAATTACCAATCAATCATCTTTTCTAAATTTATAATTTAATCTCACTTTTGTAAAATTGTAATTTGGTCTTTTCATGATTAAGTCAATCCAAAGTGATTAACTTATCACTTTATCTTAATTACATGATTGCTATTCATGTTAATTATTTATTAAATTAATTATTCGGTCCTTCAACTCCATATATTACAAAATTATATTTTAAAAAAAAATCAATAACCGAGGGTTCATGACCTTAGGGTTTCATACATGGTCCTAAAAATTTGGTGTTCCACAAGTGACGTCTCGGTTTGGGGCGTTACAACTTCTATTCATCTAATACATCCCTTGTAAAATCATACTTCACATGAGAAGTAATATATTACAACAATCAACCTCAACATAACACATTTAACTTAATACATATAATTTTAATAATGATGTTCCAAAGCTCCAAATACCTCAAAAGTACTAGATGTCATATCTCTGTTTCATTATTAGCATTAAAGGCTCTTCTATTAACCCTATATCATTTGCTTTCATTGATTTAAACAATGAGTATAAAATACTCAGTAAGTAAGCATTTAAAAATACACATAATTTCCAAAACTCATTGCATTAGTTGGAAACACAAAATTCTTAAATTTTTGTATGCATGTATCAAAATTAAATGAGTGCATAAATGCATCATGACTTTTTCCTTGTTTGGTAGTTGAGACTTATTAAATGATCATCCACCTATAATAACTTTTCTAACCTTACAAGATTGTCGCTTTAAAATCTTAAGTGTTTAACAATGTAATGCATGAATCATATACATCCTGCTTAACTCTAGAGGGTACTTGAAGTGCCTCTAGCACCATGCCTAAGACCCTAGGTCAGGTGACTAGGCTCGATTTTCTTAAAAACATCACCTCCTGCCTCACTCCATAGGGTACTCAATGCATACAATCATACCATGAATCATGATTATTGTGAGAAAATATGCGTGACATCACAAAACAAAATAAAAATTTTCATTTCAAAGTGCGCAATTCAAACACATAAAAGAAAAATAAATTAATCATTCGTTAGCAAATATCATTTCTTAAAATGAAAAGGAACAAATTTTCTTGTAATAAAATTATTTTGAAATAAAATTTTGAGGAGCTTGTTTTCCTTTTTCCTTTAGCATTCCTCCATTTTTTCTTTATTCTTTCCTTCATCTTTCCTTTACCTGTGAAACCCTAACCCATGTAGAATTCATATATATGCATTAATCATGTATATGATGTTTATATTTGAATTATTGAATTATGAAGATTTTATATGATTTTGCTAATTATTACAATTAGGGTTATTAGCAATAATGATGGAATTAAGCATTTTGAGCTAAAATGAGACAATGGGATTAGAGCATATTGATGTTAAATTAAATATGCACATATATCATGAAAAATCATTTCCCATGATTTAATGTGAATTATGGGAATTTATATGATAATTGATGAGTTTAATAGAAAAACATTGAAAAATTCATAACTCAACACCTGTAAGGCGGATTCAAGTGAAATTTGAAATGGAAATTATTATTGTTGGGCTTTGTATTATGGAATAAATGGGTTATAAAAATTCTTGATGAAATGAGAATTATGATTTATTGATCGTATTTCAATTTCAACCGTTAACTTTAAACGACTATAACAGCAGCTAGGAAACTCGGATTGAGATGAAATTTGAAACGGTTGAATGGAATTGTTAGATTTTTATTTTGAATGTCTTAGATTAAGCATGAAATGTGAGGAAAAATATCTGCATTGAAAAAGGTTAGCATGGTTGACTAATTCTCTACAAAAGTAGCTTTCCATTAACGCTAGAGTACAAAGCATGATGGCTTGAAATTAATGAAATTTGAGGTGGCAATTGCTGGCCATTTCTTAGGAATTTTGTGCAATTATTTGAAATGCAAAAATGTGATAATTATCCAGATATTAAATACATGTCATAATGGAGCTACAAAGTAAAAACCTATGCATAGACAATTTGGCAACATGGGCCGTCCAAGGGACTATGTGCTGCATTTTTTTGATTTTTTTAATTTTTAAAATATGCATATAAGTTGCTGGGATACAAGTACATAAGATATGTAACCAATTATGCAAAGTTATAGCAGCAGAAAAAGTGGATAGTATGATGGGTAAGGTGACGTGCAGAAATCTAGTTATTGCTGCCATTTTTATAATTTTTTAACACCAAATTAATAGCTAAATTGAAGGGTAATTAGAAGTAATTTCCTACATTTTTGAATTAAAAAAGGAAAAATGGCTGTAAAATGGGCAGCAATGGACATGCAAAGCTGGACACTTGGACGATTTGGATTTTTTAGTAAAATTATGATTTTTAAAAATGGTGAAAATGCATTTTACATGGTTGCAATTGTGCCAGCACTTCAAGGGTGATATGCATGCATTTATGTGTGTGGAAAATGCCTTGCAAGTGGGCCCCACAACTGGAAAAATTCCAGCTCTTATAAGCCATGCACGTCCATGTGATGAAGGCTTGGAGAAAATTTGTTTAAGTGCTAAAAACGTCCAAGGCAACAGTAGAAGGTCACGTCCATATTTCCTAGCAAAAAGAGGAAGAAAATCAAGGAGAAAAGGAGGAGAAATTGAGAAGAAAAGCATCTCAAAGGATTAGGGTTTGGGTTAGCTCAAAACCAAGTAGGTGTTTGGTTTTAAGTTGTTTAACTTGAGTTTTAAACTCAAAACTTGAAAATGGAAGGGATGCTTAAAGGATTTGTAAAATGGTTATTTCACATACTTTTGAATGAATATGGAATGGATGTTAGGTTTTATGAATGAATTTACAAGTTTAAGCAAATGAAAGTGAAGTTATGCATGTGTATTAAGTGGAAAATCCAAGTTGATAAACCCTAAATCTCCAAGGTAAGTTGTTGTTTTGGTTTGATGATGTGATTCAGTTATAAATCATGTATTCATTCAAAATATATGATGGTTTATGCCTAAATGATGAATTTCTGAAGTTATGACATGCAAAATGATGATTTTAACCTAATTTCTAAGTTTCTATGCTAAACATGCTATGAAAATGAATTTGCATGTTTTATGCAAATTATGCAGGGTAAAATACCCTAGGTTTAAGGTATTATAGATGCCCAAAAATATTTGGAAAAGGAAACCCTAAAACTGACTTTCATAGATTTTATGAAAGAACATCCAACTGACGTGAAATGAGACTCAAAACATGTGGGTAACCTGCTATTTTGAGAAATGATAATGCACTGATGTTATATGTGTGTTTAATCCCTAAATATGGATTAGGAAAAATGGATTTATTTGCTGAAATTTCAGAATTTTAAGACTGCATAGGGTTATGTGTCAAAAGACATGTAAAACAGGTGAAAACGGGTTTCAAACTTGTTGTTTTGGAAACCTAAGTTAAATTGATTTAAATCCCATAAAAATACCTTGAATGCAATAGTAATTAAGGGTAATTAAACCTCTGAAAAAGGGATTAAATTTTTGAGTTAGCAAATTTTATGAAACGCATTATGTTTATGCGCTAAATAAAGGTAAATGGGTGATGAATGATTTATGAAAAATGATTTTATGCAAAAATATATGACAATGAAATGAATTTCATGCTTATATATCTGTTTGAGATCTTATGATATTAATTCCAAAATTTTGGACTTGATTTATGAAGCTAAGGCAATAATATGTACGTAAAAGAAACACCCATGTGTGTATTTTGGAAAAAAATGAATAAATGATAAAGTGAGCTTAATGAACCTACGTATGATGGTTATTGAATGAATATTGTGTAATTGAAATGAATACCCTATGTTGGGGGTTATACATGTTATGTTATATGGTAACTGAAGAAATGTGTATAAAATGTGCAAAATGTGCTATATATGTGTATGATGACTTATGAAGTCAAATAAATGATGTATGTATATGGAATGGGTTGAAAAACTAAATGAAATATGAGAAAAGAATATGTGAAAAATCATATTATTCTCATGTAGGCAAGGGTAACGAAAATGTGGTGACGGAAAGCTAAGGAATTCAAGTAAGCAAGCAAATTTTCTAAAAAATTTTTGCTTTTCTAAATTATTTCCATAAATGTGATTCTTTCTTTAACTTGTTTTATGAAACTATGAAAATTGTTTCTAATGTATTTAAGGATGGCCATTTCTTAGCAAAGCGATGTTGAAATGATATTTTACTTCAAATGCAATATTATGAAATCTTTCTTTGGTAAATGCTATGGAGAAATGATATGATTCCATGTTTTTGACTGAAAAATCATGCTGGCATGTTAAAGATGAATTTATGCAAAAGTTCATGTGCACAGGATACTAGGTCCACTTGAAGGGTCTAAGCGGACCAAATGTCCTCTCTTGGTGTGGCCAAGTCGCTTGAAATAGGCCTAAGCCCGGTAACGCCCTCTCTAAAATGGGAGTTAATGTGACAGATGGTCGCCGTGCTAGCTTCCATCCTAAGGGAGAAATGGTATATATGTTCATGTTTTTATATGGCATTATGCATATGGAACCCATGATGGGTATAAGATTTCACGCTTTTAAGATATACCTTTAGATAAGGTATAGATTGCTTTCCAATATGATTTTGAATGCAAAATGTTGCATGAAATGATTTGCCTGTAAAATGCAAATAGCTTGCTTATTGAGTTTTGACACACGATTTTGTTTTCCAAACCCAAAGATAGGTGAAGGACAAGATATGTCAAAGGAGCAAGTGCCAGCTGAAGGAATCAATGGAAAAATTTTAGAATTTTTATGCCAAGAAAACTCTTGTGAAATGATTGTCAACTATATGAAGTGTTTTATGTTAAATAACTGTAATCTATTTGAATGTTTTATATTGATGACTATGATACATACATGTAGTGACATCTGATTTAGACAAAAGATGAAATGTTGCTTGAATATCAGGTTATGAAAATGTGTTAAATGAATTGAAATGGCTAGGTTATAATGAGTTGGGAATAAATTAGATAGGGCTGAGATGTAATATGAGGAATTATCATGTCGGTTAAACACCGTTAAAATCCGCCGTGTGACAGGGTAATAATTCTGATCACGTTTACCAATCAATACAATCCCAATGTAAAGCTCAAGATGTAACGCTTGGGTTTGGGGCACCACAGAGCTTGGCATTAGAGTATGGATTGGTAAATAGGCATGGAAATTTTCTAAGTATAGGAAATTGATAGAACATGAAGAGATATGCATGGTTACACATGAATATATATGATTACTCATAACGATGTGATGAATTAGATGTGACTAAATGATGCTCATGCATGATTATAACATAATGAAATGCATGCTATATGACAATGAATTGTTGTTGCAATGCAATTTAATTGTTATGTCTACATAGATGGCGGATAGAGGAAAGAAGATGATGAGTGCGGAGGAGTTATGAAGAGAAAGAGAGGAAGAGGATAGGAGTCAAAGAAGAGAAGAAAATATGAATAGATGGTGGAATCACAGCCTGACAATGCACTTTTTCCATCAGTTCCTCCAGGGTTTTCACCTATACGCAGTCAGGAAAATTACTATGACTCCTCGAGTCAACATGCACAAGATCTAGGAGAGCCCTCCAGTTATAAACCTAGGGCACAAGTTTTACTTGGCACCTACCTTGGCATTCCCCAGGATCCCCCTGTTCCAACCGACAGAGTAGATCCATAAGACCTATAGAACTTTTAAGATAAGACTTAGGCACCTATACCCCCGATGCTGGTCCATGGTATAGGTTTATTGATGGATGTGTCTAGTTTTATTATGGAGCATCTTAGGAGAGACTCCATCAATGGGAACTGGACATGGCCCTCTATATAAAAAGGCATCGTGCCGAGGGAGTCATCGAAGTACCTGCTAGCCCTTAAACTTGATGAGGTGATGCTCTATATAATGGAGAATATAGGGGAAATTGTTCGATTGGCCAAGGTCAATGATGATGACAACCCGATGGAATTCCTCAAACCTTTTGAGGAAGAAGAGTAGGGGGAGAAGAGGAGGAAGAGGATGAAGTAGAGGAGGAAGTAGAGGAAGAAATAGTGGAGTTTGTAGAGGATGATGAGGATGAGGATGATGATGATAGTGATGATGAGGAGATTCAGGCATGGTCCAAGACTAGCACTATCATAGAAGCACCCTCACAAGTTCCACGTAGCGTAGACATCGAGGGAGAGGTCTAGGAGGACGATGAATTTACTTGTTTCGTTTTTCTTTAGACAAATGTGTATATATATAAGTGTGGTTGATGATCATGTGGTGCATGTATAATTATGTTTGGTTGACACTATGGTTGCTCTGGCTAACTAACATGTATGTAAGTGTGAAACAGGTATGTCAGGCTGAATATGTACATAAGTGTAACTTACTTTTGTATGTACTAATAGTGAATATGGTGTATGTGAATATATATGCTGATATACTTAACTCTTGATGTTTTAGAGATGTATGAATGAATGAGCATGAGCTGAAATGTTGTGATATATTATGATTGTGACCATGTGATGATGAAATGCATATGCAATGATTCCATGATGATTATTAATGAAATTTGTATATAATGATTTAATGCTAATTGAAAATGAAATGTGTCTGTTATATATTCAAATTAAAACAATGGTGGAAACAAGAGCAGGATTAAGGAAAAATAAAGGAAAAGAGGCAGAGACAGAGGTTCCAAGCCAACACGAAGTTGGCAAATCTAGCCAACCTAAAAGGGGAAGGCCGGTGACACAGAATCAAAGGAACAAACAAAGGTGAAATGATGTAAGCCCTGAACAGAATATGGAAGAGAAAACTAAGTCGAGGCAGAATAGACTTATGGAGAAAAGAGTGGCTACAGCGGTGGAAAAAGCAATGCAGCAGTCTACTAGGGATTGGGCATCGCAGACTGCTAACATTATACAAGGATTATGGGTAAGAACCTAACAAGCTCAGTTGGGAAATGCAGAGAGAGAAGGACTTGGTCCTATGGCAGACCCCGTTGCCACACCGGCACTGCTAAGGGATGAAAATCAGTGGATGGAAGCTGATAGAAGAGCCATAAATGCCTTTCTAGCACAGCAACCCCCAAAATTTTCTGGAGAACTCGACCCGGTCCAAGCAGAGCAATGGTTGGCGGAGATTAAGAAATTGTTCAGGATATCTCCGTGCAATGATCATCAGAAAGTACTGTGTGCCACCCATTTGTTAGCAAAAGACACACACGAATGATGGGAGACAATGTTAATCACGATGTCACGATCCGAAGAACTGTCTTGGCAAACATTTGTGGAAGAATTTAATAAAGAAAATCTCCCAATGGGTTTGCAAAGTCAGAAGGTGATAGAATTTGAAAAAGTATATCAAGGGAGGATGATGGTCACTAAGTATGCTTAAAATAAGGCATGGAAATTTCAACAAGAGTTGAGGCCATATCTACGAGAAAGCCTTGCACCTCTGCTGATAAAGGACTATGCTTCAAGTCTTGAAAGAGCAAGGATTAAGATTGGGTTCGAAAGCGTTCAGTGTGGATCCTAGGGAACCGATAACTGGAAAAGAGAAAGCTAGAAAAGGCAGTGTAAGAAAGGAAAAAGGAATTCAAAAGAAGAAAAGCTCACCATTTTGTAAGAAATGTCAAAGACAACATACAGGAGAGTATCTAAAAGGCTCAAATTGATGTTATAAATGTGGACAGACGGGTCATATTGCCAAGGAGTGCAAGTTAGGGGAAGCGAAAGTGGTTAGTGCTATATATGTGATCAAGTGGGTCACATAGCTACAAACTGCCCAATTAAGGTGCAGTGATCCCAAGGACATGGAAGACATGCTCAATTGAGGATACTTGGAGCAACAAGTAAGTAGGAAACTTCTACAAACCTAGTGCACGTGCATGCCCTAACCTAGATAGAATCTCAAGAACAAGAGAAAAAGGTGGTCACTGGTATGATTTACATTCTAGGGAATATGACAGTAGCTTTGTTTGATTTTGGTGCCACCCATTCATTCATAGCATGCCAATACGTGACTACCCATGCACTGCCGGTAGAAGAGACCAATCAGGTTATACACATAGAATCTCCAGTCTATAGGTTAGCAAGTACTGGCCAAGTATGCAATGTCTGCCCAATTAGGATAGGATCATTGATTTTAGAAGCTGATTTGATCCTATTGCCTATGACTAAGTTCGATGTGATATTGGGTATGGATTAGCTACGTCAATGGGGAGCGACCATAAACTATAAGAATAAAAAAGTGCAGTTTGAAGCAACTCCAGGAAGGGAGATTGCCATTGGGAAATTAAGGCAACCTAACAACTCAAGTATACTGATATCATCTATGAAAGCTATCAGAATGATTCGACAAAAGTGTCAAGCTTACTTGGTGTCTGTGAATGTGGACAAAAGTATGGAGGAAGAAATTAATCAAATACCCGTGGTTAAAGAATTTCCAAATGTATTTCCAAAAGAGTTAACCACATTGCCTCCACAAAGGGAAATGAATATGATAATTGATGTAATGTTGAGTACAACTCTAATTTCTAAAACTCTATATAAAATGGTGCCAGCTAAGATGAATGAACTAAGGGCACAAATATGGGAGTTGTTGGACAAGGGTTTCATTAGACCTAGTGTATCCCCTTCAGAAGCTCTGGTACTGTTTGTGAGGAAAAAGGACGAAAGCTTAAGGTTATGTATTGATTACCGAGAGCTGAATAAGGTTATAATAAAGAATAAATATCCATTACCCAGGATCGATGACTTGTTTGATCAGTTGCAAGGAGCAACAACTTTCTCTAAGATTGATTTATAATCAGGGTACCATCAGTTAAGAATAAGTCCGGCCGATACTCATAAAAAGGCATTCCAAACCTGGTATGGACATTATGAATTTCTAGTAATGTCTTTCGGACTTACTAATTCCATTGCTGTATTCATGGACATGATGAATAGGGTTTTTCGGGACTATCTGGATCAATTTGTAGTTGTTTTCATTGATGAGTCCTGTTCTACTCTAAAACGGATAAAGAACATGAAGACCACCTGCGAAGGGTCTTAGAAAGGCTGAGGAAAGAAAAATTGTATATCAAACTGAAGAAATGTGAATTTTGGCTGAAACAAATAAGATTTCTCGGGCATATAATATCTGAAAAGGATATTCAAGTTAATCCTCAAAAGATTGAGGCGATTTTGAAATGGCCAAGACCGACGACCATTACAGAAATTCGAAGCTTCTTAGGGTTGGCCGGCTATTAAAGAAGGTTTGTCGAAGGGTTTTCCCAATTGTCAGCCCCATTAACCAAGTTGACTCGTAAGGGAGTCAGGTATGTATGGTCTGAGGAATGCGAGCGCAGCTTTCAGGAATTAAAACAACGGTTAGTGAAAGGCACCCATCCTAACTCTACCCGAAGGAAATGAAGGGTTCGTAGTTTATAGTGTTGCATCGAGAAAAGGATTGGGTTGTATTTTGATGCAAAGGGATAAGGTGATAGCTTATGCGTCACGACTACTAAAGCCTAATGAGGTAAGCTACCCCATGCATGATTTAGAATTAGCGACGGTGATATTTGCCTTAAAAATATGGAGACATTACTTGTATGGTGCAAGATGTGAGATTTACATTGATCATAAAAGCCTCAAATATATTTTGACTTAGAAGGAGTTAAATATGAGACAAAGGAGATGACTCGAGTTATTGAAGGATTATGAATTGAAAATTTTATACCATCCAGGTAAGACAAATGTGGTAGTTGATGCACTGAGCCGAAATGTCAGCTTAGTGCATCTTATCACTAAGGAGAAAGGACTGCTTAAGGAGATAGATCAAATGGAATTGATTGTATGTCCACCAAGAGTCCAAGTCTGATTATCACACTTACACATACAATCATCACTTTTTGAACAGATTAAGGTTGCGCAACAAAAGAGTACAGACCTACATACACATGTTGAGAAAATGAAGAGAAAGGGGTTGACAGAATTTGCTACCGATGAGGAAGGTATGTATAGGTACAAAATTCGCCTTTGTATACCAAACATAACTGAATTGAAGGAACAAATTCTTAAGGAAGCACATTTTATGCCTTTTTCTATTCACCCAGGAAGTACAAAGATGTATCAGGATCTTAAGAAAGTATATTGGTGGAATAATATGAAGAGAGAAATTACTGAATATGTGGCTAAGTGTCTAACTTGCCAATGGGTGAAGGCGGATCACCAAAAAAATACCTAGTAAGTTACAGTCCTTAGAAATTCATGAATGGAAGTGGAATGATATTACAATGGACTTTATTGAAGGATTACCTAGAACACAAATAGGAAATGATTTTATATGCATAATCGTGGATACGTTATCAAAAGTCACGCACTTTCTACCTATTAAAAGGACTTATACAGCGAAAAAGCTAGCTAAAGTTTATTATAAAGAAGTTCTATGACTACATGGAGTGCCAAAGTCGATTATCTCGGATCGAGATGCGACGTTTACATAGAGGTTTTGAAAAAGTTTGCATGAAACCTTAGGCACCCAACTCAAGTTCGGTACAGCTTTTCATCCTCAAACGGGTGGACAAATAGAGCGGGTGAACCAAGTCATTGAAGATATGCTGCGTATGTGTATCTTAGAGTTTAGAGGATCATGGGATGAGTATATCCTAATTGCGGAATTCGCATATAACAATAGTCATCAAGCTAGCATCCAAATGGCTCCATTTGAGGCGTTGTATGATCGATAATGTCGAATGCCATTGAACTGGGATGAAGTTAGAGAGAAAAGATTAGCCCCAGACTTATCTCAACGAATGGCAGACAATGTGAAAACTATTTGCCAGTGTATCCTCACAGCCCACAGTCGGCAAAAGAGTTACATAGATTTCAAAAGAAGGGATCTAAACATCCAAGTTGGCAAACACGTGTTTATATAGGTCACGCCATTCAAGTAAGTTACATGGTTTGGGAAAAGGAGAAAGCTGAATCCCAGGATATTGGACCATTTGAAGTTATTTGAAGTTTTGGAAAAGGTTGGGAAACTTGCATATCAGGTAACCTTTCCCCCAGCGTAGCTTTAATTCACAATGTATTTCATATATTGATGCTTAGGAAATATGTCCCAAACCCAACACATGTATTAGTGGCTAAAAATTTGCCGATTCAAAATCATCTAAACTATGAAGAAAGACCGGTACGGATCTTTGAACACAAGGTACAAAAACTTCGGAATCAAGAAATCGAGTACGTAAATGTGCAATGGAATTGGTATTCCGAAAATGAAGCCACTTGGGAGTTAAAGGAAGAAGTGGAACGAAAGTACCCCCATCTATATGAAAAAAAATAGACGGTTTCAGGATGAAACCCTAACACACCTATAAGGGGGGAGGATTGTGAAACCCTAACCCATGTATAAAATCCATATGTATGCATTAATCATATATATGATGTTTATATATGAATTATTGAATTATGAAGATTTCATATGATTTTGCAAATTATTGTAATTAGGGTTAAGGATTAGCAATAATGATGGGATTAAGCATTTTGAGCTAAAATGAGACAATGAGATTAGAGCATATTGATGTTGATTTAAATATACAAATATACCATGAAAAATCATTTTTCATTATTTAATGTGAATTATGGGAATTTGTATGATAATTAACGAGTTTAATGGAAAAATATTGAAAAATTCATAACTCAATGCCTGTAAGGCGGATTCAAGTGAAATTTAAAATGAAAATTATTAATGTTGGGCTTGGTATTATGGAATAAAAGGATTATGAACATTCTTGATGAAATGAAAATTATGATTTATTGATCATATTTCAATTTCAATTATTAATTTTAAATGGCTATAACGGGAGCTAGGAAACTCAGATTGAGATGAAATTTGAAATGGTTGAATAAAATTGTGAGATGTTTATTTTGAATTGCTTGGATTAAGCATAAAATGTGGAAAAAATACCTGCATTGAAAAAGGTGAGCATGGTTGACGGATGCTCCACAAAAGTAGCTTTCCATTAATGCTAGAGTACAAAGTATGATGACCTAAAATTAATGGAATTTGAGGTGGCAATTACTGGCCATTTCTTAGAAATTTTATGCAATTATTTGAAATGCAAAAATGTGATAATTATCTAGCTATTAAATACATGTCATGATGGAGCTACAAAGGAAAAACCTATGCATAGACAATGTGGCAACATGGGACGTCCAAGGGACTGTGTGCTGCATTTTTTTGATTTTTTTTAATTTTTAAAATATGAATATAAGTTGCTGGAATGAAAGTACATAAGATATGTAGCCAATTATGCAAAGTTATAGGAATAAAAAAAATTTTAATGCGGCTACATGCAGCTGAAAAAGTGCACAGTATGATGGGTAAGGTGACGTGCAGAAATCTAGTTATTGCTGCCATTTTTATAATTTTTTAACACCAAATTAATACCTAAATTAAAGAGTAATTAGAGGTAATTTCCTACATTTTTGAATTAAAAAATGGGAAAATGGCTGGAAAATGGGCAGCAATGGACGTGCAAAGCTGGACACTTGGACGGTTTGGATTTTTTAGCAAAATTATGATTTTTAAAAATGGCCAAAATCCATTTTATATGGCTACAATTGTGCCAGCACTTCAAAGGTGATATGCATGCATTTATGTGTGTGTAAAATGCCTTGCAAGTGGGCCCCACAACTGGAAAAATTCCAGCTCTTATAAGTCATGCATGTCCATGTGATGAAGGCTTGGAGAAAATTTTTTTAAGTGCTAAAAACGTCCAAGGCAATAGCTGCAGCTCACGTCCATATTTTCCAGCAAAAAGAGGAAGAAAATCAAGGAGAAAAGGAGAAGAAATTGAGAGGAAAAGCATCTCAAAGGATTAGGGTTTGGGTTAGCTCAAATCCAAGTATGTGTTTGGTTTTAAGTTGTTTAACTTGAGTTTTAAACTCAAAACTTGAAAATGGAAGGGATTCTTAAAG
>JAXCLR010000050.1:36922320-36936055 GCA_035584095.1 Annona squamosa | reverse complement strand
CAATCCTGATTCACACTTACCAATCGACAAGATCCTGGAGTAAGGACTATGTGGACGCCTCGGTTCGGGGCGCCACAGCAAAAGAGTTATATAGATTATAGGAGAAGGGATTTGAATATCCAAGTCGGCGAACACGTGTTTATTAAGGTCACGCCATTCAAGGGAGTTACAAGGTTTGGAAAAGGGGAAAAACTAAATCCCAGATGCATTGGACCATTTGAAGTCTTGGAAAAGATTGGGAAACTAGCATATCGGGTAGCTTTACCCCCAGCACTAGTCCTAGTTCACAATGTGTTTCATATATTGATGCTTAGAAAATATGTCCTAAACGCAACACATGTATTAGTGGCTGAAAATTTGCCGATTCAAGATTATCTAAACTATGAAGAAAGACTAGTGAGGATCTTGGATCATATGGTGTGAAAGCTTCAGAATCGAGAAATCGAGTACGTAAAGGTGCAATGGAACCGGTATTCTGAAAATAAAGCCACTTGGGAGTTAAAGGAAGAAGTAGAACGAAAGTACCCTCATCTATGTAAAGAATAGATGGTTTCAGGACAAAACCTATTATAAAGGGAGAGGATTGTCAAATCTTAAATCATGTAGGATCCATATATATGCATTCATCATAAATGTGATGTTTATATGAGAATTATGGAATTATGAAGGTATTTTATGATTTTTGCTAATTATTGCAATTAAGGTTTCGAATTAACAATAATGATGGGATTAAGAATTTTGAGCTAAAATGAGACAATGGGATTAGAGCATATTGATGTTGACTTAAATATGCAAATATATCATGAAAAATCAATTTTTCATTATTGAATGAGAATTATGAGAATTTATATGGAAATTGACAAGTTTAATGGAAAAATATTGAAAAATTCATAACTCAATGCCTATAAGGCAGATTCAGGTGAAATTTGAAATAGAAATTATTAATTCTGGGCTTGGTACTATGGCATAAATGGGTTATGAAAATTCTTGATGAAATGAGAATTATGAATTATTAATCGAATTTCAATTTCAACCGTTAACTTTAAACAGCAATGACGGGAGCTAGGAAACTCAAATTGAGATGAAATTTGAAATGGTTGAATAAAATTATGAAATATTTATTTTGAATGAATTGGATTAAGTATGAATTTTTGGAAAAATACCTGCATTGAAAAAAGTAAACATGGTTGACTACTGTACCACATGAGTACATAGCATTTAATGCTAGATTACCAAGCATAAATGCATGATAAGAATGAAATTTGAGGTGGAAATTGCAGGCCATTCCTTGGAGATTTTGTGCAAATATTTGAAATGCATAAATGGGAGAATTATCTATCCATTTAATGCATGATATGATGAAGCTAAAAGAGCATAGCCAAGGTGGCAATAAGGGGTCGTCCAAAGGGCCGTTTGGTGCTTATTTGTGATTTTTATATTTTTTTAAAAAATGCATATAAGTTGCTAGGATGCAAGGACATGATATGTGCATACAATAATGGAGAATTTCAGCAATAAAAAAATTGAAAAAAGTAGGTACATACAGCTGAAAACTTGGATAGCTTATGATGATGGGAAATGTGATTTTATGTGCTAAGTTGCTGCAATTTTTACTAAATTTATTTACATAAAATTAATGCATTAATTAATGGGTAATTAAGTGTACAATTTACCCTTAAATTAGGGTTGAAAAAAATGAAAAAAATGGATCCAAAAATAGGTATCCATGGACGTGCAAGTTGGAATGCATGGACGGCTTAGATTTTTGGAGCAGATTTTCATTTTTGTAAAATGGTAAAACCAGATTTTACTTGGTTGTAAATGTGCCACCACATATGGTGGATAAGGGAGCATTTAAAGAGTGTGGAAATACATTACCAAGTGGGCCCCACAGCTGGAAAAACTCTAGTTATTATAAGGCATGCACGTAACTTAGAGGAGGGGTTGGAAATTGCTAAGTATTGTGATTTTTCACCCCAAAGCCACCACCAGCTGCTCACATCCCATATACCCAGCAAAAAGAGGAAGGAAATTGAGGAGAAAAGAAGGAGAAATTGAGAAGAAAAGTATCTCAAAGAATTAGAGATTGAGTTGGCTCAAAACCAAGTAAGTATGTGTTTGGTTTTAAGTTGCTTAACTTGAGATTTAAACTCAAAACTTGGAAATGAAAAGGATGCTTAAAGGATCTATAAAATGGTGATTTAATATGATTTTGAATGAATATGGAATGGATATTAGGTTTATGAATGAATTTACAAGTTTAAGCTAATGAAAGTGAAGTTATGCATGTGTATTAAGTGGAAAATCCAAGTTGATAAACCCTAAATCTCCAAGACAAGTTGCTGTTTTGGTTTGATGATGTGATTTAGTTATAAATCATGTATTCATGCAAAATATATGATGGTTTATGCCTAAATGATGAATTTTTGAAGTTATGAAATGCAAAGTGATGATTTTGACCTAATTTCTAAGTTTCTATGCTAAAAATGCTTTGAAAATGGATTTGCATGTTTTATGCACGTTATGTAGGGTAAAATACCTTAGGTTTAAGGTATTATGGATGCCCAAAAATATTTGAAAAAAGAAACCCTAAAACTGATTTTAATAGATTTTATGAAAGAACGTCAAACTGACAAGAAATAGGACTCAAAATGTGTGGGTAACTTGCTATTTTGAGAAATGATAATGCATTGATGTTATATATGTGTTTAATCCCTAAATATGGATTAGTAAAAATGGATTTATTTGCTGCAATTTCAGAATTTTAAGACTACATAGGGTTATGTGTCAAAAGACACGTAAAACGGGTAAAAACGGGTTCCAAACTTGCGGTTTTGGAAACCTAGGTTAAATGGATTTAAATCTCATAAAAATACCTTGAATGCAGTGGTAATTAAGGGTAATTAAACCCCTAAAAAAGGGATTAAACTTCTGAGTTAGCAAATTTTATGAAATGCATTATGTTTATGCGCTAAATGAGCTTATGTGAAGGGATAAAGGTAAATGGGTGATGAATGACTTATGAAAAATGATTTTATGCAAAAATGCATAAAAATGAAATGAATTCCATGTTTATATATCTGTTTGAGATCTTATGATATTAATTCCAAAATTTTAGACTTGATTTATGAAGCTAAGGCAATGATATGTACGTAGAAGAAACATGCATGTGTGTATTTTGGAAAAAAATGGAGAAATAAAAAAGTGAGCTTAATGAGCTTATGTATGATGGTTATTGAATAGATATTGTATAATTGAAATGAATACCCTATGTAGGGGGTTATACATGTTATGTTATATGGTAGCCGAAGAAATGTGTATAAAATGTGCTAAAATGTGCAAAATGTGCTATATATGTGTATGATGACTTATGAAGTCAAATAAATGATGTATGTATATTGAATGGGTTGAAAAACTAATTGAAATATGAGAAAAAATATATGAAAAATCATATTATTCTCATGTAGGCAAGGGTAAAGAAAAGGTGGGGACGAAAAGCTAAGGAATTCAGGTAAGCAAGCAAATTTCTAAAGGATTTTTGCTTTTCTAAATTATTTTCATAAATGTGATTCTTTCTTTAACTTGTTTAATGAAACTATGGAAATTGTTTCTAATGTGTTTAAGGATGGTCATCTCTTAGCAAAATGATGTTGAAATGATATTTTACTTCAAATGCAATATTATAAAATTTTTCTTTGATAAATGCTATGGAGAAATGATGTGATTCTATGTTTCTAACTGAAAAATCATGCTAGCATGTTAAAGATGAATTTATGCAAAAGTTCATGCGCACAGGATACTAGGTCCACTTGAAGGGTATAAGCGTACCGAATGTCCCCCGTTGGTGTGGCCAAGTCTCTTGAAATAGGCCTAAGGCCGGCAACGCCCTATCTAAAATGGGAGTTAACGTAACGGATGGTCACCTGGCTAGCTTTCATCCTAAGGGAGAAATGGTATATGTGTTCATATTTTCATATGACATTATGTATATTGAACCCGTGATGGGCATAAGATTTCATACTTTTAAGATATACCTTTAGATAAGGTATAGATTGCTTTCCAATATGATTTTAATATAAAATGTTTCCGGAAACGATTTGCCTGTGAAATGCAAATAACTTACTTATTGAGTTTCGACTCACGATTTTGTTTTCCAAACCTAAAGACAAGTGAAGGACAGGATATGGCAAAGGAGCGAGTGCTAGCTTAAAGAATCAATGGAAAAACTTTAGAATTTTTATGCCAAGAAAACACATGTGAAATGATTGTAAACTATATGAAGTGTTTTATGTTAAACAGTTGTAATCTATTTGAATGTTTTATCTTGATGCATGTGATACATACATGCGTGACATTTGATTTAGGCAAAAGGTGAAATGTTGCTTGAATATCAGGTTATGCAAATGTGTTAAATGAATTGAAATGGCTAGGTTATAATGAGTTGGGAATAAATTAGACAGGGTTGAGATGTAATATGAGGAATTATCATGTCAGTTAAACACCGTTAAAACCCGCCATGTGACAGGGCAACAATCCTGATCATATTTACAAATCAATACGATCCCGAGGTAAGGCTCGGGATGTGACGCTCGGGTTTGGAGCGCCACATTACCCTTCCTATTATAGCCAACAAAGAATACATTTAATGATTTATTTAATCTATCATGTATACTTATTTCATGATTAATCATACATCTAACTATATATTCTTATCATGACCTTTGGATATGGAGTTGAAGTATTCATTAACTTAAGATTTCTTTATCAAAATTCCCAACTCCTTTTAGCTTAACAACACTTTTGAATTAAGTGAACCATAACTCTGTAAACTAAATGTCCTTGAAATACATTAAATCCTAACTTGAACTGAATTTGAAATTTCATAACTGGCCATTTATGCCTTTATATTTTTCAATATTTAACATACGTTTGAATAAGCTCATAAAGAACATTAACTTTGCATTTCATACTTAACTAAAAATTTTCAAATTCAAATATTTAACTACATATAATATATAATGAAGACATAAACTTAATATAACTTTTACCACTCTTTGAACAACTTAAAAGTTAATATATTCCATTTTTATTTTGTTTCTGTAAAAAACTAATATTTTCAAATAGAGAATTTATCCACTACAACTTAGATCTCCTTTATGTGTGCTAGGGTTACCACATTGGCACATTCATTTGGTTCCCTCTTACGTATATTTTTTTATAAAAAATGTCAATCATTCAATTCAATTTGAATTTCTAACAACCACTAAGATCATTTGACTAATTAACTAACAATATTATTTCAACCCAAAACATATTTTATTCCTTTCCATTTGATTAAAATTTGGGTTAAGTCCTTTCAATACGACTTACACACATCAATGAATCATCTCACACTTGGGCAAATATCTTATTCTCGTTTAAGACATCAATACATGAAATTCAACACAAAGACATCATTAAATCTTAATTTTATAGATCTTACATACTTAGAACTTATAATTTTTAATCTATATCATATTTGAAATTTCATGTGTTATAGGCTGTTGAAGCCTTTTCATCCTATTGTCATTCAAAAATACAATTAATAAATTCATATATGCATAAACTTTGCATTTAATGTATAAATTAAGACATATGAAATAATAGTTCTTTCGCTCAATATATAAATGACATTTTCATATTGTAAGGTCATTTGAACTTAACATAGCCTTTACAACCTATTTTCACTTACCCTCAAAAACATAACCATTCAATCTCAAACACCCATTGAAAAATAGTTTAAATAACTTATTATTTAAATTATAATAATATTTTACCCAATACGTTTTTTCAATCCCGTAATTTGTTTCATTTTACTTTTAGTTAACTCTCTCACTTACCTAAACTGCATCATTTATTTCATTTCATATTTATTTTCTTTTTACATGAAACTTATGAGTTGATCTAATAAATTTGTTTTCATGGTTGAACAACCTATTAACTAGGTTGTTTCACTTAAATCTCAACTTTCATAGCTCAACATATATATCTCATCATTTAATAATCAAACTAATCATAATTATAGAAATACAATATTTTAATACCCAAAAATTAATATCCACATCTCATAAACTCAATTTAATAGTTGGGTTTCCCCGACTTCCCTTTACTTCCATTGACCTAACTTATAACTTATTATTCCATCATCATTCCTATATATATCATACCTTTTTAAAATAATAATTATAACCCACCATATATCATAACTAAATTCATCATTTGTGTGTCTACCTAAATTCAACCTTCATTTAGGCGTAATTAAAATTCCTATATATATTTATAATTACAACTTTGCTTAATAGTAACTCTATAAAAATAGAGTTATTAAGACTCATTTTGTGTTTATTATGAATGCTAGATCAAAAGAATCATGTGAATTTGCTTAGGTTTTGCATTAGTTTTCATCATTTCCACATTTCATGCACTGTGTGTAGAATTCATTCATTTTGAGTTAAAGTTAACATAATTCATGGACTCTTCAGTTATAGTAATTGCATTGGAGTATTTAGGATTACTTTTATTTATTTTAGTTTTTGTTGTAGGCAAAAAGTGTGATGCAAATCTTAGACCATATGCTAAATTGGAGAGATGGAGAAATGAGAGTACATTGAAAGTTATAGATAATTTTCATTTTGGTGAAGTTGGTGCCCTGGCCTCACAAGCTAGTGCCTAAGCGCTAGATCATGGCCATTGCAGAAAGTCCAAGAAATCCTAAGTCAGTAAGAATCCAGAGAGCAGTGTCAACCTCCACACGAGTGAATTTTAGCACATGTCTTGTGTTCTGTGAAGGGGGTATAAATAGAACATTTAGGGTTGGAAGAAAAGGAGCGAGAGGACTTATGGCTGCTGAGGAAGGAGGAGAAAGCCTAAGGCTTCAAGTTAGGAGAGAGAAGCAAGTGGAGATATAAGCTTTCACTACAAATCCATTGAGTTTCATCTTCTCTTCTCATCTCTATCTTCATTTTTATTATTCTCCTTATTTGGGATGATTGTGAACTTGATTTTAATGGGATTTGAATTCATGTTTATGGACTGAATCTTCCAATGATGGGAGATATGTAGGATTTGAGATCATAGACTATGTTATATGATTTCTTTGAGATTACCCTTATATATTATACTTAATACATTTACAAGCTTTGCAATCTCATAGATTGATTAAATATTCATATTCACACTTGGAAAAGTGGGATTTGAATAAGGTTCATATATACAAGCTTTTCAACTCTTATTTGTGTTGGATGTTAATATAGATAGGAATATACCTATTAACTCTATGTAATCTTGATTAGGTTATGTGATTATCAACCTTGTTTTATTTTGGTGAATGAGAACATAACAATTAAATAAAATAGAGTTAGGTTTGTATGGTTGGAAGACATATATGAATATAAAAGAACTTAGGTTAGTTATCTCTGCCCAATTAACTTAAAAATGAACCAATCTAACATAGTTATGAGTTAATGAATTCATGTTTCCACCTATCTTATTCATCTTAACGCAAACTCTCCTACAAGCACTCTATTTTTGTTTAGTTTAATTAAATTTATTTCATCTCTTTAAATATAAATTCTATTCAATTTGTCAATTCACACAAAACAATTGAATTTTAAGGTGCTAATTCATTTAACACAATCCTCATGAAAACGATACTCTACTCACTCTTTATTACTTGATCAGTATGCATACTTGTGTTAAAATGAGTATTTTAATTAGACATGTACGCAGCTCGCTAAGTTTTTGGAGTTGTTGCCGGGGATTAGGGCTTTAAATGTAGTACCAACAATTTCTTTTGTCTTTTGTGAATTTGTACATATTATACATATTCTTTATTTTTCCTTTTTTGCGTTTAATACACTCTTATTTCAGGATCTTATTCTAATTTTTTTTGGCTTCAAATGCTTACCATTAGCCAAATGTAGAATTTTCTACACTAAGCACGTTAATTTAGTCATACACGGGCACCTCCAGCTCGATTTGTAGTTTTTGATAATCAGATGCAAGACATGAATAATTGTTATGCAAAATACTTCAAATTGTATGGAGGTGAGGGACATTTATCAAATCAATGCATCTATTACTTAGCATCCATGAGCCATCTTGATCATTCAAATGATGAATGGGACAACTATGGAGACCCACAATCAGAAAATATGATGCTAATAGGATTTCAATCATATCAAGCAGGGAGCCATCACACCTGAAAGTAGTCATCTTTGGAGGACATGTGTCACGCAATTCATGAAGAGCCAAATGGAGTTTAACATGAACATGCAAAAATGGGTGGAGCTGTTGGCTACTGCAATCCAAAGTTGGCATCAAAAGTCTTTTTGAATTGGTATTGAGGAGGACTCCAAGGAAACTATGTTGGGTGAGGGTTGCAAAGTCACTACAAGCATCAAGAAAGATATATCTGTTTATGTAGCAGAACAATTTGTCCCTCAATTCGTGCTTAAACAATTGGCTGATCCAATAGAAAGCCAGGAATTGGAAGAAGAAATCAAGGAAGAAATAAAGGTTGATGTAGTGGAGAAAATTGAAAATTATCATATCAACACACCTCTAAATTATCCTCATGAAATTCAAGTGCAACATGACTTAATTGATCAATGCATAGTCTTGGAAAGAAGTAGCTTGAAGTCATCATCTATTGAAGACCCTGAAAAAATCTACTATAATCTCTATGAAATTCAAGAAAGAGGCTAACTGGTTCATTTGAAGAGGCTAAGAAGAGATCTGAACTTTCAGTGTACAATCCAAATGAAAGAAGTTTGATAGAGTGAGAATTGGTTAATCATAAATGGGACATCGGGCTAGAGATGATAAACTTAGTGCTGAATGGGAGGCTACCCGTTACACTTTTTGATTTTTGATCTAAAGTATGGTTAGAAGATCCATCATATGTGCCTTGAAGCAAGGGAACTAAATAAATATCACCATTTTTGAAAACTGACATACAAAAGAGAGTTTGATTCATTACTTGGTCAATTCTCTATGAATACATGTTATGGTCTTGGAAAGTGCAGCTCAACATAATTTAAGAAGTTAATTTTATCAAGCAATCTTCTCTTTCTCTTTTTTTGGAAGAACGAAGTAGTCACAGAATTATGTAGGGATATGGAAAGGCAAAGTTGGAAAAATGAATATATTGTGTGTTTTCATGTCAAGATACAATTTAATTGGATAAAAATGCAAGATTTTAAGTTATAATGGTTATTCAAGGAAGCACCAGCTCAATCAATGAAGAACAGAGCAATTGTAGCCCAACACTCGATGCATTTAAATGAGTGTTTAACAATAATCAAGTTTCAGCTCTACAAATTCTCACTCGATAGAGAACAATGTGATTACAATTCAAGGCTTAGCTTAGTAGAAAAGAAGCTTGAGATGATCTTATTTTGAAACTTGCGGGTGTTGAAGAGTTCAACCTGGACTTAGTAACCATTCATCTAATTGAGATCTTCAATTTTCATTCTTAACATTGGTTGAGCGATTGTTAATGTTTGATTCAAAAAGAGTTATTAGGATGGAGCTCAAAGCCATTCATCTCTCAAGGCAATAAATGACAAGATTATCATGCTCGAATCTTGATTTTTGATCCACTTTCAAGTTGATAAATGATGGAATCAAGGTGTTTCAAATTTATATTCATCATTCAAAACAAAACAATGCAATTAGAGTGAGTTTTCAACCTCAATTTTTGATGCCCCAGCACCATAATTTTCCAAAGAAGCAACATGTTGCATTTTTGAGTTAGAGAGTCGGCACCTCAGCCTCAAGTTTTGGTACTCCAGTGCCGGTCCACTAACTAACATAAAAAACAGCAAAATATGATTTTTCAACATGCCAACTTCAACTGATCATAACTTTTGATCTTGGAGGAGTTACGGGAGCCAACGCATATCAACAGGAAGTATTGTTTGAGCTCGTCAATATAACAATGATGGTTTGCTTAGTTGATCTCATTTTCAATGCCAAAATCTTCCATTTTTACATATTTCAAGGCTGTTGAATTTCTATGCAATGTTTGTATTATTTTTAGTAAATCACTCAAGTTATAAATTTGAATAAAAGAATGCAAGTGGTTGGTTTGCATTTGCATATATTTTTAGGCATGTTGATGTTCTTCTTGTGAGTAACCTTTTGATTTAAGTTGTTCCATTATTTTATTATGGTTAAAAGTTTAAAGTAGTGGAGGAGGAGTTTTTGGACTGCATTTGTAGTATCAATAATATAGCTTGAAACTTGAGTTGGATTACCTGAGAAGAGCTTGTATGGAATATATTTGAGGTGTAGAGTCATAGACATTTGAGCTTGCAGTGTCCCTTTCAATATTGCACTGTTCAATTTCTTCCTTTTTCCTATTTATGACGTCTCTCTCAACCGAGCTCTCTTGTCATATACTATCCTTACTGGCAAGTTATTTGATATTGGACATCTTATTTATCATCATATATTAAGTATTGCAAAGGTAGCCAATACACATTTTCGATCAGTAGAGGAGGAAGAAGGAGAAGAGAGCGATGGAGACGATGAGCATCCCTTCTATCTTGACGACTAGGGAAGTCACCTCTCATTGCCTTTTTCTTTTCTTTTCTTTATAATGTTTATCATTTTCAATTGCATATCGTATTTTCATTTTCATCTCATAGTCAGTTTCTTTACTTTATATGCATTAGGGACAATGCATTCCTCAAGTTTAAAGAGTGCTTTATTCTACTGTATTTATAGTAATGCATTGCATTTAGATAGCTATTATATATGTGTGTGTGTGTGTGTGTGTGTGTGTGTTTTAGGTTGCATAACAGTTGAAATTTTGCCTATGATACTCAGGTAGTTGCAATCTATCTTGAGGAATAATTGCAATGTTAAAAGAAAAATTTTAATTGAAACCAAATTTATGAAAATTTGAAAATTTTTAAAGCCGTGATTATGCATTAATTGAGCATTAAAGTATTAATTTTTCCAAACTTTCAAGTGACATGTGAATGATATGATTCATTAAGTAGTTGAATTTTATAGTTTATATTCATGTTAACTTGTCCAATTGAGATTATTAAGGTAATTTTTTTGTGCAATATAAATGCTTGTGCTTAATTATGCCTTATTGTCATATCCTTTTACAAATGTTTGTTCCCTATTTTTTGCTTATAACCATTTTTTGTTTTCAACCCTATGCTTTAAAATAAATGCACTATCCCAATAATTCATAGTGTAATTCATCTTTTTACTTAAGACTTTGATAATCAAAAAATAATAATATATTTTGTGGACATTTTATACCAATTTGGTGGGTAATTAGTTGAGTTTAATGTGAAATTTGATTTAAAATATGTGTTTTACAACAATTGGTTTTTAAATATTAATTTCAAATTATGTAAATAATTTTTATAATCTTTTGGCTTGAAATTATATTTTATTTGTTTCACAATTGCTTGATATATTTTATTAAAGTGTTGAAACAATTGGGCTTTAAAATTTTTTTATTAATCACCTATTTATTAATTTTTTGGGTATATAATTTGGTTTAAATATTTTTTATACAAGTTTGCAAGATCGAGAGCGAGCCCCACAAAATCATCAACGTCCAAAATAAATTAACGTGCTGAAAAATTTAGCACCGATAAATCAATATGCAGTGCATCCAAATCGTCCATTCATATGCAGCAATCCAATGTGTCCAACCATTAAATCAAGACCGTCCATTTTAGCCCTTTTAATCAATGGCTATAAATTGATGCAATTTAGAAATTTTTATCCAGGAACCAGATAGATCCTAACCGTCCAAGAGTAACAAGTTCTTCTATGGGCCCCACAAGAATATCCACGCCATGATTAAGCCAAGCCAGATCACGACTAGAGGCCACGCAGAAAATTTGGCCATCCAAATTAATTGGATTCTCAATCTACCATCCATATTTCGGAACCGCCCAAGCAGTGGGCCCCCAATAAGCTATCCTTAAAAAATCTAGTCATCCATAATTCCAAGCCATGAAATCGATGAAATTGCATGGTCCAAAAAGATCTCAGTTGTCAATTGTTTGTAGCTCATACAGAAAATCAAATTACGTTCAGTAGCATGCCAGCAACGTCCAAAATCCACCCCATTTTATACACACCTATTACGCATTTATGGAGGCTATAAGAGGAGGAGGACGGCAAAATTAACAAGCAAAATTTAAATGGGGAGAAACTCCAGAGAGCCAGACAACAGAAAATTCCAGCGGCAGATTTTTTTCAAGCATAATTTTGAGAGAGAAAGAGAGTAAGGTGGAGAGCACGGGCAAGAGGCAAACCGGCTAGTGGTGTGGAGCAGCCGACACACCATCATGAGCTTCAAACTAATAAGCCTTCCTATCTTTCACTTTTTAATTTTTATTGCTTTATTTAAGATGGATTTGGATTTTAATTTTATTTTAGACTTAAAAAGGCTTGGCTAAACCCTAAATCTAGGGTTTAGAATGTAGCATACGTACAATGTAGCGTGGTGTGGGTTTTGTGAAACCTCGACCGTATACACATCATTTCGATATTTGTAATGTTGTAATTATTTCATGAATAAATGAAAATTCATGAATTATATTGATGGATGTGTATTAGAGATTGAAATAATGCAATTAGGAATTTAACCCCGTGAATAGTGCATGTAAATAGTAAATGGGGATTAAGACACATGATTAAGAGTTAATCACTTGGATTAACTTAATCACAAAAAGACAAAATATAGATTTAAGCACTACAAGACAAAATAACAATTCTTTTGGATATTTTAATTCAAATTTGGATTTTTGTGGAAAAATAGAAAAAAATTCATAATTTGCAATCCGGGCGTCGGAATTTGATGAAATTTTTTATGGATGGTTAAAAATTCATGATGGACATGATGAATGGATTAAGATGTGATAAAAATCACAAATCAAAGGTCAAGATAGAACGTCAAAACAAGATAAAAAAGTAGCTAATTTTTTAATAAATGTTACTTGACTTTTAAAATAAAATAAATAATTAAAAATAAAAAAAATTAAATGCAATGATTGTTGCTACAGGGATGTTGCAGGGGGGAGCAACTGGAAATTTTGACCATGATCAACGATCCATGATCATCATCATCTTTAATCAACGGCTAGGATTTATTTAGCCTAAATTAAATAATTTTTAAAATTAAAAAAATAGGTTAAAAATGGGGCTGCAATAGGGTGGCTGGAGCAGGACTAGGGTGGATAGCACATGGGTCAAAGCATTTTTTAAAATTAAAAAGAAATACCAATTTATAATTAAATACCTAAAACTAGGGGGTAAATTCCAAATTCTTGAAAAAACCAACCATATAAATAGGGCAGCAGGGGGGAACGTCCAAGGCATCCAAAATCAGCTCCATTTGAGTATTTTCACCTCCATCACGTTTTAGCCTTGAAGAATAGAATGTTAGAGAGAGAAGTGTGAGAAAAAGAGGCGTATCTCCACTTCGAGTAAGTGATTTCTATTCAAATTTCTTTTAGATGTTAAGGTAAAACCATGCTTAGATAATGTCTAAGCATGAGAAAATAAGTACAGATATAATGCTTAAATGGAATTATGCCAAAACATCAAAAATTTGGAGCTAAGATAGGGTATTCGGGAAGATAGCATATGATATGTGAAAATAATGCTCCAAAATTGATAAATGATGATTTGAGATATATGATTATGATAAATA
>JAXCLR010000050.1:36900504-36922220 GCA_035584095.1 Annona squamosa | reverse complement strand
TATGCTTAAGTGAATTTATGTTGATTTTTAGTATATGGAGAAAATAATTTTTTTTGCCAAGTAAATGATGATAAATTCAAAACATATGAAATGTCCTATGATATACTAGGCATAAGGTATGTCATGGTATTTTTTATTTTTGGAAAAATATCAATTTTGGAACCCCATGAACAGTAACCACGTCTCTGTGAACAATAACTCGGATGAATAGTAATTTGCTACAGTGATTTTCTACAGTAAACAGCTTGATTTTGAAGAAAATTTGAGATTAATATTTAAATATAAGGATGAAAATTTTGAAGAACCTATGGATAAAAATATCCATATAAAGAAATAATGCCCAAATAATATAGAGTATGCATGGGAAACAGCTTAAATAGAAGAAATGAAAATATTATTTCTCCTTGAATAGGAAAAGGAAAAGAGAAGGTCGAAGATACCTCCTTAAGAAGGTAAGCAAGTTATATATTTTGCAAA
This sequence comes from Annona squamosa, assembly GCA_035584095.1. Taxonomy (NCBI): domain Eukaryota; kingdom Viridiplantae; phylum Streptophyta; class Magnoliopsida; order Magnoliales; family Annonaceae; genus Annona; species Annona squamosa. Next base: position 36,921,743 of record JAXCLR010000050.1, on the reverse strand, counting down.
TTATTTCTAAAATATTTTAAATTATTTGTGAATTGCTTTATGAAATTTATTTAAGGTTGGCCATACCTATGACTGCTTTACATGAACTAAAGTTTGTTTTGTTAAATTATTTATTAAATATTTTTATGAAAGTGTTTATGAGCATGTGCACGAGGAATAGGCCTTAGTTGAGGTAGTAAGCAGACCGGATGTCCCCTTTGCTATTACGAAGTCTCTAAATAGGCCCAGGCTGGCGGCGACCTTCCTGAAATGGGAGCATGTATGGGATGGGCGTCTAGCTAGCGTCGCATACAAAGGAATGTCATGAATGTTATCTATGCATTGCACTTGCATTTTATAAAATGCATGAAAATGATTGAAAAATTATATATGGCTTACTTACTGAGTATTATTACTCACCCATGTTTTTTCAACAACAGACAGGAAATGATGATGAAGGCAGCATGCCAAGTGTTATGTAGTTTTGGATATAAATGATGTATATGTAAACTTTATATAAAGACAACGATGATGATTTTGAGATGGAAAGGAATATTTTTATTCCAATGAAAATATTTATGGAACAGTTTTTTATCATAACTGTGTTATGTGAAATATATTTCAAATTGGATGAATGATGAGAATTTTCCATTTATTGATGATATAAAAAAAATCCTGCCTTGTGATCAAGGCGACAATCCTGAGTCACGTTTACTAATCAAAACGATCCCGGAGTAAGGCTTCTAGGCACCTCGGTTCAAAGCGCCACAGGCTTTTAATTTATTTATGATGGATATTGTTGTTAATTTAATTTCTCGTGATTTTTATGCTTGCTTTATACATGGGCCTGTACTTAGGCATGATTCCATAAATTAGGTGATGGAACCGAGAGGCGGAAATCTAATATACGACAATCAAGATATTAAAGTTAGAAATCTAAGATCATGAGAATAGGCATGATGACCTTAAGAAATTCCATGAACAAACTATAGAACTTAATGGATTCTAATTAACTTAATCCCATGAGAATAGGTGGTTAAGAAAATTAGGCTACATCTTGTAAGTTCCGAGAGAAGGTGCAAGCATAAATTACGATTTGTTCTCCTTTAACAAATAATATCTAGATTAAATCATTATACCACTACCTATTGCAAAAAGACTCATGTGAAATCCTAGACCCTAGGTACTCGCACTCTCTTTTTCTCTACTCGTTCTAATTTGCAATTTTCATTTCCCATTTTTATTTTTTTTCTATTTTATTTACTTTACTCTCTTCCCATTTTTCTATTTTATTTGATATATTCTCTCAATATCCGATACAAAAGCATTCAAAAGCAAAGTTTATAGTCCCGAATTTCCTGTAGATCGATAATTTATATACTAAAATCTACGACCTGTGCATGTGCTGTGAGATTACGAACAGACTTAAGCTCGAACGTGCATGTAAATAGCATATCAGCTCATGTATATTACCCTTGATAAAAATTTTGAATAAATAATGAAGAGGGTGGCTAACCCAAGCTAAGTGACCAAGACTTGGCATGTACAAATATTAAGGTTCGCATAAAAAGACAAGAAAAAGCCACATTAATATCACTTCAAAGAAAATTCTCCCTAGATACTCTAAAATATGGTGAGGGGAGTTAAAATAATGAATAAAAAAAATTCTCCAGATACACTAAAATATGGTGAGGAGAGTTAAAGCAAAAAGTTTGAGGAAACCATTTATACAATGTTGTAAATCTAAGCCAAGCAGAATAGATGAATGAATGTTATGTCCTTTTGAGATGAATGATTGAGTTAGAGCATAATCATTTATATTATATCTATCCTAGAAAAACCTTTTGATCAGGAGAATGGTTAGAAAAGTTGAATTATAATTTTTCACTATTTACTATCATATTTGCATATAGTTTGATTTTTATAGTGAGAACACATATTTTGGCTTGATCCATACAGGGGTTCATGAGTTATTTTAGTTAATTGTTATTTTTGCATTGCTAAGTAGATAAATATGATTTCATGGCTAAGGATTAAATGCAGGCTTGATTTTTAACATGTAATAGTTACATATATTTGTATTTTTATGTGTTTCTAGAGGACTCACAACATTTAAGTTTAGCGGTGTGATAACTCTATAAAATTACAGATTTCAAGGCTCATTTTGCGTTCATTTTGAATGCTATTTTAAGAGAATCATGTGAATTTACGTAGGTTTTGTATTAGTTTTCATCGTTTCTACATTTCATGCACTGTTTGTAGAATTCATTCATTTTGAGTTAAAGTTAACATAATTCATAGCATTTTAGATTGTAGTAATTGCATTGGAGTATTTAGGATTGCATTTACTAGTTTTAGCTTTTGTTTTAGGCAAAATGGGGTGATTCGGCTCTTGGACCATATGCTAAATTGGAGACATGGAGAGAAGAAATTGCATGGAAAGTTATAGATAATTTTCATTCCAACAAAGTTGGTGCCCCGACCTCACAAGCTGGTGCTTAGGCGCTAGATCATGGCCATTGCAAAAAGTTTGAGAGAGCCGATGCCACCACACGAGTGAATTTTAGCACTTGTCTTGTGCTATATGAATGGGGGTATAAATAGAACATGTAAGGTTTGAAGAAAAGGAGAGAGAGGACCCGTGGTTGCTAAGAAAGGAGGAGAAAAATGAAGGCTTCAAGCTAGGAGAGAGGAGCAAGTGCATGTACACGCTTTTACTTCAAATCCATTGATTTTATCTCTTATTCTCATCTCTCTCTTCATTTTTATTATTCTTCTTACTTTGGATGATTGTATACTTGATTTTCATAGGATTCGAGTCATGTTTATGGGCTAAATCTTCCTATGGTACAAGATATGTAGGATTTGATATCATAGATTAAGTTATTTGATTTTCTTGTTCTTAAATGAGGAAATGATTGTGTTGTAGCTTATATTGCTTGAGATTACCCTTATATATTATATTTAATGCTTTTACAAGTTTTTTAACCTTATAGATTCATTAAATATTCAGATTCATGTTTGGAAAAGTGGAATTTGAATAAGATCCATATATAAAGCATAAGTTTTCTAGCTCTTGTTTGTGTTAGATGTTAATATACATAGGAAGATACTTATTAACCCTATGTAATCTTGATTAAGTTATGTGATTGTCAACTTTATTTTACTTAGGTGCGTGGGAACGTAGCAAATAACTAAAATAAGGTTAGGTTTGTATGTGTTGGAAGACATATATGAATATAAAAGAACTTAGGTTAGTAATCTCTACATAATTAACATAAAAAAGAATCAATCTAATATAGTTATGAGTCAATAAATTCATACTTTCACCTATCTTATTTATCTCAAGGCAAACTCTCCTGCAACCATCTATTTTGGTTTAGTTTAGTTAGATTTTATTTTATCTCTTTAAACACAAATTCCATCAATCTGTCAATTCACATAAGACAATTAAATTTTATGGTGGCATTCCGTTTAATGTAGTTCTCGTGGGAACGATACTCTACTCACTCTTTATTACTTAATCAGCACATATACTTGCGTTAAAATGAGCATTTTGATTAGACATATATGCGACTTGTCACTTAACCACCCATTTATTAGAAATAAATCCTATACGATGCTTCTAAAATTAAAATTAGTCATTTAGAAGCTATTTTAAATCCAAATTCATTACTCATATACTTTCTAACTTTAGCCAGTTAGATAATGGGCTTTAAGCTTCAAAAATCTAAGGATTTTACTTCCATTCATTTTCAAATTATATAAATTCAACAAGTTTAATATGTTAAAGCCATTCAAATGGCCCTCCAATCATTTATAAACATGTCATACAACTGCCACCCTTTTTTCACATCTATTTAATGCCAAAATTATATATAAAATTCACCCTGTAGACATATAAATCAAAAACTCCTATACCTCCATACAAATTTCCTAACTACCCAATTTTATTTATTATATATGTTTATATTTTGGCTTTGAGATTTACATATTTTTAATTAAATCCTTGCTTATATAATATTAAAGTATTCAATTTAACATTTACAATCACCAACGCATACTCACAACATGTATGCCGAGCTACCCTCACTCTTTCCATCCTATTTCCACATCCAAATGGGTTTAAAATCATTTATAAATCATTCCCTTCATGAAAGTACAAAAACCCTATGTCTATTCCCAAATTTCATAGCTGCCTTGAATTTAGGGTTGGGTAAAAATCTAAATTTTCTTTAAAATTGCATGTATAAACACCCATTCAACATAACTACATGGTTTATTTCACTGATCATACATAAAAATTAAACATGTTAGCGTATAAAGAGAATAAATCATAATTATAAAATTTAGATTAACACATAGGGTTCAATCCCCACATTTCGTTTGCATGATTTGGCTGCTAAAATTCATATTTACAAGAATCTATAGAAACCCCCATGATTTCTACCTATTTTAGGAAGAAATTTCAAAACCCTATCCTTCCCCTTTCACCACGCAACCAAATCTCCTTCCATTTCTCATGATTCTATTCCATGCATACCAGTCTATACAAATCTAACAAAATCCCCATGTTTTTCACATGTTTAGAGTGATAATTTCAAAAATCAACAAAAAACTCATCTTCCTTACCTCTAACCGATGATAAGATGGACAACGATGACGGCGACAATGACTGTAGCATCGACAACCATCCTCTCTTTCTCTCTCTCCTCCTCTTCCTTCTACTTCTGTTTCCTCTTCTTCCTTCTTCTCTATTTTTCTCCTTCTCCTCTCCTCATGTTGTCTTGTTTCATGTGCTAGAAGGGGTTGTGCCCCTTTTGGTTTTCTCTTTTTTTAGTAATTTGCATACATACACAAGCAACTGTACCTCATATGTCACATTATTTTTTTTATAAATATCCATATTAAATATATGTTACAAATCACATGATTTTAAATTTCATGATTTGAACTCATAATACACGTTTAAAATCATTAAATCATGACCATTCAATGATTTAAATAATTTAAATCAATTAAATTATTTAAATAGGATCATTTAACAACAATTAATTAATATAATTTTCTATTTTCATTCAATAATAGAATTCCAACTCATAATTATTTACTTTTTAATTCTCCCTTTTCCTACTTTATAATTTTAGGTCATTAATAAATTCTAATTTTATTAATTTCATGGCCTTATGGGTTGCAATCTAAAAATTATGAGTATTACACCAATCATAGAGGCTTGACGGTCTACGACTTATTGTTTTCAGGATTAGATAATCGAATTACTTTTACATACCTACTAGAATTTTGAATCAATTCTAGGTGGGGGGCAGAAGGTTGCTCATGGCTTGGATTAGGCTGGGTATCAGTTTTGGACTACTCAACATGAGTACCATACACAAATTGGTTTTAACTAGTGTGGCTTTGAAGAATGAAACAAGGTGTGATGGGTTTTCTCCCATTGTGGTAGCCGTGACTAATCACATAGAGAAGATGATTTGTCTAAAAATTAGTAATCCAGTAGACTACTAAATTTCATGCATGTGCAAACCACCTTTTACAATATACACCACTCAAAAAAGATTTTACAATTTTTCTTCACTAACAATCTCTTACCATATATAATTAACCATAATTTATACCTAAAAATCCTTATTGAATGCAATATTCTCATGATCATAGATATAAAAATATATATATATAATTATCATCCTTTGAAAATAAAAATGTAAACTTTGACCCGATTAAGAATTTTATTAGTTCACAAGTAATATAGTTATTACCGAGACGTAAGGATAACACCTATGAATTGAACAAATTAAATTGCTAATAAAGGAATACCCAAGTTTTGATAATTAGCAACCAAATTTAAAAATATCAAGGGTACTAAAAAGTTTGATTTAATTATTGAAGTGAGAATTTTTTTGAAATTCGAGTGAGAAAAAGTCAAGTTGCAAAGTCAAGTGAATTTCAACATCAACATGAGTCAAGCCGATAGCCAAGTCAACTTTGGTCTCGACTTAAAAGAGTGAAAGAGTTTAAGGTAGAAGTTTAATGGCTGAAGTCACAACTAAGTTGGCTGAAGTCACAACTAAGTTGACTTAGCATGTGACTTGAGTAAAGCCACAACCAAAGTCTCTTTAGGAAGTAACTTGGAATGCATCAAGAGGCTGAAGATCCGTCTAAAAAATTGGAACAATAAAGTCGAAATCCAAGTCAACTTTACCTTACAACTTGGGTGAAGTTAGATACAAAGTTGACCCATACTCTGAAATGTTCATTTCTAAGAAAAGAAAATGGAAATTTAGTTAAGTATCAAGAGTGAACTTGCACCCCTAAGTTGACTTCACTAGCAACTTGGGTCAAGTCCCATATAAAGTCAACCTAGGAGCAAGACTTAAAGAATAGAAAGCTAAAAGGAAGAAGTTTTGTTGCTCTTGAATTTCAGCTATACTGGAGTCGAAGCCTAAGTCAACTTCACTGCTACTTGGGTAGAGTCGTAATTCCAAGTCAACTAAGGATGAAACTTGGAGAGAGATAGAGAGAGAGTTGAAGGTTAACTCTTTAAAAGCAATTGGAAGACCAAAGTTGAAAGCCAAGTTGGCTCCAGCATACGACTTATGGAAGTTGTATCCGAATTCGACTCCTGATGCGACTTGAGTAGCAATGATCAAATATTTTGAACGTGAGCGCATTTAATATGTGCCACCGACCCTCTAACATTCAAGTTTCTCCCATAATTCTATAAAGCATGTCAAGGAGAGTTTTGAAGGCTAGCAAGAGAATTTATTGAGCTTTTACATTTCTACTTTTAAAGCAATTAAGAGTGTAATTAAAGAATTTCAAAGAAAGACTCTCAAGTTTACTATAAGAGCTACAACTTCCCAATTTCATTCTCTCAAGAGTCTACTCAAGTGCTTCAACTATTCTACATAAATTTATAAAATATAGATTTATTTATTCACTTTTTTGCTATTGTATTGAACTACTTGGCTTGGTGTTAGAGACCAAAGCCAAAGTGAAGTACAAGTAATAATTAGTTGGAGTGGGACTCATTATTTACTTATGTGTTTGTTGCAAACGCACCCTAGAGCTAGAATCTATAACAGAGCTAAGGTTCTAAGTTGTAGTCCTATTGAATAGTAGAGGGGTGTGTATATTTTAAAGAGAGAAGTAGGAAAGTTGTCTGAACCATTATAATTCTTTATGTCCTTTCTTTGTTACTTCTGTGCTTATTGTTGTCTATCACTTGCTCTCTGCATTTCGTTCAATAGGATTACTCAAATCAAAGGTTAACTTTTACTTAGCCAAAGAATTTTTTAATAATCCAATTCACCCCTCCCCTCTTAGGTTGAACCTATAACTCATGACCAACAAGTGGTATCAGAGCAAGCTTCGTGTTATTAGCCAAAGAGATCTATACACTATGGAAACCTTATCAACTTACACTCCCGCCGTTGGGTCAGTCTATAACAAGACCTTTACTATTTGATGGAAATAACTTTGGATATTGGAAGTTGAAAATAAAATAATTGATCATGGCTATAGATATGGACTCTTGGATTAGCATCTAAGATGGTATTACTCTACCTAAGAGTAAAAGAGCCTTAGATTGGACTAAAAAGGAGGTAAGAATATTTAAAAGTAACGCTAAATCCATGAGTTCATTATTTTGCACTCTTATTGCAGTAAAATATGACTAAGTATATGACCAAGTGTCATCATCTCAAACAACCAAAGAAATATGGGACACTTTAACTTATATTTATGAGGGCACTCCTTAAGTCCAAATGACAAGAAAGAACATTCTTATCAGAGAACTAAAAAGTTTTAGAATGCTTGAAGCTAAGAACATTTTTGAAATATTTGCTTTTCTAAAATTACAAATGCTCTTGAAGGCCTAAGAAAGGCTATTTTTTAATTTGAGCAGTTAATCAAGATTATAAGCGCTCTACTAGAATCATAAACAAAAAATTACGACTATTCAAGAAGCCAAGGACCTGAACACACTAAAACTAGAAGATCTCATTAGCCCATTGATTTCCCATGAGCCAATAAAGAAGAAAAAAGAAGAACGTAGCAGGGGAAAGAAGACTCTTGGACTAAAAGCCACTCAACAAGGTAGTCTACTTCTACTTCATAAAATGAAGATTAAGAAATTGCTTTCCTTATAAGGAGATTCAAAAAATTGATAAGGAGAATAAAAATGTAAGCTCCTTCAAAACCTACAATGAAAGAAATAAGCGAGAAAAGTAGAAGTATACTCTCAAATGATATAAAAGCAAGGAAGTGAGACATACGTAGGCACAATGTCCTACATCCAATGAGAGCAAGCCTAAGGTGAGGCAGGAAAGGAAAGATGGAAGCATTTAAAAAAAATTTCAAAGCAAAAAGGTAAAGGGACGTACATGAATGAAGATCCATCCTCATCTAGTAACTCATCTAGTGAAGATCAAGACGTTACCAACTGCACAAGAATTTGCTACGTAGCGTGGATTAAAGAAGAAAACTCCCTTAATTATCTCACAGATAGATGATTGAAAGCAAAACTATCTCGACAACTACACAAGCAATGATGAGGTATCATCTAAACCTTACCATTCAATATCTTAATCAATTTTCTTTTCTACAAATGAATGCCCCAAATGTGCTATTTTAGAGGAATTATCTGAAAAAATAAGAAAGCTTGGCAAAAAATATATTAAAAAGAAGAGGCAATGTGACTCCACAATAATTTTAAATAGAAAACTCGTGGAGAGAATCAAGTCTCTTGTTGAAGAATGAAAACCTCAACCACTAAAGTGGAGAAATTTAAAAAAAGAAAAAAAAAGAAAAATGCAGTATTAAGTGTGTGTTTGGCAATTCATAAAAAATGTCAAGTTAAAACTTTTCAATTTAAAATTTTTCATTCTCTACAACTATCATATTTTTTAATCATTTTTTCATATTTTTTTTATACAAATACCCTAGTTTTCAATTATTTCTACATAACTATTCACATAACTAACCTATCTATTTTAACTTTATCCTCTTTACTACTTATATCACATAATTTGACAATTTTTACTCTCTAAAACTTTTCATCAAAAATTTTATTCATTACTAAACACACCCTAAATGAATCATTAGCAAAATTCTCTAACTCAAAAAGACTATTCAAATGTTCCTCGAGATGACCATTTAAATTAGTAAAAGAGAACTTGGGTACTCAACATTTGGACATGGTGAGTGCAACAATGCAAATTCACTCAAATGGGTAAAATTTCAACCAACTCTGCTACACCGAAAGGGGAAGTTAGACCACATAAGACTATATGAGTAAAAATACCAACTTAACAACATACAAGCACTTGGAGTGGTCTCCAAAGGATACATGGAGCTTGTAATTTCTATAACAAATTTGAACACAAAATCTATTAATGTAGAGTTAAGAAATTATAAGAGAGAGGAGCCGAATTGATTTGGGTACAAGGAATCTAGGTTATGCACTTCGCAAACACAAACAAGCTTTGCTACAAACATACGCTAACCCAATGGACCCAAAAGATGGGTACCAAAAGATGAGCTGTGTTTGATTTATTTTAGAAGTGTGTCTTAGAGCTAAGACAAGCAATACATGGTATATAAATAGTAGACACATGATAGGGGATAAGGCTTTATTCCATGATCTAAAAGGATACAACGATGGGACTGTTGCTTTTGAGAATAATGAAAAAGGTGAAGTCTATGGTAAAGGAAACATCTATGGTATTTGTGACGCATATAAAGAAGAGGTTCTATAGTTGAAGGACTCAAACATAACTTGATGAATATCAATCAAATGTAAATCTTCTATATGCAATATTTTGGATGGAAAACACATAGTTTTTAATGTCAAAAAATATGATTGTATGCCTTGATGAATTGAATTGAAAGTGCCTAGTAGCTATTGATAATGATCTATGGATATGACACAAAAGACTCGAACACATCAATATGAATAATATAAAAAAACTCGTGGAAAAAAAATTAAGCAGAAGGCTTACCAAAACTCGAATATGATAAAGACAAAATCTATAAATCATGTCAAATGTCTAAGCAATCGAAAAAATAATTCTTGCTTAAAAATGTAGTATCAACATCAAGACCGCTTGAGTTATTACGCATGGATCTTTATATACCATCCAACATTTTGAACCTTGGAGGAAAAAGACATGTATACGTTATTTTTTATATTTATTCAAGGTTCGCTTAGATAATGCTATTAACTAGCAAAAATGAAGCCTTTTTTATATTTTATAATTTTTCAAATTTGTATAAAAAAAACAAACATCTAAGGCTTTATAAAATTTTGCAATGGATACACCATATATTTTCTGCACTAAGAGCTCAACAAAATAGAGTAGTAAGAGAAAGAATAGAACTATACGAAAGATGGTTGGAAGTATAAAAAATTAAAGCAAATTATCCAAGAAATTTGGGGGCTAAGCTATTAGCATAACTAGTCATGTATTAAATCGAGTTATCAGTAGAGAAATTTTGAAAAAGACATCATATGAGTTATGGAAAGGTAGAAAACTAAACATATCGTATTTTCATATCTTTGGTTGCATGTGCTATGTGTTGAACAAAGGTAAAGATAACCTTGAAAAATTAAATATCAAAAAGTAATGAAGCAATATTTTTTGGTTATTCTTTTAATAGTAAAACATATAATGTATTCAACAAAAGAGCTCAACTAATAGAGGAGTTATACATGTTAATTGTGATGAGTTTAACCTAGTTTCAAGAAAGGAGGATGAGTTTAACAATGCAAAAAAATTATCAAAAGATTTTGTGAAGCTGCAGGTGAAAAGGAAAGGGAGAGAAGAAATTAATCAAGATGAAAAAGAAAACAAATCAGATCCAGAGGTAAGTGAAGGTAATGTACTTTATGAACCTCCCAAAAACCTCAAGTTTAGGCAAGGCCATTCAATTGAATAAGTTATTGAAAATATATACGATATTATAAAATTAATAGGCTTAAGGCAAAATATATGTAGAAATATTGCATTTGTGTCAAAAATTGAGCCAAACACAATTGATCAAACTCTAAGTGATAAAAATTAGAAAGTTGCAATGGAAGAAGAACTCAATCAATTTAAAAAAAATAAAGCATTGCAACTTATTCTTTGGCCCAAGGATCACACTGTTATTGGACCAAATAAGTTTTTAGGAATAAATTGGATGAGAGTGGTTTAGAACAAGGAACATAATATTTTAATAGTGTAAATTTATCTAGATGATATCATTTTTAGTGCTATTAATGAATCCTTGTGTCAAGAATTTTCAAAGTGATGCAAAACAAATTTTAGATGAGCATGGTGAACTCAACCTCTTTCTTAGATTGCAAATCAAGCAACTTAAAGAAGAAATCTTCATATGCCAATCCAAATACATTAAAAAAAATTCAAGAAGTTCAGAATGTAAAATTGTGTGGTGACCCAGCCCAAGCGTTACAACCTTACCTAGGGATTTATACTAGTAAACGTGATCGGGATTGTAGCCTTGTCACACGACAGGTTTTAATGGATATTTATCAAAATAAATATGGTTCCTTAGGAATTTATTTCCTTCCATTTCTAATCTCATGCATATTTAGGTCATTTCCATCCAATAATACCATAACCAGACGTCATTTGCATAATACATTTCAAAACATCTCATAAATCAGATGTCACTGCATGTATCATCCATAGATGTAAACATAAAACATCAAATTAATTTTTCACCTTTTATGGTCACAAAACCATAACATAACTCATATATAACATTAAGTCACAATTTAATGTCATCATTCATACATAAAGGCATATACAGGCATTTATAAGAATTCATTCATTCTTGAATCTCTACCTGCGCTCCTTGCCTCATTCCTTTCACCTGTCTGTGGGTTTGGAAAATGAAAATATGAATCGAAACTCAATAAGCAAGCTTATATTTTAGAGGTAATTCTTTTTCAAGGCATATTTATTTAATAGCATTTTTCTCCCTTCAGTGGAGACACTTATCAAGTGATCAACTATCTGTGGAGCAAAAACCTTTTCATAAATCATTCATACACATTTCATAAACATTTCATAAACTTTGGATGAGCAAATTTATCATTTTTATTGATAATTTTATCCTTCATGTGAGGGTACATTAGCACGAGGAATATTTTTCCATGACATGATCCTTTCCATCCTTAGCATCAGACCTTCCGACTTGGCAATGTCAAAGGGGACTTCTTGTCCACTTACTACCTTGACTAGCCTACTTGATTTCCATTTCATGCATGTCTTTTAGTCACCTCAGCATTATATACCTCCTTACACATGGAACTAGCCATTCTCATATAGAGAATTCTTTGCACTATCCCTCTTTAAACATCATTTCAATGAAACATCTCATAAACTCACATTTTATCACATTTCATACATAATTGTGAAACAGTAAGCAATTATTTATTTCAATAGCAATAACATTTTAATACGCATATAGACAAGGAATGGCCAGCCTTAAATACCTTAGAAAGCATTTAAAACAAAACTCATTTAGAAAGCTATTTGCTTACAATGAAGCAATAAAATCACATTTTCAAAGTTGTGCTTGCTTACCTTGCTTGCTTAACTTTCCGTTTCGCTTATTCCTTTGCCTTTGCCTATACATGTAAGAATGACATAGCATTCATATATTTCTTTTGCTTGCATTCAACTCAGTTTTTTAACTCATTTTCATTAACATACATAATTCCTTCAACTTCACAAGTCGTTACGCCCGCATAGCACATGCTTATGCATTACATAGGCTATTGCACATCACATTTAATCTTATAAATAGGGTAATCATTCAATCACTTAATAATCATCCAATAATTATTATTTAATAGCTCATTAACTTCCTTAAGTCATTTTTCACTTATTTTTCAAAATTTACACAACGGTGCTCCTTTTAAGCACACGTTGTTACCTTAAGCCTTATTAATTAATTTCAAATTTTGAAATTAATATCATGAAAATCTAAACAGTTATATAATCATGAAATTCACTATATTTTCATGCATTTTTGTACAAAATCACATTACATAAGTCATTTACCACCTTTGCATGTTTATCTTTTCACATATAGCCATTTAACAACACATATATGAGGCATTTCATAAAATTTTCCAAGTCAGAAATTTAATCCATATTTCAGCATGATAATTATCCTTAATTACCACTTTATTTATGGTATTTTATGGAATTTAAATATACTAATCATAAGTTTCCAAAACAGCAACTTTGGAACCTATTTTTCACATGTTTAACGTGTCTTTTGACACATAACCCTAAGCAGTTTTATAAATCCGAATTTTCCGCAATTAATCCTACTTTTCTTAATCCAAATCTAGGTTATTAACACATATTTATTATTCATAAATGGACATTTCTCAAAACAGCAACTTGTTTACCTATTTCGGGTTACGTTTTCACTTCATTTAGACATCGTTTCATAAAATCCATAAAATCAGATTTAGGGCTTATCTTCTCAAATCCTTTTGGGCATCAATAACACCCTAAACCTAGGTCATTTTACCCTACATAGATTCCATAAATCATGCAATCCCATCTTCATACCATTTTTAGCACCAACATGAAGAAATCGGGTCATAAACATCACTTTTCATTCCATAGTTTCAAAAATTCATATCTTAAGCTTAAATCAATATATGTTTTTCATGAAAACATGATTCATAACCTAAATATAACATGCATTCAAAAAATAAAATTTTCATTTAAATTTAGGTTATATTAAGTTGAGTTTTCAACTCATAACCATTCTAAACTTCATTTCCACCACACAAGTCGTAGAAATTCATTTATATAACTTGATATCCGTTCCATATTAAATCAAAGGGCATGTTAAACCACTATTTAAGGAGACTTTAAGCATCAATTTCATCTCCAAAATTTTGGAGTTTAAAACTCAAGATGAAAAGCTCAAATTAACACATGAACTTACTTGTTTGATGTCAATCAAACCTTAATCACTTGAAATGGATTTCTTCTCCTTTTTCTCCTCTTTTCCCCTTCTTTTTTCCTTTTATTTTCTTCCTTCTTTGTTGGACTAGGGTTAGATGTGACTGCTATTCTTGGGGAGAAAGTTTCAGCACTTAGAAAAATTCACAAAGCCTCATATCACATGACCGTTCCCACCTTTTATAATGCTGGATTGCACCAACTATGGGCTCCACTTGTCGCTAATTTTCCACAGCCCTTTAAATGTGTATCTATACCTTAGATGTGTTAGTTAAATGACAGCCCTGTAAATTTTTTTTAACCATTTTTTAAAAGCCAAATTCTGCTCAAGATCATGACCATACAACTGTCCACCAAATCACGTCCCTAGCCACTGCCCATTTTCATATTTTTTTCTATTTTTTAATAATCTCATTTTATGGGTAAATTAAACACCTAATTATCATTTAATTAACCCATTAATTTATCATTAAAAAAATTAGCAAAAATGGCAGCAATCAGCACATCAATGCACATCACTTGCATGAGGCAAAGTTGTCCACTTTTCATCCTTCAAGGCAGCTGCATTTAATGATTTTTTTGGAATTTTTTTCACATGAATAAATGCCTATTAATGTGTCCCTACATTCCATCTAGGTGAGAGCATATTTTATAAATTAAAAAATTAAAAAAAAACACATCTGCAAGAGCCCATGGACGTCCATATACATGTCACCATGCTATGCTAGTTTGAGCTCTCCTTAACCCCTTAAATGTGGACATTGATGCATGGATAATTCATGAAATTTTTGCATTTTGTAATTATGCATAGAATACCCTACATTTGACACCTATTTGGTCTATTAAAAATTGCATTTATTCCATATACTCTAGCATTTAATGCATGGTACCTTTGAAGAGCAAAAGTCAACTATTCACACCTTTTTCCAATTCAGGTATTTTTCCATCATAATATGCTTAAGCTAAACCTTCGAAAATTTTAATATTATAATTTCATTTAACCGTTTCGAATTTCATCTCAATTCGATTTTTCTAGCACAAGTTATAATCGTTTGAAATTAACGATTGGATTTGAGATATGATCAATAAATCATTACATTAATTTCATCAAGTATTTTCATAATCTAATAGTTCCATAATACCAAACTCAACATCATCAACTTTCATCTCAAATTTCACTTGAATCCGCCTCACAGGCGTTGAGTTATGAATTTTCTAGTATTTTTTCACCAACTTGAGAATTATCCTTTTAAATTCTCATAATCCATATCAAATAATCTAAAATGATTATTCATAATGTATTGGTGTATTTTAATCACCAACAAATTATTCTAATCCTATTATCCTATGTCAGTTATACTGATTACTGGAATCATCATTGCTAATCCTTAGCCCTAATTGCCATAATTTAGCAAATCACAAAAATATCCAAAAACTCCATTTAATCATATATAAATCACATGTACAAGTTCAATGCATATATTGAATCCTGCTTAGGTTGGGGTTGCACAAATTGCAATGGAGCAAACACACTCATGAGTTCAATGATCAAAATGGATAAGGAAGAGGCACAAATGAGATACCTAGCTCGTTTGGAATGGATATGGATGGATTTGGATGAGATTTGGATGAATGATAGAAATGGACCTAGTTATGAGTTAAGCCCAAAAGAATTGTAATAATGAAAATGACTGAGAATGATTGACGAGAGCCATGATTTTTATGAGAATGATTCTAAACATGATCAAAATGTGTTTGTAATACTTGCAAATGAATTTAGTATGATAATTTTGAGAATTGAGTAATTTGATGCTAGCAGTGAAAATTTAGTAAGTAATGAACTTGATGCGCAAAATTTTAAAAATGACATAGAACATGATGTTTTATGGCATGGATAAGATGATAGATATATTTGTGATGTGTGAGAAATAATTTTGAAGGCATGAAAGATAATATATGTAATTTGAGCAAATGTAGTGGCAAAACAATGAAAGAGTTAAATTGATAGGTTAAACTTTGTATAAGATATGTTTTGAGCAAATAGATGATATAAATATGATAATATGATGATAAGAGATTTGTGTGAATAATTGATTTGGAGTTAGGAATGTTTTAGCATGTCATGACCACTTATTTTGTGAACGAGAGAAAGTCATCGGTAAAGTTGTGTAGTAAAATGCATGCCAAATTTTGTGGTAATAGAATTTTGAGCTAAAATTTCATCCTATTTCCTACCCTTCTTCCTCCCCATGACCTTAGCTCTCAACCCACATGAAAAGCTACTCAAAAGCGCTTTGATTCACCTCATTTTCATATCAAAGAAGCTTCTTTGATTAAGGAGAGAGTTTGGAGCTCAGAAGATCTTGAAGATTTTTGGGTAAAATTAAATTTGATGTAAGTAGGTTATTTTCTTTTTATTCAAAGCATGGATTTGGGCAAGAATTATGTTATTTTTGTGATTAGTTGTGAGCATTGTGTTTATTTTTATGATTTGGATAAATTGTTGAGAGATGGAGCTTGTGTAGAGATTATAGGGAGGTAGGAAATTAAGGATTTTTATAGAAATACATGTAACAAACAAAATGGAAGTATTTAGAAGTAGTTTTGTATGATATTATTACATGTTACAAAAAATCTCATGAATTTTGAGTGAGTTTGGTTTGATTTTCATATGTTGCCTATATGGTATTTTGTTGAAATGCCTAGTGAAGTTAATGCCTAGAAACCATGTATAAATGAATGTGTTGAAGCTTGATGATGTAAATAATGTGTTTCAAATGCTTGAGGACATCTGTGATGTTAAATTATTTGGATTAGAACTTGTGATGAGCTTGATGAATATGGGTTGCATGAATTGAGATGGTACTTGAACTTTGTGCTTAAGGATGTTGTTAGATGTATATTAGAATTAGATGAAAATACATATATAGGATGAAATGGAAGTGTTTAGAAGTAGTTTGCATTATTATATGTTGGGCGGAATCCAATTAATTTTAAGTGAGTTTAGTTTGATTTTCACATGTTGCCTATAAGGTATTTCTTGAAATGTCCAAGCGAGGCTTAATGCGTAGAAACCATGTATAAATGAATGTGTAGAACCTTAATGATGTGGATAATAAGTGGAAAATGCTTGGGGGAACATGAAATATTGAATTATCTACATTGGAACTTGTGATGAGCTTGATAAATATGGGTTATATGAATTAAAATGTAACTTGAACTTCGTGCTTAAGGATATTGTTAAATGTCTATTAGAATTTAGTGGAGATGCATGTAAGGGATGACATGGAAGTATTTAGAAGTGGTCTTGTATGATATTATTATGTAGTGGGTGAAATTTCATGAATTTTGAGTGAGTTTAGTTAAATTTTCTTATGTTGCCTACAAGGTGTTTGTTGAAATGCCTAAGTGGGGCTTAATGCTTATAACCATGTATAAATGAATATATAAAACCTTAATAATGTGAATAATGTGTCACATGGGCTTAACGAATATGGATTATATGAATTGAAATGGAGCTTGAACTTTGTGCTTGAGGATATTGTTGGTTGGAATTTGTGATGAATTGACATGGATTATGTATTTGAATGGATTCTGTGATAGTTTGGTATAAGCATTTACATGTCAAATATTGTTGTGAAGAATTGGGGCTAGGCCCTTTGAAAATGATTTGGTATTGTTATTATGTGTTTGTGAATGGTTTTGATAAAACGATGGTGCATGGTTTAAGATGAGCATAAGGCATTATCTTAGCATGAGCATGATGCATATGGCACACGTGAGGCATATGCATAGTTTGCGTAGGGTTGTTCATAGCCCTTTATTGATATGAGGACTGGATTGTTCATGACCCTTGATGGACATGAGGTTGGTTTATTTTATATATGTGTTTGTGTCATGAGATAATTTTGTGGGGCTAGTGAGAGCTTAGTGTTTGCATTGCATGTGGTCGCACAGCATGCATGATTGGTTCAGTATGAATTTCCCGTTGACTTTATTGACTAAACCTACTTATTGAATTTTCCCAACTCACTTGTTTATTTTCAATATTTTAGCAAGATGGGCATTGGAAGTACCTCATTGTGAGCATGAGCCAGGTCATATTGATTCCAAATTGAGGCATGTTATGGTAGGTGTACGTTGTATAGTTTTGGATTGCAGTATTTAAGATTAATTTATATGTAAGATATTTATGTGCATCTATTATATGATAAGTAATGAGTTTTATATTATACATTGGTATGTAGTCTATCGATACATGTCTTGCTTAAGCCTTATAGATACATTCAGGAATTGTAAATGTGTATTTTACCTTAGTTAAATATGAATGATGAAAATAATTATAGTTTAATTAGTTTTGTATTCATATATCTAATTGATAAATTAGTTGTAGATATCTAGCGTTGCTACAAACAGATTTTTATATACATTTGGCCCTTTGTGTTTGGAATTATGGCAAATCCTAAGGAGATGTTGTCGGATCTCTGCCGTAGCAATTGTCGGTCCAGAGTAGTGACCAACGAGGTGCTACAATTTGCAACACATTATTCATATCATCAAGGTTCTAAACATCCATTTATACATGGTTTCTAGACGTTAAGCCTCACTTGGGCATTTCAACAAACACCTTATATGCAACATATAAGAATCCAATTAATTCTCACTGAAAATTCACGGAATTTCAACCAACACATAATAATATAATAAAAAATCACTTCCAAATACTTCCATTTCGTCCGTTACATGTATTTCCATCAAAACTCATAATTTTCAACCTCCCTACAATCTCTACACAAGCCCCACAAAAATAAACATGGTGCCCATAAACAATCACAAAAACGACATGATTCTATCCCAAATTCATGCTTTGATTCAAAAGAAAATAACCTACTTATCTCAAATTCAGTTTTACCCAAAAATCTTTAAGAACTCCTAAGCTCTAAGCCCTCTCCTTGATCCAAGAAGCTTCCTTGATGTGAAAATGATGTGAATCCAAGCACTTTTGAGTAGTTTTTCATGGAGTTTAAGAGCTTGGAACACGGGGAGGAAGAAGGGAGAGAAATGGCATGAAAATGGGAGGTTTAAACCCCTTTCACATTTAAAACAGCAAACAACATGGCATGAGCCATGTTGTCACGATTTGGGCCATGTGGGTCCATAAATTACCCGTTTTCAACTATGTTACGCTATTTTGCCCATAACTTTCCATAGACAACTCCGATTAAGACATTTTTTTATTTGGATTTCTGATTTCAAGTAATATCTCTCTACAAATTTTCAACTTAAAATTCCATCTCCACAAAATTTAGTATGCATTTTACTACACAATTTTGCCAATAACTTTTACCTATTCACAAAATAAGTGGTCGTAACATGTCAAAATATTCTTAACACTAAGTGAATTATTCACTCACATCCCTTACCATCATAATATTATACTTATATCATTTATTTACTTAAAACATTTTTTATACAAAATTTGACTCATTTATTCAACTTTTTAACCGTTTTGCCTCTACAACGGGTCTCACTTACCCAAATCATATATATTATCTTTAATACCTTTAAAATTATTTCTTACATACCGACCATACATCTAGCATCTTATCCGTGCTAGAAGTCATCATATTCTATGTCATTTGCAAAATTTTGAGCATGAAATTCATTTCTTACCAGATTTTCACCATTAGCTCCAAATTACTTAATTTTTCAAGATCATTATCTCAATTTCATTGCCAAGTATCATGAGCACATTTTCATACTATCCAGAGTCATTCTCATGCAAATCATGAATTCCATCAATGATCCTTAGTCATTTTCATTATTATAAGTTTTTTAGGCTTAACTATATAACTAGGCCCATTTCCATCATTCATCCAAATCTACCATTCAAATCTTACCCACATCTATCCATATCCATTCCAAACATGTTAAGCATCTCGCTCATGCCTCAATGTATTTCAAACTGAATCAAATCTATAGAATGCCCCTTTTTTGTTCAAAATCCACATGAGAGTCAAAATCTCAAACATGCATCATTTAATCAAATCAAGAGTTTTTACAAGTTCAAAACAACCTAAGGAACATCTGAGAATCATATCAAGCTTCCACGAAGCCATTTATCAAAACTCATCCTCTCAGTCCTCACTAACTAGATTTTTTTACATTTGCTATAATTTGCAAAATCTTTAACTTATTCAACCTGTTAATTCATCAAAATCTTATAATCATGTGCATTATCAAACTATATTATACACATCGTCGTCCATTTACATAATTGCTAATGCCCAAAGCATTACAAGGGGATAAACTACATAATCCATCCATTGTGAATGTGGCAAAGCAATTCTTCTTTTTTTTCCCATGCGATCATCCTCTCTGACTAGTCATAGAAGTTGCTCAACCTCCTTTCGTAATACTGATGCCTCTTCATCCTTTGTATTCCCAAAAAAAAGTTCCTCCCTTCTTCTAACTTATTGATGACTAACTTTTTAATGTAGCAAAAGTTTGCTCCAAATCAGCAATTTTCTTTTTAGTTATGTCTTCTTGAAAAACTTCATCCTCTTCCTTCTGGTGAACTTGTGCCACTTCTTCTAACTGTGATATAGTTATCATATTTACTCCCATTTTATCTTGATTTTCAAGTGTAATTTTTGGCGGACCTTCAGCTCAATCGTTTCATCATATTCTAACAAAGTATTTGAAGGTTCAATTTGGGCAGAGCTAGTTCCAATATTGTTTGTCTTTAATAAGCTTCACTTTCGCTTAGTGTATACTTGCTGTCTTGGAGAATTAGAGCCCTCTGACAATGCTTTTTCTTTTTCTTTCCCTCTAACATTCAAAGTCATAGGAAAATACTCATATTCCTTTTGAAGCTATTTTTGACCTACAAATTAGGGTGATAAACTAGTCTTTGCTTATGTGACCATGATGACTTAGAGTTTTATAGATTATCTTCTCCAATTTTACACTCTTGTTTTTCTTCTTTGGTAAACAGTTGTCTAGTTACACCATTTGTAAAAAATTTTATGTAACTAATATATTAGTGCTTGTATGCAATTTTATCCAAGTATTGAGTTCCACTACTTACTTTGTAATTTGGATGCAACCCAGGTCTTATTTTCTTTCTTCATAAGAAATGCGGGTGAGGGATGTTGGAAATATGTGAAAAATAAGCTAAATCTATGTTTTGATGATTAACAAATCAATTTGAATAAGTCTTGGCTACTAACATGTTTGTGGAAG
>JAXCLR010000050.1:36872913-36892744 GCA_035584095.1 Annona squamosa | reverse complement strand
AAATGGTGTGGAAAATCGTGCAAAGAGTTGCTGCAAGTGGACCCCACCCAAGTGGATAGCTACATGAAGGAAGAGAGATGCACGTTCAAAGGCTGCTATATTTGATTTTTTTATTTTTTTTAAATAAGCAAAGTAGACCCCTAAGTAGCTTATTAGATAGGATGGTTCATTAGCCATTAATTAAAGTCAAATTTTCTGTGGAAAAAAATGAAAAAGTTGTTGAAAAGTGGACGTCAATAGTGGACAACAACATGTGTTTAAATGACAAGGATTTTTAATAATTTTCTTTAAGATAATTACATAATTTACTTGGTCCATATTTTGTCATGTCATCAAAGGGGACAAGCATGTCTTAATTATGCTCTAATTGCTGTGCCAAGTGGGGCCCACAAGTTGGAAAATTTGGCCTTTGCCCCAAGTGCACGTCCATATGGATAGGAGAGAGAAAGAGAGAAAATAAAAATGGGAAAAATTTCCAACCAAGGCAGCCCTTCACGTCCCCGTTTTCCAGCAGCTTGAGGAGGAGGAAAAGAGGTGAAAATGAGAAGGAAAAATGGGAGGAAAGAAGAGGAACCAAGCTAGGAAAAATGGAGTTCAAGTTAATTCACTTCCAAGTAAGTATACTCTTTGATTTTGGGTTGAAAATCATGGATGAAATTTTCTTAAATTGATATATGATTTTTTTTTATGTTTAATCATGATTATATGATGATTCATGGTTATATGAATTATATAAGTTGATTTATAAAGTTTAATTTGGGGATTAATCAACCCATATCATCTAATCTACACTTAAGTGTAGTAAATCTGAACTAGGAAAGAAAAATATGGAAGAAATAGTAAATGAACGAATTTTATCATGAACATTTGTGGGAGGATTTATTAGGAGGATATTAGTAACTACCCAAGTTTCAGATTAAAAGAATAAGTATTTTGGAAATTAAAAATCTGAGAAAATCAACCTAAATAGGGTTCAATGGGTGTCAGGATCAGTAGCACTAAATGATTTTTAATAATTTTTATACAAGTAATTTTGAATTGAAAATGTTATAATATATATATGCAATATTTGGGATAACATAAAAAAATTAAAAATTTATTTTTGAACGGTATAAATATACCTAATAAATAATGTGATTTCGACTGTCTAAAAAGGGGTGCTGCTGTCCAAAAGAGTAAAAATACCAAAATAAATATAAATACTAAATATTTCATAATATAAATATTTATTTTGGTTAATTAATGTTGTTATTAAGGTATGGTAGAAATTTCAGATCAAAAATACTTGATTTGTTATTAATTCAAGATTTTTAGAATATAGTATGCCTAAATTCAACATTATGGACAGCTTAAAGAATAAATCAAGAAAAATATTAAATTTCAGATTTCTGGGATGAAATTTAAATTATTATGAGCTTTAAACAAGTATCATAAGTGATTATGAGGATTTAATCTATTAAAGGTGAGTTTTAGAAAGGATGGAACTTAGGGTTACGTATAAAACCCGATTTCCATGTTTTGATGTTGAAAATGATAAACGGATTATGTGAAGTGTTAAAATAAAAAAATGCATAAAGATATGATGGAAAATATGGATTAGGTTTCTGTTTTAATAAATGGTGATAATCTCGAATTTTGAAATTATTATATGATGTCTGAGTAAGCAACTAAGTGCTTAAAATGAGCACCGATGAGTAATAAATGGAAAATATGTTAAAAATGATAAATGGAAGTAATAAACTTTCAAATAATGATTTAATGAATGATTCATATGTTTATGTAAGATTATCCTACATAAGGGTATTAAAATGAATGAATGGATGATTGATATATATAGGCTATGTGCTAAGTATGAATACCCATCTTGAAGGACAAAGCGGGTCAAGCTAAGTCCAAATGAATTTACATAGGTTATAAAACCTAAGGGATTTTCATATTTGAAGTTGATGTGAATAAATGAAATGTTATTTTCATTTATCTAGACAAAAGCAAGGAAAAGAATGGAAGAAATAGATTATAGCGATCTCAGGTAAGCAAGCGAACTTTTCAAATTACTGATTTTTCCTTATATGATGAAATGATGATATATCAATGTTTATATGAATGTTTTACAAGTGGGAAAGAATAAGTTTTGGAAAATTACGGCTTTTATGAAAAGCCTTAAGATTTGTTTCATGGGAAGCAAGCAACACCATTTAAAATAAATAATTTATCTCAAGTGTTGCCAATCTTGGGAATGCTTTATGTTAATGGATTTGAGAATTGCTTATGAGTAAGCAAGTTCTCCATGAATATAATTTCAAAGGGTTTTATGTTTTATGTTGATGTTTTTTAAGGAATTTGCTTTTAAGTAAGCAAGTTCTACATTATGTTGTTTCAAAAGTATTTTATAAGAAAAAGGGAATTTTGCCATTTTTCACAAAACAACAAATGTAAATAACTTTTGAATTTCTCTTATGATGTTTTACAATAAATTATTAAGATTATAAAAGAAAAAGATTAATTTTCTATGTCAAGATATTTAATTATAAATGATATTTTAGACATAGTCCGTATGTTTTGAAATGATATTCTAAAAGTTTTGATTTCCTTTAGATAAGGAAATCTATGATTAAAATGTCTTCAAAAATATTTTTATGAATATTGTTGAAAGAGATTTAAAGATGACTAACCTAACAAGTGATTTCATAAAATGATTTAATTTCGAGTTGCTAAATGTTATGCAAAAGACTATGCAATTCCCCTTTATGTAAACAATAGTATAATAGATATGTGGACAATAACAAAATTTTTGAGTTGTGGAGAAGGGGATGGTATAATTGCATAACTTTTGTAAGCAAAAGGCCCTGAAATGGAAACCAAGAAAATATTAGAGACATATATAGTTTATTTTTGAAAATATAAAAGTTTTGAATTTCTTTTATTATAAGGGTTTTTAAGATATATGGTTTCTCAAATATTTCAAATGTTTATCAAGATGCTTTACTCAAAATAATTCTAAAAGAATTTAAGGAAGGTCATCCTAAAATTTGATTTCAAATGATAACTTGTTTAAAGTGGGTGCACTTGCTTTACAAGTTGACACAGACTACGATCTGTAATGTATTTTTAAAAATGTAGACTTAGGTCTTAATGTTTTTCGAATATGGATGCAGACTGCGGTCTGTGATCCTGGTTTAAAAGGACACGGATTGCGGTCTATGGTTCTTTAAACTAAACGGACTACGATCCGTTAAGATAATGTATGATGCACCAATACAAGGAATAGGCTGATTATAGAGTATGGTCGAGATGGCTAGGGCCCACTCTGTATATGGCCAAGTCGCTAAGGGATGGCAGGAGGCCAGCGGCGCCCTCCCTGAGATGAGAGCAGGATAAACAAAACAGCCACCTAGTTAGTATGCTGTTTAGGATTCTCTTCCAAAAGGTAGAGTGATCACTTGCTAAGTGTCACTACTAGATAGAGAGAAATGCATTTGCTTATATTTTTCTTTTGAAAAGCCCAAAGTTGGGACATGAAATCATATTTTTATAAAAGTTATCCTAAAGGGATTTTTATAACATGGCTACCCTAAAAGTAGGGTATTTTACACAAAAGTGTAAATAATAAGGATGAAAGGAAATATTTTTATGCAAATGCAATGCCGAAAATGGTTTATGTATTTTAATTGCCTTGATTGCTATAAACCAGCCCCAAGATGAGGATTATGAAAAAGATTTATGTCAAACCTGGTTCTGGGCATGAGAATGTCCATTTCAAAAAGGCTTAAATGGAAAAGTGTTTTAGGACATATGAATGTCCATTGCCAAAGAAAGATATGTCCAAAATATTTTTGAGACATCAAATGTCTCTTGACTAAAGAAATTTAAGATGAAAAACGTTTTTTGACATAAAAATGTCTTTTACCAAGAAAGGCTTATAGGTATGATGTTTTTAGGACATGATAATGTCCTTATCTAAAAAGGAGTTATGAGGAAAAATATTTTGGACATAAAACATCCACTAATGAAAGTAATTTTATGTAAATGTCTTTGAACATTAGAAATATTTATATAAGACTAAAGAAAATTAATTAAAGAGGGTAAAACGTACAAATTTTGCCTTAACAAGCTCACACGTGGCTTGTAAATGATTTTAAGAATAATGTTTATGAAAAACGTTCAAGGACATGGAACTATCCTTATGAGCAAGAATTTTATGATAATGTTTCAGGACATATATATGTCCTCAAATAAAAAGATGTTCAAGATGTTTAAGAAAAATGTTTTAAATGAAGCCTTGCCCTTAAAATATAAAATGCTTGCTTACTGAGTTGTCACTCACGTTTTGTTTTCCCAAACCATAGACAGGTACCGGGAAACTCAAGAGGATGCGAATTTAAGCAATAAAGGAAAGGTACGTGATGGTAGCCATGTGGGCTATAAGGAATGAAATGTGATAACCTGGTTAAAGATCCAAGGTGTGTTGAAGTATATATGAACTTATGTAAAATTATAATTTCTATGTGATACAATGTTTATATGAGTGTATGTATGAAATATAAATGTTATTATAGAAAAGCATGATGAGATGTTATAAATGAAATATGAAATATATTACAAGTGTATTGCCGCTTATATGATGTATGATGCTGATTGTAAAAAAATGATTGATTAATAATGGAGTGAAATATAGAGATATGAACGATGATGAATGAAAAAAAATTAGACGAGATCCAATTAAGAACCTGCCACGTGATCGGGGTAACAATCCTGATTCACATTTACCAATCTAGAAGGTATTGAGGTAAGGAAGTGACGTCTCAGTTTGGGGTGTCACACCCTTCGCAAATGATTTTCATGTTTTTTTTCCATCTTTGAGTAGATCAGGACATCGTCAATAAATTTAACCACAAATTGATCAAGATAGTCCCAAAAAACTCTATTCATCATATCCATAAATACAGCAAGGGCATTAGTAAGTCTGAAAGGCATTACCAAAAACTCGTAGTGTCCATACCTGGTTCGAAAAGTTGTTTTATGAGTATCAGTAGGACTTATCCTCAGTTAATGATACCATGACTGTAGATCAAGATAGTCCCGAAAAACTCTATTCATCATATCCATAAATACAGCAGGGGCATTAGTAAGTCTGAAAGGCATTACCAAAAACTCGTAGTGTCCATACCTAGTTCGAAAAGCTGTTTTATGAGTATCAGTAGGACTTATCCTCAGTTAATGATACCATGACTGTAGATCAATCTTGGAGAAAGTTGTGGCTCCTTGCAATTGATCGAATAAATCATTGATCCTGGGCAATGGATATTTATTCTTTATTGTAACTTTATTTAACTCCTGGTAATCAATACATAACCTTAGACTTCCGTCCTTTTTCCTTACAAATAATACCAGAGCTCCCCAGGAGACACACTTGGTCGAATAAAGCCCTTATCCAATAACTCCTGTGTTTGAGTCCTTAGTTCATTCATTTCAGCTGGCGCCATTTTGTATGGAGTTTTGGAAATTGGAGCTATACTCAACATCACATCAATAGTCATGTCAATTTTTCGTTGTGAAGGCAATGTGGTTAACTCCTTTGGAAATACATCGGGAAATTCTCTAACCACAGGTATCTGATTAATTTCTACTTCTGTACCTTTCTCGACATTCACTGACACCAAATAGGCTTGACATATTTATCGGATCATTCTGATAGCTTTCATAAATGATATCAATATATTTGAACTATCAAGTTGCCTTAGCTTTCCAATGGCAATTTTCTTTACTGGAGTTGTTTTAAATTGCACTTTCTTATTCTTACAGTCTATGATCGCTCTCCATTGGCTTAGCCAATCCATACCCAATATTACATCGAATTCAGTCATTGGTAATAGGATCAAATCGGCTTCTAGAATCAATGATCCTATCCTAATTGGGCATGATCTACATACTTGGCTAGAACTTGCTAACCTATAGATAGAAGATTCTACATGGATGATCTTGTTAGTCTCTTCTACTGGTAGTGCATGAGTGGTCACATATTGGCATGCTATGAATAAATGGCTAGCACCAAAATCAAACAAAGCTACTGCTAAATTTCTTAAAATATAAATCGTACCTATGACCACCTTTTTCTCTTGTTCTTGAGATTCCATCTGGGTCAGGGCATGCACGTGCACTTGATTTGTAGAAGTTTTCTGCTTACTTGTTGCTTTAGGTATTCTAAGTTGAGCAGGTCTTCCACATCCTTACGATGTCTTTGCCTTATTTGGGCAATTCGGGACTATGTGACCCACTCGATCACAAATATAACGTTTGACAATCTTCACTTCCCCCGTCCTGCACTCCTTGGTGATATGACCTGTTTGGCCACATTTATAACACCGGCTCGAGCCCCTTAAACACTCGCCTGTATGACGTTTTTGATATTTCCTACATAGTGGCGAGCTTTTCCTTTTTGAGATTCCTTTTCCCTTTTTCACATTTCCTTTTTTAGCCTTCTCCTTCTAGGTTTCTATTTCCTTGAGGCCCGTGCTGAACATTGAACCCAATCTCACATCTTGGGTTCTCAAAGCTTCAATTTTCAAAGCCCTTACTCTCTCGAGGCTTGAAGCATAATCCTTAATCAGCAGAGGGGCAAGGCTTTTCCAGAGATATGGCCTCAATCCTTGCTGGAATCTCTATGCCTTATTTCCTGGTACATTTTCTATCCAAGGCACATATCTAACCAGAGCATTGAATTTTGTCGCATACTCGGTGACCGTCATCCTCCCTTGATAAAGTTTTTCAAACTCTATCACTTTTTGACTCTGTAATCCAACCGGGAGGTATTCTTTGTTAAACTCTTCAACAAAAGTTTGATAAGACACTTCTTCTGATCATGGCATTGTGATCAACATCATCTCCCACCATTCATGTGCATCCTTAGCTAACAAATGAGTAGCACACAATACCTTCTGACTGTCATCGCACGGAGATATCCTAAACAATTTCTTGATCTCCATCATCTATTGCTCTACTTGGACCGAGTCAGGTTCTTTGGAAAACTTCGGGGGTCATTGTGCTAGAAAGGCGTTGATGGCTCTTCTATGAGCTTCCATTAGTTGATTCTCATCCATTAGCAATGCTGGTGTTAAAATGGGGTCCGCCATCGGAGTAGGTCTTTCTGTCTCTATACTACCCAACTAAGCTTGTTGGGTCCTTTCCCATAATCCTTGGATAATGTCGGCAGTTTGTGCCGCCTAGTCTCTGGTGGCTTGTTGCATTGCTTTCTTCACTGCTGCAGCCACTCTTTCCTCTATGAGTATATTTTGCCTTGACTCAGTTTCCTCTTCCATCTCTCTTTCAGTGCTTTCATTATTTCTTCTTTGTTGATTTCTTTGGTTAAATCCTCGTGTCACTGGCCTTCCTCTTTTAGGTCGGCTAGACTCGCCATCTTCATATTAGTTTGGAACCTCCGTCGTTGTTTCTTTTCCTTTATTTCTCCTTAATCCTGATCTTGTCTCCACCATTGTGCTAATTTGGATATATAACAGCACACATTTTTCATTTATAATTAATGTTAGATCATTGCATATGCATTTCATTTACAATCAATGTTAAATCATTGCATACGCATCTCATTACCACATGGTCATAACCAATTCATTCAATCACTATCATAATACATCATTCAAGCTCATTCATCCATATATCTAAATCTCTTAATTTTAGTCATATCAACAAATTCACTCATAACCATCATATTCACATCAGTCCATCCATAGTTTGTACATGTGAGGATATAACATACTTATGTACACATAGCATAGTACGCATATCTTGCTTATATACATGTCAGTCTATCTTAGAAACCATATTGTCATCAAACCATAATTATACATACACAAATTTTTAAAAAAAAAACAAGAACCTTCATCGTCTGCCTGGACCTCTCCTTAGATATCGTCTACGACTACGTGGAACTTGTGAAGGTGCCTCAGTGATCGTGCTAGTGTCAGACCACCCTCGGACCTCATCCTCTCCACTATCGTCGACGTCATCATCATCCTCTTCCTCTTCTTCCTCACTTACAAACTCTACTATCTCCTCCTCTACTTCTTCCTCTATCTCCTCTTCTACTTCCTCTTCTTCCTCGATAGGCTCAAGGAACTCCATAAGATCATCATCATCATTAATTTTCTCAAGTTAGACAATTTCACCTATATTCTCCATCATATTAAGCATGACCTCATCGGATTGAGGAGCTGCAAGTACCTCAATGACTCCTTCAACACGACGCTTTTCGATATAAAGGGTCATTTCTTTTTTCATTGATTGAGTCTATCCCAACTTGCCCCATAACGAAACTGGACACAACCATCAACAAACTATACCACGGGCCTGCATCGGATGGTGTGAGTGCCGAAGTCTTTTTCCAAAATTCTTGGAGGTCTTGTGGATCCACTCTATTGGTAGGAACACAGAGAGACTGTATGACACCAAGATACGTTCTAGATTCATAACTGGAGGGCTCTCCTACAGCTTGCCTGTGCTGACCAGGGGGGGCTACTAGGAATTGTGGTGTGTTTCGTTGCAATCCCCATCACGGTCTCCTTTCCTCCTCCTCCTCCTCCTCTCTCTATCTATCTGCAATTCTTCTACACTCATTATCCTTTTTCCCCTATCCACCATCTGTATAACCATAGCAATTTAATTGCATTGCAAAAAGAATTTGTCATTATATATCATGCATTTCATCATGTTATAGACATATCTATTCCTCATATAATCAT
Source organism: Annona squamosa (assembly GCA_035584095.1). NCBI lineage: Eukaryota > Viridiplantae > Streptophyta > Magnoliopsida > Magnoliales > Annonaceae > Annona > Annona squamosa. The sequence goes on along the minus strand of JAXCLR010000050.1, from coordinate 36,883,991 downwards.
ATCTATTTCATCATATAATCATGTATAATCATGCATATCTCATCATATTCTTTCAATCTTCTATAATTAGAATTTTCCACACCTATTTACCAATCCATGATATGATACCAAGCTCTGTGGTGTCCCAAAACCAAGCGTCACATCCTGAGCCTTACCTCAGGATTATTATTGATTGGTAAATGTGATCAGGATTGTTACCCTGTCACACAGCGGGTTTTAACGGATATTTATCCAATTAAATATATTTTCATAAGAGTTTACTTCCTCATATTTTCATCTCATGCATATCTAGGTCATCTCCAACTAATTATCACAAAGCAAAACATGATGTTTGAAAGACATTTCAACCTTTACATAAATTAGATGTCACTACATGTACTAACCATAGTTGTCAACATAAAACATCAAAGTAATTACATCCATTTCACACACGTCTTTCATAACATAAAAGTGCTCATGTTTTTCCATTGCTTTAATGATCTTGTATTTGCTCCTTCGCCATGTCCTTTCTTTCACCTGTCTTTGGGTTTGGAAAATAAAAACGTGAGTCGAAACTCAATAAGCAAGCTATTTATATTTCACAGGCGAATCATTTCAGGTAACATTTTGCATTTAGAATATCTTAGAAAGCAATTGATACCTTTTCAAAAGGAATATCTTGAAAACATAATTCATGTACCCATCATGGGTACGACATGCATAATGCAATGTAAAATCATGATCGTGTCCTTCATAGGATGGAAGCTAGCTAGGCGATCATCCGTCCTTGTCTTCTCCCATTTCAGAGAGGGCACTGCCGGCCTTAAGCCTGTTTTAGCGACTTGGCTACACTAAAGGGGCACAATCGGTCTGCTTATACCTTTCAAGTGAGCCTTGTACTTTGTACACATGAACTTTCATAGAAACCATCTTTAAATTGCTATCATGATTTTTCTTTTAGAAACTTAGAATCACATCATTTTTCATAACATTTATCAAAGAAAATTTCATTATACCACAAGGTAAACAAAATTATCATTTCAACATAATTTAACCAAGGAATGATCATCCTTAAATCCCTCTAAAACATTTTCAATATTTACATCAAATGGTTAGTAAAAAAATCACATTTATTTAAAGCAATTTAGAAAAGAAAAAATTATTTAGAAAATTTGCTTGCTCACGTGCGTTTCCTTAGCTTTCTGAGTTTACTTTTTCTTTGCCCTTGCTTACATGAAAATAATTTAATATTTCATATATTCTTTTTGCTTGCATCCCACTTAGTTTTCCAACCCATTTTCATTCACATAATAATCATTTAATAATTATTGTTTAAAGGTTAATCAGCTTCTATTCACCATTTTTCACTTATTTTCAAAAATTTACACATTGGTGCTCATTTTAAGCACACATTGTCGCCTTAAACCTCATTAATTAATTTCAAATTTTTGAAATTAACATCATGCCATCTAAACAGATATATAATCATGAAATTCACCATATTTTCATGCATTTTTGCACAAAATTAAATTACATAAGTCATTTATCACCTATACATGTTTATCCTTTCACATATGCTCATTTGGCAACACATATATAATGCATTTCATAAAATTTTCCAAGTTAGCGACTTAGTCTCTAATTCAGCATGATAATTATCATTAATTATCACTTTATTTATTGTATTTTAATGTAATTTAAATCCGCTAATCATAGGTTTCCAAAACGGCAACTTTAGAACCCATTTTTCACACGTTTAACATGTCTTTTGACACTTCACCCTGAACAGTTTTATAATTCTGAATTTTCAGCAATTAATCCAAATTTTCCTAAACCAAATCTAGGGTATTTACACATATTTAACATTCATAATTAATCATTTCTCAAAATAGCAACTTACTTCACCATTTCGGTTACCGTTTTCGCCTCATTTGGATACTGTTTCATAAAATTCATAAAATCAGATTTGGGGCTTATCTTTTCAAATCCTTTTTGGTGTAAATAGTACCCTAACCCTTGAGTATTTTACCCCACATAACTTTCATAAATCGTGCAATCCCATTTTCATACCATTTTTAGCATCAAAGTGAAGAAATCAGGTCAAATATGTTACTTTGCACTCCATTCTTTCTAAAATTCACATCTTAAGCTTAAATCCACATAAATAATTCATTAAAACATGTTTCGTAACCTAAATATAGCATTCATCCAATACAGCAACTTATTATTGGAAGTTAGGTTTTATCAAGTTGAGTTTTCAACTCTTACGTCACTCTAAACTTCATTTCAATCACATTAGTCATAAAAATTCATTTATATAACTTAATACCCTTTCCATACTTAATCCAAACGCATGTTGAATCATCATTTAGGGAGTCTTTAAGCATCAATTTGATATCAAAAATCTTGAATTTTAAAACTCAAAATGGAAAGCTTAACTTAACGCATCTACTTACTTATTTGATGCAAATCAAACCCTAAACACTTGAGCAATTTTTCTCTTCCTTTTTCTCTTTCTTTTTCCTTCTTTCTGTCTTCTCTTTTCTTCCTCCTTGTTGGCCCTAAGGTGGAATGTGAGCTACTGCCTTGGGGGAGAATGGCTTGAACCCTTAGAAAAAATTTTCCAAGCCTCATCTCACATGGATGTGCCCCCTTTTTATAGGGCTAGATTTGATCCAGCTTTGGGCCCCATTTGGGGCTGATTTTCCATAGCCATTAAATGTATGTTTGTCCCCTTAAATGAGTCATGCAAATTACAGACAAGTAAATTTATTTTTACCATTTTTCTTAAAGCCAAAATCTGCTCAAGATCATGACCATACATTTGTCCCCTTAATCACGTCCTTACTGTTGTCCATTTTCCAAAGTTTTTCTATTTTTAATAACCTTAATTTAAGTGTAAATCATACACCTAATTAAAATTTAATCTAATCATTAATTTGGCATATAAAATCAACAAAAATTATCACAACAGCATCAAACCATTGCACGTCATGTGCCTAAACATGTTGTCCATGTTTTTCTTCTTCAATGCAGCTTTTGTTCATATTTTTTTCAGATATTTTCACATGAATAAATGCACATTGCAATGTCCCTACATGTCAGCTACATGTGTGCATAATTTATAAATTAAAATTTTTTTAAAAAAACTAGTAGCAACAGAACATGGACGTCCCTTCATTGCCACATAACCTATGCTCACTTTGAGCACTTTCTAGCCCCTTAATGTGGACGTCCTTTGCTGGGATATTGCTTGGATTTTCGCATTTTATATTAATGCATAAAATACCCTAAAAATGAGCTTCATTTGGCACCTATTTTTCATGAAAAACTTGCATTAATTCCATGTACTCTAGCATTTAATGCATGATACCTTTGAGGAGCTAAAGTCAACTATGCACAACTTTTTCAATTCAGGTATTTCCCATCATAATATGCTTAATCTAAAACTTCCAAAATTTTAATCTCATAATTTCTTTAAACCATTTCGAATTTCATCTCAATCTAATTTTCCTAGCTCAAGTTATAACTGTTTGAAGTAATGGTTAGATTTGAGATATGATTAATAAATTATTAAATTAATTTCATCAAGGATATTCATAACTCAATAATTCCATAATACCAAGCTCAACATCATCAACTTCCATCTCAAATTTCACTTGAATCCGCCTTGCAGGCATTGAGTTATAAATTTTCTAGTATTTTTTCCATTAAACTTAACAATTATCATTTAAATTCTCATAATTCATATTAAGTAATTTAAAATAATTATCCATGATGTATTGGTGTATTTTAATCACTAAAAATTTACTCTAATCCCATTATCCCATGTCAGCTCATAGTGATCAATCGAATCATTATTGCTAATCCTTAACCCTAATTGCAATAATTAGCAAAATTACAAAATCATTCAAAATTCAATAATTACACATATAATCACATGTGAATGTTTAATACATACATTTAGGTCCTACATTAGTTGGGTTTTCAGAGAGAGCCATTTTATGATCATATAGGACTCATTTTTAGTCAAATGCACTGTAACTTACGGTCCATGAAAACACATATGATAACTTCATATATATATAGATAGATAAGAAATGATTATTTTAGCTCAAGATAGCAAATGTCTTGCTTAGCCCACCTCGAAAAAACTATTTACAATACTTTTTTACTTTTTCATCATACTTATTTATCTAAGTGTATTTAACATATAAACCAAGTTTTGTCATTTTTGAATACGTGTATTTTTTAAAAGATTTCAAAGATAGGGGTATTTATATGTATTTAAAATTTTCTTATCTTTAAAAATGTTAAAAATATATATACATATGTTCCAAAATGGTAAAGTTTGGTGTGTATATATTAAATACACTTAGATAAGCAAGCGTATCAAAAAAATTAAATAAAAGTAGTATTGTAAATGGATTTTTTGATGTGAGCTAAGGGAGACATTCGTTTAGCTAAGCAAGACATTCGTTTAGCTTGGGCTAATAGGATCATAGAGAGAGAGAGAGACTTGTTCGAAACATTAGTGCAGTTGCCCATTTTTAGGCCCCATAAATATTATAATGCAATGAAATTTTATACAATTATTTATCTATATGTAAATTTTATAGGAAGTTCCATCAAAAAAAATTATAAGAAGTGGTTTACATATTGAAAAAATCACTTTAAAATTGTTATTTGCATCAGACCACTTTATTAGATTGAATTTGTACCATTTTCAGATGTGGTCCATATACATATCTAATTGAGATAAAAATTAGTATAGTAATAGAATACATTATTCTAAATATAATTGATGAAGTAGATTACAATTTTATGATCATATAGAGCTCATTTTGGTGCAACTGCACCACTATTATGGTGTAATTGCGCTACACCTGAATATTTCTCATATATACATAGACACATATATATACAAAGTGGTTCCATGTAACTCCCTCTATTTTTTAAATTTTGATATGTTATGAAAAATTCAATTCATTTTTTGTATCTAACATTATTTGTTTAGCTATGAGACAAAGCTTTATCTAAATCAAATATGCGCATAGGCCAAATTTGCTCAAAAATAGATACATTTATTGGTAAATTTAGAAAAATATTTAAATCCATTCACATTTATATGAGAGTATAGTAATATTTCATAGAATCATTTATCCACATATTTATCATATTTTAGATGGTTTAGATGTTGAAAATATTACTTAAAAATTGATATTTATGGTGTATTTGGTAATTGATAAAAAATGTCAAGTTAAAACTTTTCACTCTCCACAAATATTTTTTAATTATTTTTTCACACTTTCCTATATAATTACTCTACTTTTCAATCATTTCTACACAACTATCCACATAACTAACCTATCTATCTTAACTTTATCCTCTTTACTACTCATTATTATCCCTATTATATCACATCATTTGACAACTTTTACTCTCCAAAACTTTTCATTAAAAGTTTTATTCATTACCAAACACACCCTTAATATTAAATTATTTTATTATGTTGATTTTATACATTTGTAGATAAGACTCATATACAATGTTACTAGACAAATGAAATTTTTTTTATGATAATATAAATGATATTAAATATAATAGACGAAGTGGATTTTCCATTGACCATTTTTATATTAAAAATTAAGGGAGTTATATCGAAGAGGGATTCCATAGAAATCCTCCCAATATATATATATATATGTATATCGAGAGAGAGAGAGAGAAAGAAATATTCAAGTGTAGCGCAATTGCACGATAATTATGGAGCAGTTGTGTCAAAATATGCCCCATATAATCATACAATTATAATCTACGCTATCCATCATATTCACAATAATGTATTATATTACCATACCAATTTTCATCCATAATGGATATGTGTATTGACCGAATATGAAAATGGTACAAATTCAATATAATAAAATAGTTTGATATAAATAATAACTTTAAAGTGGTTTTTTCAAGATATGAACCATTTACCATAAAATTTATATATAGATAAATGATATATAAAATTATATTGTATTATAATATATATATGGGGCCCTTTTTAGGCAAATGTATCTCTATTCCGGTGCAATTACGCTACACCAAACAGCTCTCAAATATATATATATATATACATATATATAAAGAGAGAGAGATAAATATTCAGGTATAACTGTGCCAAAATGGGCCCCACATGATCACGAAATTATAATCTACTTCACCCATTGTATTTAGAATGATGTATTCTATCATCGTATCAGTTTTCATCCCAATCGAATCTGTGTATGGACCCCATTTGAAAATCAAACAAAATTAACATAATAAAATAATTTGATATAAATAACAACTTTAAAGTAGTTTTCTTAACATGTAAACCGTTTGCTATAAAATTTATACATAAATAAATATTCATATAAAATTTTATTGCATTCTATTATGTGTAGGACCCTTTTTAGGCAAATGTACTACTATTCTAATGTAGCGCACCAGAACAACTTTCAATATATATAGCTATATTCAAGTGCAGTGGCGCTGAAATGAGCCTCATATGATGATCAAATTATAATATATTTTACCCATTGTATTTAGAAAAATGTATTCTTGTACCATATCAATTTTTATCCCAATCAGATATGTGTATGAATCCTATCTTAAAATGATACAAATTTAATGCAATGAAATAGTTTGATGTAAATAATAACTTTAAAGTGATTTTTTCAACATATAAATCATTTGTTATAAAATGTATAAATGGATAAATAATTGTATAAAGTTTCATTGCATTCTAATATATGTGAGGCCCATTTTTGGACAAATATGCCACTGTTCCAGTGTAGTTGCAATGCATTGGAATAGCCTCACACACACACACACACACACACACATACATACATATGTACATACACATGAGAAATATTCAAGTGTGGTGGCCATGAAATGGCCTTGCATGATTATGAGATTATAGTCTATTTCACTCATTGTATTTAGAATAATGTATTCTATTACCATATCAATTTTCATCCCAATCAGATATGTGTATAGACCTTATCTTAAAATGATATAAATTTAACGTAATAAATAGTTTGATGTAAATAACAATTTTAAAGTGGTTTATTCAACATATAAACCATATGAAGTATGATTTATATATGGATAAATGATTATATAAAGTTTCATTGCACTGCACTAACAAAACATTACATTTGCCTATTTTTGAACCCCACACATATTACAATGCAATGAAGTTTTATACAACCATTTATCCATATATAAATTTTATAGCAAATGATTTGCATGTTGAGAAGACCACTTTAAAGTTGTTATTTACATCAAACTATTTTATTATGTTAAATTTGTACCATTTTCAGATGGGGACCATGCACATATCTGGTTAGGATGAAAATTGATATGGTAATAAAATACATTATTCTAAATACAATGGGCAGAGTAGAAAATAGTTTTATGATATGTAGGGCCCATTTTGGCTCAATTGTACTATTATTACGGTGTAGTTGCATTGCATATAAATATTTCTTATATATATATATATATATCGGGGATGCTTCTATTAAATCCCTCTTCTATGAAACCCCCTCTATTTTTAAAATTTTGATGGTCGATTAAAAATTCACTCCATCTATTGTATTTAGCATCATTTATGGTATCCTCAAAATCCTTTTACTTTTTTAAAATTTCATTATATATGAGTCTCATCTATAAATGTGTAAAATTAATGTAACAAAATGGTTCAATATTAAAATATCAACTTTAAAGTAGTTTTTTCAACATCTAAACCATCTAAAAATATCAATAATATGTAGATAAATGATCCTATAAAGTATTATTACATTTTAATACATGTGTGAATAAATCTAAGTATTTTTCATAATTTACACATGAACACACCTATTTTTAAGCAAACGTGGCCTATCTATATATTAAATTGGGATAAAACTTGGTCTCTTAACTAAATAAATTGTGTTAAATGCAATGAATGGATTAAATTTTTCATCAATGATCAACATTTCAACAATGAAAAGGTTTTACAAAATCACTTCAATGAAACCCGATTTCGTAGAAGTATTCCTGTATATATATACACACTCACACACATACACATGTATAGGACTCTGATTTTATGTAACCAAGTCATATAAAAGTGATTCCATGTAACCACCTTAATTTTTAAGATATTCCTGATTAATTTAAAATCCAATCTATTCGTTATATTTAATATCACTTTTGTTATTTAGGAAACTAAGTTTCATTCAAAAAAAGTATGTGCATCGATTACATTTGCTCAAAATATATATATTCATATGTAAATTATGAAAAATACTTAAATTCATTCATATATGTATTAGAATGTAATAATATTTTACAAAATCATTTATCCACATAGTGATGATATTCTAGATGGTTTAGATGTTTAAAAACTCACTTTAAAATTGATATTTTAACATTAAACTATTTTATTATATTGATTTTACATATTTATAGATGAGACCATATATAGTGAAATAAACAAATAAAATAGTTTCCATGATACTATAAATAATGCTAAATACAATTATTTATAAAAAATTAAAAATTAAAAAAATTATTTTTTCACGAACTCATGGTTGCCCCCGATGCGCTCAACCACATAAAGTCACCATTGATAAATACATGATATTAAATACAATGAATAGACTAGATTTTTCATAGTCATATTGAAGTAGAGCATATGTATAAAAATTAATCTAGTGCAGATAGACCGCACCATAATAACGATGTAGTCTATGAAAAAATGGGCTCTACATTTATTAAAAATAACATCTACTCCACCCATTGTATTTAGAATTATTTGTTTTAATAGTATACTAATTTTTATCCAAATCCAACATGTGTATATGCCTCATCTTAAAATGGTAGAAAATCAATGTAATAAAATAATTTAATATAAATGTTAAACTTAAAGTTATATTTTCAACATCTAAACTATCTAAAATATAATTTTTATATGGATAAATAATTGTATAAAGTAATATTATATTTTAATACGTATGAGGCCTATTTTGTAAGACTATACCATAATGGGTTCTATATGAGGCGTGATTTGATATGACTGGGCACATGGGGGGTAGCCACGTGTCCGGCCAAAACATATATTTTCGATTTTTTCGAATTTTTTTTATAAACACATAGAGCTATGTATATTTAACTTATAAACCAACTTGCATCATTTTTGGATGCTTTTAAGTATTGTTATTTTTAAACATAGTTGCATGTTCTTAATTTTCTGACTTAGAAATAACGAAAAATGTCATTGTGTTTAAAAATCAAAATAACTTAAAAACATCAAAAAATGGTAAAACTTAATTTATAGGTTAAATACACCAAGTTTTATGCGTTTGTAAAAAAAATAAAATAAGGCTGGATGCGTGGGGGAAACTATGCGCTCGACCACGCTCAAACACCCCTCTGTCTCACTATATTCCGGTGCAAGCACCTGTACTATAAGCTATATGGTATAATTGTCTCAAAATGGGCTCCACACGTATTCTCTTATTACACCATTTTTCATCCAAATCATGTGTATGTACCCCATATGAAAATTGTACAAATTCAACATAATAAAATAGTTTAATATGAATAACAGCTTTAAATTTATTTATTTTCAACATATAAACTCTCTCTTACATAATTTATATATAGATAGATGATTATATAAAGTATCAATATATTTAAGTACCTGTATGGCCATTTTGGACCAAAATTACTGTAATTATGACGCAGTTTGTTTGCACATTAGCATATATATAGAGAGACGAGAGAGAGAGAGAGAAATATTCAGGCACACCACAACTGCACCATAACAACAGTGCAATTGCATAAAATAGACCCTACATGATCATAAAATTATAATTTACTTCACCCATTATATTTAGAATCATGTATTTTATTACCATACCAATTTTCATCCCAATTAGATATGTGTATGGACCTCATCTGAAAGTGGTACTAATTTAACGTAATAAAACAGTTTGATATAAATAACAAATTTAAAATGGTCTTTTCAACATATAAACTATTCGCTATAAAATTTATATATAGATAATGATTGTATAAACTTTCATTCCATTCTAATATGTGGAGGCCCATTTTTTGGCAAATGTACTACTCTTCCGGTGATATTTTGCTGCATCGAAACAGCTCGTATATACATATACACATTTGTTTATAGAGAAAGTTTTTCAAACTTGAACTTTTCAATCCGAAACTTTTTGCTCTACGTAACGATCTTATTTTTAATTATTTATTCACAATTTCTTATGCAACTATCTTATTTTTTAATTATTTTTATGTAACTACTTATATAAATAATCTATCATTTTTAACTTTATCTTCTTTACTCATCATCATTATTCCTATTACATCACAACATTTTACACCTTTTCAAAAGCTTTTGAATAAAATTTTTCATTCAAAAGATTTATCACCTTCCAAACACCCATAGTCTAATGGCATAAATTTCAAATTACTTATGCCTTTGCCAAAGGTAATTTTTAGACCTTTAAGAACATAAATAGCTCAAGCCGAAACTTTTATATGCGCCATGAGTCGCCCTTAAACAAAAAATTCGCATAAGATTTCGAAAAAAAAAAAAACCCTCTCATAACAATGCCAGCTTTTTAGAAAAATAAAGATTAAAAATATCACAATTGAATTGGAGGCTTTATTTTTTAAGAAAAATTGAATTGGAGACTTAAATAACAAGTTACCAGTTTACATAAATGGCATCAAGCACGATGTAATTATAACATTGCTAATATAGGGCATCATCATTAATGATTTGTTCACATACGAACAAATGAAAATTATTGTTTGATTTGGAAATATACCCACAGTTGGACCATAATTGCAAACGAATACCCAATAGTTTTAAAAGTGGTAAATTACCAACATAGTTTGCAACTATCTGTGAGCTTACCTATGAAATTAAATTTTATTATAAATCTTTTTTAAAAAATATAATCCTGAAATTACACCATTCTTCAAAAAAAAAATAAAAAATCAATGCGATAATCATGAACGTTTGTAACTAGTTATGTTAAATTATCTCG
>JAXCLR010000050.1:36859177-36870413 GCA_035584095.1 Annona squamosa | reverse complement strand
GGGGTAATGATGAGGAGTAAAGAGAATAAAGTTAAAATAGATAGATTAATTGTATAGGTAATTGTGTAAAAATGATTGAAAAATAGAGTAATTTGTATATAAAAATGTGAAAAAATAATTAAAAAATAGAGTAATGATGGAGAATAAAAAATTTTGGGTTGAAAAGTTTTAGGTGACAAATTTTGGCCTCAGACAAACACACCCTATCTATGTATCTTTTTTATTTTGTTTGTCCCGCACGTGTCTGTGAGACCGACTGTTGTGTTCGCGCGATAGATGTGTCGACCTTAACGCTGATTGTAACTGCGACCCTTACTCTTCAGATCACGTGACTCTGTGTAGGGGTACTTTGGACAAATTTCTGGATTGACTGTGGCGTGGCCCCTCTATTCATCGTTTTGATGGATAAGGAGCGCGAGCCATTGATTGTCCGCATATCTCGGTGTATTTGGCATTTTGGGAAAATTTGGAGTGAAAAATTTTAATGGCCAGGCCGACTGTACGAAAAATGTGCTACCGCTTCATGAGCGCGTCTCGCGGAGCTTCTTTCTCGTCTTATTAGATGTATAACATTCTTAGGATGTGAATGGTAAGTGACAGAAAATGTAAAATTAATTTAAAATTTTTCACTTTCTATAATTATTATATTTTTTAATCATTTTTTCACATTTTTCTATACAATTATCCTACTTTTCAATCGTTTCTACACAATTATTCATACAACTAACCTATTTATTATAACTTTATCCTCTTCACTACTCATCATTACCCCTTATCATATCACATTATCCAAAATTTTTCATAAAAAGTTTTATTCATTACCAAACAAACTCTTATTATTTTGTTAACATCCCTTATTTCAAAATGGAAATATTTTTTTTTGAATGAGTTGTAAACATGCGACAATAAACAAAAACATTTGTATAAAAATATAAAGAAATAATATAAAAATAGTATAACTAAATGAAAGATGTAAAAAATGATTTTAAAATATGGTAAAGGTGATGAAAAACTTATCATCAAATTTATTTTTTTCTCCGAGGAAATTTTTTTTCTTTGTTCTCCGACAATTAATTTGACTTTGGACATATTTTGTAATGCAAATTTTGGTAAGATTTTTGGGATATGGTAGTGAGTCTGAAAGAAAATCTTTTAAGGACGCAAAATGATAAGATAAATTAAGAATAAATAGGATAGTTGAAATGAAAAATGATTGAAGTACAAAGTTAAAGTTTAAAAAAATTAAATTATTAAATTATTAAATCATGTATGAGAAAATGGGCTACACGTAAGTTTCCCACCGAATCTCGGCCCATGCTACATATGACAATTTCCAAACGGCACCTTTATGTGTACATGGGATGAAGGATTTGGATTCACTTAATCTTAGCAAAAGGATGATCCATTTGTACGTTCCGACACTGGTTCTAACGCTAGACCCGAGTCAGTACTCAATACTCGTTGTTAGGATGTCTCTTGTGTATTTCATATGGGTTAAAACTTTTAATGAATTTTTTTTATAAAATTTTTTAAAATAATAAAAGTAACATGATATAATAAAGATAATATTTAGAAAGAAAAGAAAGTTAAAATAAACATAATAATTGTATTGGTATTTGCGGAGAAATGATCGAAAACTCAGGTTGTTACCTAGAAAAATATGAATAAATAATTAAAAGACAAGATAATTAGAAAAAATAAACAATTTCAAATAGAAAAGTTATTGAAAAAAAAATTTTCTTCATTCAATAGTTGTTTTAAAGTAAAAGTTGGGAACAAGATACGAGACAAGAAGAGTTGGGACCAATATTCAAGTACGTGCAAGTAAAATTTTGTGTAATTTGTAAATATTTATATAATTTAACTATAATTACAAATATACTCATATCATTATGATACCATTACTACAAGTCTACATTTTCACGGTATAAGTATATTTACAAAGATATACAAACTATACGAATATATTTGCAAAAACTAAATATACCTACATAATTTTTGAAATTACAAATATATTCACGCGCAACAGTGCAGTAACGGTGTCATAACGGTATATGTATGTCTACAATTATATTCAAATTAAGTTATTTATAATTTTTGAAACTATGTAAATATATTTACATTTATGGTTAAATTAAGTACGTGTATTTACAAATCACCTTAAAATTTTTGGAGGGCTTGGAAGGTGGTGCTCCTTTTTTACTGACCAATCGACTTATCAGTAATTTATATGTACATTGATCTGAATCTGGTGATGAGATTGGCATTTGCATGGCCGTGCGGTCATTAGTTTGCCAGGCCGATGGATAAGGAACCCGGATTATAAAAAAAAAAAAACTGGGCGTGATTCAGTATTGATATTGGCTTGGGCGTGATTCACTCTCAGAATGGTTTGATTTACAATCTGAGAGTGAAGACAGGATAGGATGTGTGATCCAAGATCATGAGTACGCTTTCGTTGTGAAAGGCGGCTGATGTCGTGCTCATACCTATGCTTCAGCTTCGCTCCAGACCATTTGTACAGGGGCGATGCACCATATCCGTCTCAACTCTCAACAATGCTAGAATTTGAGTTTCAACCCAACCCAAATTTAAATTGAGATGGATTTGGGTTAATAGAAACCCAATCCACAAAAAACCTGAACACACGTTAGAAAAGACCATGCATGACACATATACATTTAATATATCTTTTTGAAACAAAAAAAGAAAGAGAAAAATATTTTAGGTCAACTATGTTATAAATAATTATTTAATATATATGTAAATTGAAATCAATAATATAATCTTTATGAGACAATTTTATGAAACCCTTCCATTTTAAAACCTTGATGGTAGATAGAAAATCCACTTCATCTACTGTATTTAGCATCATTTATAGTATCTTGAAAATTCTTTTATTTTCTTAATTTCACTGTATATGGGTCAAATCTACAAATTTGTAAAATCAACGTCATAAAATAGTTCACTATTAAAATATCAACTTTAAAGTAATTTTTTCAACATCTAAACCATCTAAAATATCAATAATATGTAGACAAATGATCTTATAAAACATTGTTACATTCTAATACATGTGCAAATGAATCTAAACGTTTTTCATAATTTACATATAGATGCGCTTTTTTTTTAGATTGGGATGAACTTGGTCTCCTAGCTAAATAAATGGTATAAAATACAATAAATGAATTAGATTATCCATCAAGGATCAACATTTATAAAATGAAAAGGGTTTCACGAAATCTATTCCCGATAATCTTTATATGCTTCAAATGAAATCAATTGAAACTCCCATGATGCGCACTAAGTGATTGTCGTTAAGAGCATTGTGATCACCTAGTTTAATTAAAATTAACCGAAACACATAAAAGCTACCACTATACGGGTGATAGTGTAGAATAATGGTGAGTCGAGTCGAATCCATAGAGAGGCGATGTAGTTTTGAATTGTTTTTAAGAGAAAGAGAGGGAATAGAGAAGAGAAAGAAAGAAGTTAGAGAAAAAGAAATTAGAGAGAAAGGAGAAGAAATTAGAGAGATAAGAGAGAAGAGAGAGAAAGAGACGTTCGAGAGAGAAGAAAAGAGAAAATAGAAGAAATTAGAGAGAGAGAGAGAGGGAAAGAAATTAGAATGAGAGAGAAAGAAGAGAGAAAATATTAGAAGAGTTGGAGATAAAAGAAAGGTAGACAAGAAGCTAAAAGAAATTATAATTAACTACAACTTAATTAAAATTATTCTAAGAAAGCAATAAAAACTATGAAATTCAACTACTAAAGCAGGAAAGAAAATTATATTAAATTCAATCTAAAAATTATAAAGCAGAAAATAAAGCAGTAAATCTAATCTAATAATTAAAACTACAAATTGAAAAGTAATAACTACGAAACACTACAAAGCATAAAACAATAAAATTTACATCACCCGAATGCAAATCTCTACATAATAGAAATTTTATTGCTTGGCCCAACTTCCTTGCTAGGGGTCCCGCAAAATGGGTCCCACCCAAGGGAGAGGATTGCTTGGTTGTGTGTGTGGTCTTTTCCTAGGTGGGAGAGACCCTCCTTTTATAAGTGTTAGACAGCCCTCTCTCCATTTGAAAGAGTCGATGTGGGATTTCTACTTTTGTCTTCGATTGTAGCTGCCCTTTGCCGTTTCCTTGCTACATGGGCGAGAAACTAGTACTCTCATCGGTTGCAGCAAACTTTAGCTGTGAACGGAGCTGCTATAATTGGTGGAGGTCAGTGGAAATGATGGGCAATCATTTTCTTCAAGTGGGCGAATTTTGGTCTTCAGGAGAATAAAAAATTACCATTTGAATGCTGGTAGTTCAGATGATTTGAGGTGGGATTTGAAGGAATAATGGCTGGGATTTTGCTGAAATTTCTAGTTCATGAACAATAGAGGGGTAGCTCGGATTTTTGGTGTTGCTAAAATGGGGCTAAGATCAGTTCTATTGAGATAGAAGGCAGCCATAGGTTTGGGCGATTCGGTGGAGAGGTGGATTGCTGTTGCTTCAGACGGATTTGGAGAAAGGGACGCCATGGCTGCCATTCGGTTTTTTCTGGTTGGAGATTGAAGGAAGCAACTGGTTCAAAGGTCTATGCCGATTTTCCTTTAAGGAGGTTTCTATTGCCGGAGAAGAGGAAGTGCTGCAATAGGGTGATGCTGGCATTACTGGATGTGCCACAGCTAAGGAGGTGAGTTTCATACTACTGAAATTAGAGTGATTGATGGAATTATGAAGGGAAGATTAGTGGCGGATGGAGGTCTGGGATGGGGATCTTAGGAGAATCGTGTAGAGATGTTGGAAGTAAAAAGAGGGAAAGGAGAAGGAGAGATTAGGACAGCAGGAAGAGAGGGAGAATAGTGGGAGAGACCGAGTAACAGGGAAGCTAGATCTGACGTCGGAGGAAAGCAGGAGGGAGGGTGGGGAAGAAGGAAAGGGGGACGAATCCGGTGATGGCGTGCTTGCTGATGGGTAATTTCTGTTTGAAATCTCATGGAATAGATGCCTCCGTTCTGCTTTACGGCTGGAATCGGTGGCTACCTGCTACCGATTGGAGATGCTGTTGGCCGGAAGAGAAGGCTGAATGCCGGGATTGGCTGCTGGATGGTTGCTTGAATGCAGCAAGTCATTTCCTGTTTTGGCTAGACACGAGCTTGCTGGTCGCCGGAGATGATGGGGGAAACGTCATTGTCTATTTCCGTGCAAGTTTTCTGTAGATATTTCAGCCTTTGGAAATTCGTTAGAGCACAAGAAGAACTCGGGCAAAGGGGGTTGATGCTTTAGTTGGGATTTAAGAAGATGGCGAGCTGCTGAAATGGAGGCTTGTGAATTGGGGATGGTGGAGTACGATACTGGTGCTCTAGCGGTCCATACTCACTCGTACACATGCGGCAGCAAAATCAAAATGAAAATATTACCCAAATAATTTCAACATGCTACAGATATTTCATAAATTTTATTTTGGGTCATTTAGTATTTATGTAATTTTATTTTAAGACTACATTATAGTCCACTATAACCCATGTTTTAAATTATGCTTATATATATACTTTACCCCATTTACCCTTTTTATAAATTTGTCCGAATTATATTAATAGGTCATATAGATTTCATCAGTTAAAATTTTTTTAGAGGAGTCATAATTTTATATTTTCAAAAGAAATGTTGCAAAATGATCCATTTTATAGCAAAATTAATGATTCTACGAAAAATATAAGTTTCATAAAATTTCACTTAAAACATGCTTTTAATTAACATTTTAATATTTACCAGCGTGCATTTAATATGAAATTAAAGGAAAATTTTAAGACTTATCATCCACTACTACTTTTGTAGTTGGATTTGGGAGTCCTTTTTCTTTGAAAAATATAATTTTGATATTTTAAAATTTGAATGTAAATTAATGAGATTAACTCTGATTTCAACCCAAAATTTTTCAAATTCTCACCCAAAGTACTATTAGATTCAACCTTAATAGACTTATTGAGGTGGAGGGTTGATGTTCTAGAGATAGATTAGGATTAGGATTCACATGTTATAAATTGGGTCTGGATTTGGTTTCTCTAAGAACTCGACTGGAATAATCTAAGTTGCATCCCTAATGATGGTCCAATGCTAGAGTCATGATACTGTGTGTATATTTGAAATTATGGTAAAAATAAAATTGTTGTTCCCAAGTCTATGGAAAATTCCAAGAGGGCAGGAGTGAATTAGGTTATTTAATTTTTCAATAAATTAAAAGTTAACCTCTTATGAGTTTAATCCCCTATGATAAAATGTGCTAGGAGATAAAATGTGAGTGCACAAATAGAATATAAAATGCAAACAATCAAACCATAGAAGAGACAGCAATATATAGTGGTTTGGACAACCTTCCCTACTCCATCTTTTAAGTATACACCCCTTGTGTCATGGGTTCCACTATTATATATCTAATATAATTTAGAGCACTCGATTTTTTCTAAATTCTAACTTTAAGAAGCATATAGAATAATCACTTATTGGTGAGACCAACTCCAACCAAGTCTAATTCGTTAGTGAGACAAATTCAAACCAATTAAGCAAAACCTGTTAGTGAGACAAACTTTAATCAACTTTCTATTTTACTTTTTTTTGAATTTGGTCTCCAACACCACTCCAAGGTAACACCTCAAAATAAAATAGATAAAAAATTTATGCTTTACAATATATAATCAATCTGCTCCGGAAACTCCTTGTTATGTGAAGAAGATGATCTTGTAAGCTTACTTGAAGTAGTGGCACTTGAATCTTCAATATTTGTTCAAATGATGTCAATACTTTTGAATATTGGAAGTTGTAAGCTCATCTTATGTTCCAACTACTCTTCTACTCTTCACGTTAATACTTCAATGATATTTACAAAGGAGAAGAAGATCTAGCTGTTGAAGTGGCGGTTGACATGCATTAAATGCTTCAACATTCAAATTTTTAACTATTATAATGTGAAGTCACAAGTAGAGTCGACTCGGGATGAGTGAAGTCGACTTGGGTTTGACTTTGCTTTGGTTAAAACTTGTTATATGTTTACTGTCCACTTTTTTTCCTTCAAAATTACGAGTAAAGTCAACTTAGGCTAAGATTTTACTAAATCGCAAGTGAAGTCGACTTGAGTTGAGACCTCACTTTGCTGTCTCTTCGAAGTTGACTTGGGCCGAAGCAAAGTCGACTTGGGCTGAGACTTCACCTGTAGTTAAGCCAATCAATATAAATATGTAATTCTTGAGTCGTCTTGGCTATTAACTTCACCCAAGTTGTTGTCCGAGTCAACTTGGGTCTGCTACTTAACCTCTCTGCACTTTGAAACTTTGCTCTTTTCATTTTTATACATATTATTGCAGACATAATATCTAAGTTCACTTACATATTCATTAGATAATTTTTAATAATATTTTAATGGTTTATTAATCATCAAAATCAAATTAATCTTTCTTTGAGAAAGCATATAATCTACATAACTAAATATATTTGCTACTATGGAAACTATATGAATTTATTTGCAATTATAACAAACTATGAAAGTATATTTGCAAATATTTAAAATATAATAATAATAATGATGACGATGATAATAATAGTAATACCAACCAAGAAAACAACAATAATAATAGCAAATTAAGAGTGAAATGTGTACATAGAGTTTGATGCACTTAGTTGTATTGAAATTTTATTGGAATTAAGTTCTGTTTTAATGCACTTGGTTACATTAAAATTTTAGGGCAACTAGGTGCAAAACTCATTTTTAATTTTTAAAATTTTTATAATATTATCACCCGCGAAAACAAAAATAATAATAGTAGCTAGGGATGAGAAAATTAAGAGAAAAATGTATATATAGAGTTCGATGCACCTAGTTGTATTGACATTTTATTGGAATCAAGTTCTATTTTAGTGCACTCAGTTGCATTAAAATTTTAGGGCAACTAGGTATAGAACTCATTTTTTATTTTTTAAATTTTTTTATACAACTTTGATTTGCGTGTGTTTAACTTATGTATATAGTTTTACCATTTTGAAGGCATGTACATATTTTTATTTTTAGAAAACAAGGGTTTTTAGTTAAATACTTTTTAGTTCATCATCATCATCATAAGCCATTTTTCACCTAAGTAGGGTCGACTATGTTGAATACTTTTTAGTTTAAAATAAAAAAATATATGCCTTCAATTTAGTAAAACTTAGTTTACAAATGAAATATATTTAGGTTAATAGTCTTATAAAAGATTTTCAACAAAAATAAAAAATGAATTTTGCAATTGGTTGTACTAAAATTTCAATGCAATGGTGTTCATTGGAATAAAACTCTTATATATAATATCAAATACTTTTGTTTTCAAATACCACTGAAGATTTTATTTTAATGATGTCACCTAGTTTTATGCCCACTTGATGATTTAAATCAAAATTCAATCCACCAATAGCATGCGTAATTATTTATTTAACTAAGGAAAAAAATAAATATGATTTTATTCAAAAATATTAACAAATTCTTCGATTTATATATTTACCAGCTTTCTCCTCATGAAAATGAGTGTAATATGTACCACTTTTGGTTTTGCATTAAAAGATTCAAAACATGGGTTGTCTTTAAAAGAAAAAACTTTTCATCAAAAACTTTTCAATTTAAAACTTTTTAATTTCTATAACTACCATATTTTTTAATTATTTCTTTACATTTTTCTATATAAACTACTTTATTTTTTAATAATTTTTACACAACTAACCTATTTATTTTAATTTTATTATCGTTACTCCTCATCTTTGCTCCCTATTATATCATATTATTTTCTCTCATTTTAAAAACTTTTATATTAAAAATTTTTCAAAAAAAGTTTTATTACTTCACAAACATACCCTAAATGTAAAAATTAACTTAATCTAAAATAGTAAAAAAGGATTTTTACATTGCTATCTAGTGGTTTGAGCAAAATTATAGGCATATTTCTTAGTTTTACAAAAATTATAAACCACCTTATAGTATTTGTATAAAATTACAAATACATCCATTCGCTAGAATAGCATGGATATCGTTAAAATTTTCAATGAAATGATAAAAAAAAAGCCCCTTATATATAGGCAGTGTAATTATTACAATGGATGGAATAAATTTATTATTCTGATTACAAATATTGGAAAATATATTATTGCAAAATAAATATATTATTAAATACACAAATAAATATTTTGATAATAAAAATAAATGTAATCAATTTAATATATTTTCATGTAATAAAAATTATAAGAAAATATTTTAAGTTACGAAATTTTTTTTAAAATATTCCTCATATCAAACAAATTAAGTTTGTGTCAGTTAGATTTTCAAAATTTTAATCATAAATCATTTTAAGAATTTTCAGTAATATAAGAGAAAATTTAAAATATAAATTTTTATTTCATAAAATAATACTTTTATAGATTTTAATTTTGAAATTTCTCATATGAATAAATCTAAAATTAGTTTCTTATATTATATTATATTTTAAAAATATTTTTTTCCTCTTTAAATATTTTTTTTAAAAATTAGTAAATAAAATTGTAAGATTATTTATCATACAAATTTTTAATTTTATAAATGCTAAATTAATTTATCTGATGGTGTTTTTATGTGAATTTGACAAAACTTTTGGATGAAAAAATTTAAATGTAAAATTTTTAGAAATGAGATAAAATAATGGATATGATATGAATTATGATTAGAAATAAAGAAAATAAATTAAATCATATAGTTGAATGAGTAGTTATATATAAATGATTCAAAAATAGGATAGTATAAAGATATACAAATAATTAAAAATATGATAGTCATGAAGAATAAAAAGTTTTAGTTTGAAAAGTTGTGATTTGAAAACGTTTTCATGTATCCCAACATGCCATGAATGTCAAAATATTTTTAAAAATAAAATTGCTTTGAAATTAAGGTATTTTTAGTTTTCTATTATAATATTAAAAAATTACTCTTAAAATGATTTATCATGAAAATTTTCAAATTTGATAGTCAAAAAGTTAATTTATTTCATGTGAAGAATTTTTAAAAGATAAAAATACTATAATAAAAGTGTTTTGCTTATAAATTTTACATTATAATATTATAATATTAGTTTTAAAGTTATTTATTATGAAAATTTTCAAAATCTATTGGACAAAAAATTAATTTATTCAATGTGAGCAATTTTTTAAACCTCTTTATATTTAAAATATTTTCTTATAATTTTTATTGCATAAAATACATATTAAATTTATTATTTTGTTTTCATTATTAAATATGTATTCCATAATGTATTATTAATGTCTATTTAATTCCTACATGATTATTTCAATATTTGCAATGTCAATATAGTTTTAAATAATAAATTTACTTATCATCTTTCATAATGCAGGCATTTTCGTCTTTTATTAGAATTTTAAATTCTAACAAAAGGGATAGAGTGATGTATAATTTTGTGAGAATAATTAAGGACTATATCTATAATTCCGTCTAAACTATATAAGCATGGATACTAAAATTCTATTAAAAATTTTCGATTATAAAAAACTAATGCATTTGCACTTTTCTGTGGTTCGCGTACCAATCCTTTTAAATTGGTTTCTCAGATCATTCAAATATTCATGGATTGAAAAATAATACATGACTTCATTTTTTAAAATTAAAAAAAGAAACCATGTAACAAAGTTGTATACTTATTTAAAATTGTTAATTTAATATGTCAATAAAACATTTCTTCCTACATAAGTTAATGTTTTTATAATATTTCAATTTCTTTGTTAATGGATCTAAGTGATTTTTATATTTTATTTATGATTATAAATATTTTGAAGCAAGGATGTCATACCTCAGTAGTCAGACTGAAATATTTTGGGTATAATGATTAAAAAGGGGTGTTAAAACAATTTAATGATCGTGGTACACCTAAGGTAAGTATTTCCCATAAAAAGAAGAATAGGCTATGTCCTAGAATAAATTTAGAGCCGCATTCAAGATCTTGACCATTCACCTTACCAAGGGGACAATTTTATTTTATTTTATTTTATTTTACAAGGGTGATTAAATGTAACAGCTCGGATGGAGTGGCTGGTTATTATAGAGGATAGATACCTTATAAAAGATGATTTTGCATTCACTTTCAAGGCCTACTAATTACGGAGCCTAATTCAGTGCACCCGGGTGCATTGAGCCTCAACGCACCCGGGTGCACCGCACCTATTTTTTTTATTTT
>JAXCLR010000050.1:36832005-36851610 GCA_035584095.1 Annona squamosa | reverse complement strand
TTCAATTCATCAAATCATTATTTTTGCTTGATTGACAAAAAGGGGGAGATAGAATAGGAATTGAGTTGAAAGTTTTTCTTAGTTTTGGGTTGGGTACATTGTGTTTAGATTTTTGTATTCTGTAATGAAACTTCATATATATGAAAAGATGTTTTGATATGATACTTGGTTTATGATTGATATAATTGATATTGCTTTACATTGTAAACTGAGTTTGAATGAATGATATGATTAATATATTTGATAAGCGATTGCAACTTTTATGAATACTTCTCATTTAAACTCACTGTCTACTTGTAACCTTTGTAAAGACTCCTTAGAGTAACAATTCAAAGCAGAGCAAGATCTCTAGTTGTAATCTCTTATAAGATAATAGAACCTAAGATATCTAGCAAGATCACAGGGCAAGTGACTATCCCGATCAAGAAAGTGAGTTGAGAGGAGATGTAGACATGTTGAGATAATGGCCAATCCTTATTTTACGACAAGCAACTTATGGTTGGCCATTTATGCAGAACGCTTCATTGTTTTATAGGAAATTTAGGACCAAAATTTATGATGTAATTAACTATAATACCCCTAGTACTAGAAACTACGTAAATGAATTGTTATGTGTAAGATTCGAATGGTAGATTTAGATGAACGAAGAAAATGGGCTTAATAGTATAGTTAAGTCCAAAGGAAGTATAATAATGGAAATCACCAAGATCATTAATGGGAGCTATGATTCGTATGAGAATGATGGTAATCATAATTTAAGTGTGCTCATGAAGTTTGGGAATGAATTAGGTATGACAATTTTGAGAATGGAGTCATTTGAGGCGAATAGTGAAAATTTGATAAGTAATGAACTTAATGTGTGAAAATTCAAAAAACAACATGGCACGGGGTGGTTTCTACCATTTATGAGTTACTAGATGTATGTGTGATTCATGAGAAATATTTTTGGGGCCATTGTATGATTGGGCTTATAAGACCTATTGTAGAAGCAAAACGGTTAAATATTTGAATTGACGGGTTAAATTTTGTATAAGACAAATTTGAGTAAATAAATGATATAAATGTGATATTATGATGATAAGAGATTTTTTTGAATAATTGATTTGTTGTTGGAAATGTTTTTACAAGTAATGACCACTTATCTTGTGAACGGATAAAAATTGTCAATAAAGCTGTATAGTAAAATACATGTTAAATTTTATGATTATTGAATTTTGAGGTAAATTTTTTGAGGAGGGATAGTACTTAAAGCTAAGAATTAAATTAAAAAAGAATCGTCTCAATTAGAGTTGCCTACAGAAAGTTATGGGCTAAATGGTGTAACATAGCTGAAAACAGGCAATTTATGAGCCTACATGGCCCAAGTCGTGTGCCTTGCTATTTTAAATGTGGAAGGGGGTCCAAACCCTCTCCATTTCATGCCACTTTTTTTCCTTCTTCCTCCCCATTCTCTTAACTCTCAACTCCCACGTAAAACTACTTAAAAGTGTTTGGATTCATCTCATTTTTACATCAAGGAAGCTTCATAGATTAAGAAGAGAGCATGAAGCTTAGGAGATCTTGAAGATTTTTGGGTAAAACTAAATTTGAGATAAATAGGTTTTTTTAATCAAAGCATGAATTTGAGTTAGAATCATGATGTTTTTGTGATTGTTTGTAGGCACCATTTTTGTTTTTGTGATTTGAATGAATTGTTGAAAGATGGGGCTTGTGTAAAGAATATAGGGAGGTTAAAAATTAGGAGATTTGATGCAAATACATGTAAATGAGGAAATGGAAGTGGTTAAAAGTAGTTTTGTATGATATTATTGTATTGGGTGAAATCTTATGAATTTTGATTGAATTTAGCTTCATTTCATATGTTGCCTATAAGGTATTTGTTAAAATGCTCAAGTAAGGCTTCATACCTAGAAACTATGTATAAATGAATATGTAGAATCTTAATGGTATGAATAATGTGTTTCAAATGCTTATGGGTATATGTGATGTTGAATTATTTGGATTGGAACTTGTGATGAGCTCGATGTATATGGGTCGTATGAATTGAGATGAAACTTGAACTTTGTGCTTGAAGACATTGTTGGATGTTTGCTGGAATTTGATGGAAATACATGTAAGGGATAAAATGAAAGTGTTTAGAAGTGGTTTTGTATGATATTAATATGTATTGGGTGAAATCCCATGAATTTTAAATGAGTTTAGTTTAACTGTCATATGTTACCTGTAAGGTGTTTGCCGAAATGCTTAAGTGAGGCTTAATACCTCGAAACCATGTATAAATGAACTGTAGAACCTTAATGATGTGAATTATGTATTTCAAGTGCTTGGGGGCAAATGCGATGTTGAATTATTTGGATTGGAACTAGTGATAGGCTTGATGGATATGAGTTATATGAATTAAAATGAGACTTGAACTTTATGCTTGAGGATATTGTTAGATGTTTATTAGAATTTGTGAGAAATGGACATGGTTTTTATATTTCGATGGATTTCAAGATGGTTTGGTGTGAGTTTTTGCATGTCAAATGTTGACTTGATGAATTGTGGTTAGGCTCGTTAAAAATAGGTTGGTATTATTAGCTATGTGTTTGTAAATGGTTTTGATAGATTGATAGTGCATGGTTCAAAATGAGTATGAGGCATGATTTTAGCAGAGCATGATGCATGTGGCATGAATGGTGCATAAGCATAGTTTGCATAGGGTTGTTCATGACCCTCTAATGACATGAGGATAGGGTTGCTCATAGCCTTTGATGGACATGAGGTTAGTCTGTTTCATATGCGTCTTTGTAACATGACATTATTGTGTGAGTCTAGTGAGAACCTGGTGTTTGCATTACATGTGATGGTATGACATATGATGAATTTGGCATGAATTTGTCATTATTTTTATTGAGTTTGCTCAACTCATGTATTTATTTTGAACATTTTTAGCAGGACTAATACTGTAGATACTAAGCTATAAGCTATGTTCTCAAGCTGATGTGGAATGTTTCATGTATAAGTCATGTTGTTTTAAGTTATAGTTATTTGAGACTCATGTATCTATGAGATATAATGTATACCATATGATTAGACGCTAGAGGTATTTGTATATTTGAAATGTGTCATAGATTTACGGCCTGCTAAGGTTTTATTATTGTATTTGGAAATTGTGAATGTGTATTTTACTTCCATTGAGTGAATGATGAAAATAATTATAATTCAATTGCTTTTTGTTGCTATATGTGTAATTGATGAATT
The DNA here is from genome assembly GCA_035584095.1 of Annona squamosa. Lineage (NCBI taxonomy): Eukaryota > Viridiplantae > Streptophyta > Magnoliopsida > Magnoliales > Annonaceae > Annona > Annona squamosa. The sequence continues at coordinate 36,848,367 of JAXCLR010000050.1, read as the reverse complement.
AATTGTTGATATCTAACATTGCCACAATTGAATTTTTATACAAATGTGGTCCTTTGTTTTTGAAATTATAGTACATCCTTGGGAGATGCTGCTGAATCTCTATCGTAGCGACCGTTGGTCCGAGGCTGTGGTCAGTGGGACACTACATTAACATCTTTAATATGAGAATAAAATTTTAAATATAATAAAATACGGTAAAAATCTACATCGTTTGGACAACATTTAATCTCACACCCTTATCAGAGCATGATGGATGAGTACATTATTGCATCTTAAGCATGATACATATATGATAATTCTCTAGGCAAGAGGAGGATGAGGAAAGAGCGATATAGTTTAAGGACATTTTATATGGTTTCTAGTCCACTGGGTGGAGGGAGTTAGATGAGCATGATAAGCATTGTGTTGCATTAGCGTTTGAAGCATGGTTGCATGAATGAGCATAAAATGAGAGGGATGTATGTGATGAGTTGATGATGAACATATGTATTTGTGATATGTGATGTATTGAGTTATTGTTGTAAAACTAAGGTTTATTCGCCTTTACTATTGGGTTTATATAGATTCACACTTTCCTATGTTAATATTCTTAGATGGTAGGACTAAAGTAGAATCCCAACATAGAGTTGGTGCTCATATAAGAATGAGGAGGGATCCTGGTCTGTTGGCTTATAATCTTTCACAAATCATGTGAAGTTTAGACTATCTACTCGGTGCTAATCTGCTTATTAGCATTTTAAACTATGTGATATTTAGTTTAAAATGTAAAGAGCATTTTCGATATTTTATAAGATTTTAATAATGATTTTTAATGTCTTTATTTTTGAGAGTCTAAAATGCAACGAACTTAACTTTATAAGATTTAAAATGCTAATACATAAACTTCAAGGTTTAAAATACAAATACCAAAAGTCAAAGGGCTTAAAATTCAAATTCCTCTTCTGTTGGCTTCTCAGGCTCTTTAAAAAGCCATTAGACATCGTGGTATCATATTCACATTAGATTATATGGTATGATATTGGAAGAAAATTTTAACCCAAAAATAATGCGAAAATATATAAAATGTTTTTATGAGAATGCAAGAATATATAATTATTTAACATTTTGACTATATATACGATAACATATTTGTCCATTTCTCTTATAATTAGTTGTCTACTAAATTAGCATGCATCATGACTTTTATCTGCAATATTACAACTAGAAATTAGGACATCATACTTCAAAATGATAACAAACATGCAATTATAAGAAATTTGAGCACAACAATGAAATTTAGTAGTAAAACTAATTTCACTGCTAATAATTCATTTGGTAGGATGACTGACCCATTTTTTAAACTAAGAGGAAAAGAAAAATCCAAATCCTCCTATGTCAATTGAACCGAGAGTTGGACTACGTATGAAGGAATACTTGTTCATTTCTCGATTTTATTTGCTTGGAAGAGTCTTAGGCATTGTTTGACAATAGCAAAATGACGGAATGCGTGGTGAAGTGTGGTAGCATGGATTTTGAGGGTAATCACCCATCAAATAATAATTATATTTTTTACTTTTATAGTTATATTTTAATTGTTTTTCTTGCCAACGACTCCTATCATACCAATTTATTTCAATTTCATCCATATTATTTTCTATTAATCACACAATTTTCATAATATTTTATTTATTTTCACCACATCCCACGAATTTTTCTTATTCACTATTCCCAAACAACCCGCAAAAGGTGATAATAGCGTGCTCTCTTTCTTTTTAAATTTTTTTAATCGTTTCATCCTCTTGATTGACCCGATAAATGACATGAATGCAACTCCAGAACAGAAGTGCTAGTTGCTAGCTGCCTCGAAGTGGTACAATAGAATAACTAGTTGGGTGCATCTCAACGTAAGAAAGCCTATTATAAGGAATTAAGGCTCCCCACTCACTCCATTCGGATTTCAGAATCATCGGTGTTGTTTTATTATTTTTATTCAATTTTTTTGTCTACAGCCACTTTCGGCCGTATGTACATTTGGTCCCCAAAAAGTTGGAGATGCAGTTACACGTCATGTGATGCGCAACATATGATCAGACCAGCTGGTCTACATGTGGAAGATGATCCTGCTCTCGAATATCATTTGACGACCGTACCATTGTAACTCAGCAAATTGATGATGAGAAGCAGGTGTGCACGTCGCACGCGGATGTGGGTGGGATTGAAATTGTAGTTCAAGCTTCCACAGACAACGTAGACGATCTTTTATTTCTTTATTAGTCTCTCTCTCGCTCTGAAATGCTGAAAAGAGGTGAGAGCTGGTTTAACACGGTTTCTTTCTCTTTTCTTGTTTTTTTTAAGTAACAAAGATGGATGGTACTATGAGCAGAATGAACAAAATTGAGTTCAGGCAGCTCAAGGTCAAAGTCGGTGCTAGTTTTCCTTAAACGCAGGGGACTGTTTTTAATGCAGTTACACTGAGAAAGGGAAAAATGTTAAAGAGAATATTGGGAAAAATGTGAAATTAATATAATATTATATGATGAGATAAAATTAGAATAAATAAGATACATTTGTAATTGAAAAAATGATTAAAATATAAGAATAAAAATTTAAAAAGTAGAATTGCTAAATGCTCGAGATGTTAACTCATTTAAAAAAAATACACAAGAACAAGGTTTTAAAAACCTTGTTATCTTGATTATAGATTACCAAACGTCTTTATAATAAAAGTAGAGTTGTGGTTTTAGTCCCCCACATATTTTTTCAAAAAAAATCTTAACACATTGCGGCCCCAAATATTTAAAAACCTCAAGATAAGTTTAAATTTTGGTCACCTTTGTGAATCGATCAAGACAATATATATCTTTTTTGGGAGTAGATACAATATATACTTAAGAGTCCAAGATTATATGATTACAATGATGCAGATTCTTGTGATTCTTCCTACCCTTATTTTTAAATTTTGAATTCGAGTAAAAAAATTGGCCCGGCCTTGCCAAGAATGCTGGTTTAGCTCGGTCAAATTAAAACGGTTGGATTAAGGATAGCTTATGAGTCGATTCAATTTTCGTCCCAATATAAACAGAATCTGAGTTGCATATATTTTATATTTTTTATATTTTACACTTTTTCTTCACTTTTATATGTGCCAAACGTGTTACGTTCAGATTATATACAAAATTTTATTGTTTTTGGATTCTTCTGTATACTTTTATTTTACCTATTTCACCGTGCATATGGAAAATCCGAAATTTTTATTTTAAAAATTTTATGAAAAATATATAGAAAATATCCAAAACGATAAAATTTGGTTTAGGATATAAAGACACTTGAGCTTACATAAAAGCCAAGAAAAATAAATATAAATATAAATATAAAAAATATATGATATTTATTACTTAGCTAAATTACAACCTATTTTATTGTATCATAACTCTAAGCTAAATTACAACCTATTTTATTGTATCATAACTCGAAGCTAAATTACAACCTATTTTATTGTATCATAACTCTAAGTAAATATCTTTTTACGAGTCAGTTTTCACTAATAAAATATAATACAAATGGATGGTGTGTGTCGGTGGTGCGTACGCGCTTGAATTGCCTGTCCGCTACTCTCACCCAAAACCATATCCGTGTCTACACAGAAAATAAATAAATAAATAAATAAAATAAAGAAAAATCCGTGTCGTATTTAGTCTGCAAATGTCCGCTGCGACGCAATCCATTTCTTACAAATCCAGAAATTAAGCGGAACAAATTTAGATCGGTGCAACTTCCAATTGGACGCAGAACAAATTTAGACCGGCGCAACTTCCAATTGAACGCAAAGTAGAATAGTGTATAATATCATGTTAGCGCGGAATAATGTGCATTATTGGCTAGTAGGCTAAGGTAAATAGTTTGTTAAATAATGCTTCTATTCTATGCCCTGAGGATGGAATAACCAGCTTAGCCTGATAATCAACACCATAATTGTCGCTCACAAATAGAGTGCACTCTGTCCTAAACCATATCCCTCCAAATCTATTGGATGTGCTAATTTTTCACACACTTATGCTACCAGTTTTGCCAATTTCAAGTCTAACTAAAATTGTAACTGCCCACACAGCTATCTTTATATATAAAAATGGGTTACATACTTTGTAACCTCTTCGATTTTTAAGATATGAATGATTTATATAAAATTTAATATATTCATTATATTTAACATTACTTGTTTAGCTAAGAGATCAAGTTTCAACCAAATCCCGTACGTGCATGGGTCACATTTGCTCAAATATATATATATATATATATATATATATTCATGTGTAAATTATGAGAAACATTTAGATTCATTCGCACAAATATTAGAATTTAATAATATTTTTATAGAATTATTTATCAATATAGTAGTGATATTTTAGATGGTTTATAGGTTAGAAACTACTTTAAAATTGATATTTTAGCATTAATTATTTTATTACGTTGATTTTACACATTTGTAGATATCCATATACAGAAAAACGAAACAAATGAAAGAATTTCTGTAATAATGTAAATGATGTTAAATTTATTTAATTGAGTGAATTTTCCATCCACCATCAAGATATTAAAAATAAAAGGGCTATATAAAAAAGGTTTTCATACTAAAAAATAATTTTAACTTGAAGTGTTAATATAGAAAAAAGATACTGTATTCTACGATGCAGGCTTGACGTATTTCGTAACTCATATTTTGAATAAATATTTGACCAGGTGATGCAACCCGGCCAGAAAATTTATTTGTCGTCATTCAGCTACTGGATTTAGTAGTTGGTACAGAAATAATGTATGTGTTTAAATGCTAGCTGTGCCATCGAATGTTTTTCAATGGTTTCTTGATCAATTCGCCCTTTAGAAGTCGCCGATATTGTCTAGCAGTGGGATGACGAGGGTTTTGGTCATCGACCGGCTAATCTTTTTAATAAATTTGGTGCATGCTCGGGTCAAGGAAGGAAATCTACTCATGTCAAGTGGCGCTTTTTTTTTTTTTTTTCTTAATTTTTAATTTTTAATTTTTGCTTGCAATCCAAATTTTATATTATCATTGAATTTGACTGGGAACGAATAATCTACCCCAGAGGGGAAAAGAAAAATAAAGATTCAAAAAAGAATCCGAATTCAGTAGCAAGCTACCAACCCAACAATTGCAATATTAGGATATGTTTAGCAATTATGAAAACTTCAATTTAAAACTTTCTACTCTTAATAAATATCTTATTTTTAATCATTTTTTCATATATTTGTATATAAATAACTTACTTTTCAATCATTTTTTCAACAAATGTCTATAAAATTACCTTATTTATTTAAATTTTATTCTTTTTATTTCTCATCATTACTCCTTATTATATCACATTACTTTTCTTATTCAATTTTTTTTTACATTTTTTTTATGAAAAGGAAAACCTTATCCCCTCTCCCCACTGCTTTGGGAGGGAGACTGGATAAGGTGATCTGAGCTATTCATTGATAAAAAAATGTCTGTACAAATTTTCTCGTGTATTCCATGAGGGGGGTTGTCCTACCACACCTGTTGATCCAAAACAGAAAAAGAAACAAAATCGGCCAATGCATGCGCCACAGAATTCCCCTGTCTTAGAATATGATGAATCAATATGAAATTTGAAGATTGAAGGATAGCCTTAATTTCATCAACGATCAAACTGGCTGGGGAAGAGATGGGTTCGTCCGAAAAGAGGAAATGAACAAGGAGAAGGGAGTCCGATTCAATCTGGAATCTTGTCAGGTTGAGCTGAAATCCCCAGTGGACCCCCAAGAGGCAAGCACGTGCCTCCATGAGTAAAGGGTCCATCGAATCACTCAGTTTCCATCCTTTAGCCGCAATGAAAGAGCCTCTGGAGTCCCTGATAACCGCAGCAAAGCCCATCGATGAATTCCTATGAATAATCCGAGCATCGATATTCATTTTGAGATAACCATCCGGGGGTTTGGTCCATCTGGGGACCATAGTGCGATCAATCGCACCCCCAAGAGTGAGGGGGGGTGGCCCTGCGGTATTGCTCCATATACTCCTTGCACTAGTCCCAGATATTGGAGAAGTTCGGTTTGGTTCCATTAGCCCGTAAGGAGTTTCGCATGAACTAGATCCTCCAGCAGCAGAGAATGAAGAATGCGAGGTCGTTTGGCCTATGTCGTTCCGCTAGGGAAGTGACGAGCTCCTAAATAGTGGCAGGCGACAAGGAGTGTCTGGCAACCCTCAAACAGATCCCCCTGGTTAGAGCACATTCAGAGAACAGATGGTTAGTATATTTGATAGCAGCCCTGCAAAAAAGACACATAGGATCAACATGAATGCCCCGGTTCCGCAAGTTGGAAAGTGTTAGGAGTCTATCCATAAAGAGTCTCCAGCCGAAAATGAGGATTTTGGATGGGAGCTTTGTGCGCCAAATTGCCTTGTATGCTAAGGATTGGGGGAAGGGATCATATCTTGAGCGAAGCACCCTATAAGCAGATTTAACTGTGAATCCACCACGTGGTTCAAACTTCCAGTATCTTTGGTCTTCATGCGTAGAGGAAGGGAGGGGAATTTGACATATTGCCCGCCACCCATTGTCACCTGCAGCCGCCACGATGCGCTCCTTGTTCCATGACCGAGTGGCCCCATTAATAAAGTAACTGACATTAACATCGTCCGGGATTGACAGTGGTAGAGGCCCCGCCTTGGTGATGGAGGAGTCCAACCAGGGATCATTGAAAAATTGGACCCGCTCCTCGGTACCAATCATCCACCTACATCCGAAGCGAATCACCTCTCTGGCCTTGAGGATGTTCCTCCAAGTGAAAGAATCAGACAGTTTTGCATGGCAGTTCCAAATGTCCTCATTCGGGAAGTATTTAGCTTTTAGAATCCTATAACATAATGAGTTGGAAGGAGAATTGAGCCTCCACACCTGCTTCGCAAGGAGGGCGTGATTGAAGATGTTTAGGTCCCGGAAACCTAGCCCTCCCTAGGACTTTGTCTTGCACATGTCCTTCCAAGCCACCCAGCTCATTTTGCGCCTACCTCCATGTTCGCCCCCACCAGAACCTACTCAGCATGCCATTCAGATCAGAAGAGAAAGATTTGGGTAGCAGGAAAATGCTCATCGTGTATGTTGGAATTGCCTGTGCAACAGCCTTGATCAGGATCTCTTTACTGCCTCATGAGAGTAATCTTCCTTTCCACCCTTGAATTTTCGTCCATACCCTCTCCCTCAGGCCTTTGAACATCATTCACTTTGACCTCCCAAGCCACGCAGGTAGACCAAGATAGTTCAGAATTTCCTGACTCGAAGAACCCAATAATGACTTAATATGCTGCCTAGAAGCCGAGTCGGTGTTGGAACTGAAGAAAATGGCAGTCTTGTCAATATTGACGACATGTCCAGAAGATTCTGAGTACCTTCGAATGGTATCCAAAAAGTTTGAGACATCCATAGCAGACGCCTGTAAAAAAATAATGGCATCGTCAGCGAACAACAAATGGGTAAGAATGGGCCCCCTTGGATTGATTTTGATCCCACGAATGCATGAGCGAGCAACCGCATCATTAATAAGGGCAGAAAGTCCTTCCGCACACAAGATAAACAAATAGAGAGATAGCGGGTCCCCTTGCCGCAAGCCTCCCTGAGGTTGAAAGTACCTGGATTTGACTCCATTGACATTCCTCCTATATTTCACAGTGGAGACACGGGATAGGATCCAATTAATCCAGCGCGGGCTGAAATTCATTGCGGCCATAATCTGCTGTAGAAACCCCCACTCTACCCTGTCATAGGCCTTGGACATGTCTAGTTTGATAGCCATTTCATTCCGCTTCCGGCCTTGTCATTTTCGTAGATAGTGAATAGCCTCGTAGGCCACCAGCATGTTATCCGTGATGAGGCAACCCAGAACAAAAGCGCTTTGGTGGTCACTGATAACCTTGTGGAGGCATCGCTTAAGTCTGTTCGCCAGAATCTTAGCTAAGATCTTATATACCACATTGCACAGGCTGATTGGGCGGAAATGGGATAATTCGTGAGCGCCAGCCTTCTTTGGGATCAGTATCAGTGTGGTGGCGTTGACCGACTTGAGATGGGCAGCCTGTATAGCGAGATTCGTCTCCTCCATGAACATTTTGCACCACAAAAACACCTCCTGGCCTACCGTACTCCAATGTTTTTGGAAGAAGCCAGCAGACATTCTATCCGGGCCAGGAGCCTTGGTTGGGCTCATGTCGCTCAGAGCTTTTGCTACTTCCGCAAAAGTCAAAGGTACAGTGAGGTTGTGTCTTTGATGGTTGGTTATTCTTTTGGAAATAAGGGTCTGAATCCAAGATGCGGTCCGTGGTGCCGAAGAAGTGAAAACTCGCTGAAAATGATCCCGTGATAACTCAAGCAACCTGTCTTGATCTTGCACCCATTGGCCGTTTTGGTCGCGGAGGGCTTCAATAAAATTGGAGCGTCTTCGATTAGAAGCCACCTGATAAAAGAAACCCATATTCTTGTCGCCAACATGAAGCCAATGAGTTTTTGCCCGCTGTCGCCATATTTGCTCTTCATCGTCAAGTAACAAGTTGATTCTGAGTCTTGCCCGCTGGATAGCTTCGTCTCGTTGGTTAGTGGGATTCTGGGCCATTAACGAGTCAAACTCCATTTGGGCCTTATCGATATCTCGTCTTAGATTTCCTCTCTTCAATCTGTTCCATCTAGACAGAGCTTTACTGCATTCCTTAATCTTCCACCCAAGAATGTCCGAAGCGGCCACGATGTTAGTGGGTGTGGAATCCCAAATTTTGTTAACAATGTCATGTGTCACCTTGTCTCTTGCCTAGAAAAGTTCGTAACGAAATTCCTTTGGAGGTTTCCACCTACTCCTCCTAGAGTCCAATATCAACAGAACAGGACAGTGATCCGATGTGGCTGTAGATAGGTGGATGAGTTTAGCGAGAGGATAGGATGATGTCCAGTTTGGTGTTGCTAGTCCCCTATCTAGCCTGACTTCCACTTGATGGGGTCCCTTCCTGTTATTTCTCCAAGTCATAGGCTAGCCAACAAAACCTTAGTCTAAAAGGTTACAACTATCCACTGTATCATAAAAAAGATCCATCTGATGTTGGGGCCGAGTCCTCTGACTGTAGTACTCAGTGGGTCCCATGACCTCATTGAAATCACCTAAAACTAGCCATTGAGAGCTTGTCCCACCATTCAGTTGCTCCAAAATGTTCTAACTTTGATGTCTTTTATGTACATCTGGATGACCATAGAAACCTATGAAAAGCCATCCCAAAAAGTCCACGTGAATGTGGTGAGCGGAGTAACTAATGATGCTTGCTGGATGAGCATGGTTCCATAGAAGAGCAAGTCCTCCTCTTCTTGCTTCTGGTTCCACCGCAAAATAGCATTCGAACATTAACTTCCTTCTAATCCCCTCCATTTCCTTTGCTGAGCATTTCGTTTTACTGAGGAAGATGAGAATGGGATCTTGTTTCTTGACCAAATCCAGGAGGCAGCGAATTGCATGTGGGTTCCCAAGCCCATGGCAATTCCAAGCTAGGAGTGCCATCCTAGATGAGGTCCCTCAGCCACCACCTCCACTTCATTAAATGATTCACTCTTGATCATCCTCTTCTTATTCTGTGGGTTCCCTAAGTGATCTATCTTGCCTCTCTTTCTGCCATTAGCCCCATGAGTGAACATGGGCCAACTGCGTTTTCCAGCCTCCAAGCCTCTAGCCCTCCATTTCCACTTTCCTTTCGGTTTCATCGCTGCCAAGTCATTCAGTCCCTGTCCAACCTCCCTTGGTGCTAGGATGCAGTCGTTTTGGGCGCTAGTCCCAAGTGCCGGATCCATAGGACATTCAAAATATTCATCCTCTCTACATTCCATATCTGGTGGGCCTTTTCCTCTGAGGTACCATGGGTTATTTGAAGGGTGACAGCATGTATCGGGCATTCCATCAACACATGCAGCACTATCGCGTCCTAGTTCAGATCCCGGATGGGCTAGTATTCGATCCGTAGCAGCATAAGTAGAGCTTCTCTCCGTCTGTATCTCCTCTGGTTTCCGGTCATGGACATGGCGTGGGATCTGGCCAGGGAGAATACGGGCTGAGGAAGATCCTGTGACAGGTGCAGAAAAATGGTGAGATTTTCGGCTCCCAGCGATCCCATATAGGCAGCAGCATCCGTGTAGAGAATGGGATTGTATCCGGTGACAGGTGTGGAGATAGGATGGGAGTTATCATCTCCCGAAGAGTCCAGCCGAGCAACAACATATGTGTCATAAGAGGGGTTGTTGCCGACAGCACATTGCCATGAGTTTACCTCCTCCAGTCGGTGCTAATTGTCCATTTGTGCTCTCTTCGGGATCTGCTCGTAGTTGCCTATGGGGCGGTTTGAGTTGCGCCTGAAGTTATATGGGCAGCCTTGAGCTGTTGCGTCAGTATGGCTACTCCCAGCCCCGCCTGTATCCCGCAAATCTGTTTCCTGATCATCCGTATATTTCCATGGCTACATTCGACTCCCTTGGTGATCATACGCACGGAGTCGCATAGCCTTTGTTCCGACCCTAAGCCAACTGCCATAACGCATATCTGCTTCAAAGACTTGCTCCTTGTGTGAGGCTAGCATTGTGCAGTCCTTGAAGGCGTGCCCCATGACTCTACAGAAAAAGAAAAACATTGGGAGTTTTTCATACTGAAAATTCACCCACTGCCGTTTTTATGACTCCAGTTGAACGAAGATATCTCTCCACAGTGGCTTCGTGCATTTGACAGTCACCCGTAGCTTCAATTTTGATTCCTTTGCAACGACCTCATGCAGCTCCTCAAATGAGCTCCCAATACATTGACCCAGAACCTGCTTATCGACCAGGTATGGGAGTCCACAGACATGCACCCACAGGGGCGTTTTCACAAGCACCACCTGTGTAGTTGAGATCTCCTCCTTTAGATCCTCCAAAAGCACAAGGTTTCTATCAAAGAGCCAAGGTCTCCCTCCTAAAATTCTCTTCTTGTCGGTTTGCTCCGAAAATGAGATTCTATACAAGTTTTCTCCGACATCGGTGAAGTGGAAAGGCCCGCGCGTCCGCCACAACCTTCTCATGGAGGACTGGAAGAAGTCCCGGTTGTACGATTTCGATGTCCAGACCGAGCAAAGCAGAGAGTCTGCCTCTCTCGGGTCGATCCTCTTGATTGCCCCTCCCGAAATGGACATAGTTTGGAGCTCCGCTCCAAGTAAATCACCTTCACTTGGGTTTATTCCCTTCACCTCGAAGAGTTCCTGATCCACTTGCCAGGCCAACTAGCCACGCGTTGAATCTCCCCCAACCCGACAATTATCTCGTCCATCCTCTTCCTTCTCTCGAATCGCCGGTATTGCAGAACCTCCACCCCGTTTCGAGTGTCACAGCGGTGACCTGTCGGAGCGACTCGGGGAGTGATAATTTTTTTTTAATATTAAGTATGTTTAGAAAGTGAAAAAACTTTTGGATGAAAAGTTTTTGAAATGAAAAAAATATGATGTGATAGAATAAAACTAATAATGAAAAATAAAAAAGCTATAATAGATTAATTGTATGAATAGTTGTGTAGAAATGATTAAAAAGTAAGCTAATTTGTGTAGAAGACGTGAAGAAATAATTAAAAATTAAGGCAATTATGGAAAGTGAAAAAATAGGCCGAAAATTTTTATCAAAGAAAAAACACCCTAATTTTTTTTTAAAAATAGTTTTATAAATTTTTTCGGAAATTAAAATTTTCAGAAAAAAACACACCTTTAGTTAATAATATGGTTTGTTCGTAAGAAACTAAGAGTGCTGTGGAAAGAGAAATATTAAACTTTTTTCTTAATTAATAAGATGGGGCAACAGACAATTAGACTCGTCATGCCATAGAACTAAAAACAAATTGGCAGATGATAGGCATCCCATTTCGTTCCAAAGGAAATAGGGCAAGTGGTGCTGCTGTCTAATTAATTCGTATATCCGTTGGCGACACAAATCCACAACTCTTACGTTCTGACGTGTGATGTGATGATGACTATTGGTTTTCTGTTTGCCTGATGTAACTTGTAAATTAATCTTCCATATTGTTCTAATGACTTATAGAGTTTTGACGTTCTTTCCATGATCTCCATGCAATGTCATTATAATATTGTGTTTGAATCATCTATATGTAATATCATTGATTGACATTATATAGTTTTTAGTGGAAAAGGAAATTGGAATATATATTTAGTATGCCTTGATGAATTGGATGGAAAATGCCTAGTAGCTATTGCTAATTATCAATGGGTTTGCCACAAAAGATTTGGATATATTAACATGTCAAATATCAAAATCTTATGGAAAAAGAGCTTGGTAGAAAATTTACCAAAGGTTTAGTATGATAAAGATAAAATTTGTAAAGCTTGCCAGCTATCCAAACAATAAAAATATCTTTTTCACTAAAGAATGAGGTCTCAACCTCTAGGCCACTTGAGTTATCGTACATGGATCTTTATGGATCATCCGACATTTTGAGCTTTGGAGGAAAGAAATATGTTTATGTTATTGTTGATGATTTTTCAAAGTTCACTTAGATAATATTATTAACTAGCAAAGATGAAGCCTTCTTTATGCTTGTTAGATTTTTAAGCTGGTGCAAAATGAAAAGCAAAGTTCAACTATATCTGTTAGAAGTGATTATGATGGTGAATTTTGAAACACAAGTTTCATGGAATTTTGCAATAAAAAAGGAATTCACTATAAATTTTACGCAGTAAGAACTCCTCAATAAAACAGAGTAGTAGAAACAAAGAGTAGAACATATAATAGATGGCTAGGAGTATGCTAAATGAAAGCAAATTATCTAATAAATTTTGTATGAAACTATAAGAATAGCTTGTCATGTTTTAAACTATGCTACCACAAGAGATATTTTGAAAAGGACCCTATATTAACTATAGAAAGGTAAAAAGCTAAATATATTATATTTTCATACGTTTTGTTGCATATGTTACATTTTGAATAATGGGAAAGACAACCTTGGCAAACTAGATGCCATAAGTGATAAGACCATATTTCTTGGCTTCTTCTTCAATAGCAAACCATATAAAATATTCAACAAAAGAACTCAGGTAGTAAAGGAGTCAATTCATGCTACTTTTGATGAATTTAACTCAACTCCAAAGAAGGAGGAAGATCTTAGTGATATAGATGACTTATCAAAGGATTTTAGAAAGCTATAAGTGGGAAAGCAAAGTAGAGAATAGTCTAAACAAGATTAAGATGTAAATTAAGAGATAAGTGAAGGTAATGTTCTCTACAACCCCTCAAGGACTTAAAATTCAAAAATGATCATCAAATTGAGGAAGTTATAGGAGACATATATGATGGTGTGAAAACTAGAGGCTTAGGGATAAATATGTGGACATTTTGCATTTGTATAAAAAATAGAGCCAAACTCAAATGATCAACCTTTCCACGATGAGAATTGGATAGTTGTAATGCAAAAAGAGTAAAATCAATTTGAAAGAAATCAAGTATAGTAATTGATTCCTAGACTTAAGGATTGCATAGACATTGGTACCAAATATGTATTTTGAAACAAATTAGATGAAAGCAGACTAGTGGTAAGAAACAAAGATAGACCTATAGCTCAGGGGAATTCATAAGAAAAGGAAATTGACTATAAGGAATCATATGCCCCTGTAACTAGACTGAAAATCATATGCATATTACTAGCCTTTGTATCTCATATGGATTTCAAATTATTTCAAATGGATATTAAAATTGCATTTTTGAATGAATACATTAATAAAGAGGTGCATGTTGAACAACCTTCTAGTTTTGAAAAAAATGATCAATTCAAATATGTTTGAAACAATCTATAAGAGCTTAGAATGAAGGACTTAGAATATTTTTAATCAATCATAAATTCTAAAGAAGTAAAGTTGACACTGTTGGTCCGAGTTTATGACAAAACTCAAAAGGAGAGGGGTGAATTGCGTTCTAAAAAAATATTTTAATGTATTAGTTATAACCCGCTTCGTGAACTAAGTCCCCTTGAATAAAAAACGTGGAGAATGAGTTAGAAATAATTTGATTGCATTAAATTTAAACAAAAGATATCTACGTTTTTAATAGTAAAAATTATATCGCTCATGCTCTTTTGTTATAAAATTTTTGCAAACCAAAATATAAACTAAAAATAATAAAAGGTAAGTAAAAATAAATATTAAATTAAATTAAACAGAATAAAAAATTAAATAAATTTTACATCAATATTAATTTTTTATCTTTGATTATAATTCAAGTTAAAATAATAAATTTTTTAAAAAATAGATCTTAATTAAAAAAATTAAATCAGTATTTAATTATTAATTTAACAAAAATTTGTATTAAATAGAAACTTCATAAAAAAATTACAATGTTTTTAGTTATTTTGTATATTTGCATTTTTGGACATAATTATTTTGAAAATAAACAACATAAGTTTATTTATTTTGCAAAATATTTGAACTTACTAATTCATTTTAAAACATGCCAACCGTGATTTTGAAATCGACTATATTTTAAATTTAGTAATATAATATTATAATAATACAATATCAATTCAAATAAATATTAAAGTAATCAATTTAGTAAATGATCCTATTTAATAGAAATTTTATAAGAAAATTTATGAAAGCTACTAAATAATATTTTACTAATGATTAAACTATAATTCAGATTTAAATAAACTAAATAAATATGTTTGATTTTTTGGGACTTTTATGCTAATAAGCTTTTATGTGCATTATCTATAATATAATTTCAACATATCAACATGCATTCAAACATAAAAATAAATAACATAAAATAAAATAATTAATTTTTGAAAAATGAAGAAATATAAATATAAAATAAACTATTCCATTAATATTTTTATTACTTAACTTTTATTTATTCATTTTATTATAATAAGTGTGAATTGAAATAATGGGTAGTCACATAAAATATATCAATTATTGTTATTTCTGTTAAAAAAAACTGTACAAAAATTCACCCAATATTATCTCTAATTTTGTTGAATTAAATTAATTTAAATTGAAGCTTCATGAAAAATGAATTAATTAAATAATCCAACTTACTTTTTAGAACAAAGTCATGGTACAAATATTTGAAAAATATGTATTTTAACACCACTAATGGCCAATAGTGAAGCCCAAGATAAATAATTCAAAAAATAATATCACAAATAAATATATGACCTTTTAGGAATGGTTCAATTATATGTCCCAAATTATAATTTAAACAATCCTGGAAATTAGATTGGTTCAAAATACTTAATTTAAATGATTATTTAATTATCACCTAAATTCAATAATTAAATATAATAAAGGTTTAATTATATGTCCCAAAATTATAATTTATATTTAAATAATCTAAATAAATATAATGCCTTTTTGGGATAGAGTTAATAAATTATTATTATTATGTCATTTTGATTTACATTTAAATAAAAATATCTACACTATTTTAACCGTCCACATAATTATTTCTATTGATAATTTAATTAGCTATATTTTTCCAATCTAAACCATCTATATGATCTAGAGCATCTCAAAACATAAAAAATATACTCTTGAATCACCAAAATCAAACATCAAAAGTATTAGATCTAAATAATACAACATATGTCAAAATTAATCCGAATTTCTATTTGTTGCGACAGATTCTCATGGTGCGTCACCCTCTACAGCTTCTGCGAACCCTAGCCGTAGCCGCCGCCACGGCTGCTTCCGACCCACTTACCGCTGACCGTTGGATGTCCGATCAGAACCTGTTGATGACTCGCTGTCGGCATCCTAACTTCGATTCCCAAATCTCCGAACTAGAGCTATTCTCCAATCACATGAATCTGAAAAAAAACTATTGCAGGTGTTCTTCTTGTTGCCAGTCAGTGCCACCAATCACCAGCCAAACCCACCAACTTCATTGTTGCTGGTCTATCTCTACTAGTAGCCTACTTCTTCCATTTTCGGAGAGAAGAAAACTCATCTCTACTGCCATTGCCGTTAAAACCCATCTCTGCAGCTGGCGAGATCGTTTAGCAACCTGAATTCTTCCAAATCTAGCCTCTTCCCACGTTCTTCTAGATCCAGCCTCACCTGCCGGCGAGATCGTTGTTGCTCCCTTCTGTAAATCCACCGCCGCGAGCATGAGCGCCTAAATTCGACCCCTATTATGATTTTTCCTGAGTCCCAAAATGCCCAATCTCATCCTAACCGTTCAGCAGAAATCAACGGTGGATTTGCGGCTTGCAGAGATGGGAGAGGGTGGGAAGGGATGGGAGAGGGTGGGATTTTGTTTACTTAGGCAAATGATTACTCCATCAACATTCATATTTTTCTAC
>JAXCLR010000050.1:36784463-36799442 GCA_035584095.1 Annona squamosa | reverse complement strand
TGCTAAATTTTATTTTGGACTCTTTTGAGTTCATTTTATCAATGCAGTTCTTATTTTGTCATTTCATTTTAAGATTACATAATAGTTTACTTTACCCCATGTTTTAAACTATACTTATAAATATATACATACTTTACCCAATTTACCCCTTTTATAAATTCGTTTGAATTATAGGATATATATCTTTTTTACCATTAAAATTTTCTAAGGAATTGGGTCATGATTTTATATTTCCAGGAATGTTGCAAAATGACCCCTTCTATAGAAAAATTAAGAATTTTATAAAAATTATAATTTTCATGAAATTCCACTTAAAACATTCATTTAATTAATATTTTAATATTTAGTAGCGTGAATTTAATATGAAAATAAATGAAAATTTTTAGAATTATCAGAGGGCCCCACATAAAAAAAGATACATGATAGTTAAGAAAACAAGCTAGCAAATAACAGAGTTATACATATACATATATATATATATATCCTATATATCCTCTCATCCACGTCTAAGTCCTTCCCTACATGAGAAGAGCAAATAGAACCAGAATAGCACACATCCATCATAATCAAGCCAAAGGTAAGGCGACACCTACTAAAACTCGCAATCTCGGTAAATCTGTAGCGAGTAGGAAACTCGACAACAACTAACCTAGACAAGGGTTGCCAACCAAATAAAACAACAACAACAACACCAATCCTCAGGGATTTGGTAACTAGTTTTCGAATAAGGAAGGCAAAAAACATATAGATGGTAAAATAAGTACATATTGAGGGACTACACAGCCTCGATGAATGTTGGCAACAATCTTCCAAGTCATCTAGGCAATCCTGGTCAATGCCAACTACCCAAGCTGTCCAAATAATGGTTCCAATTGACCAAACTCTGGTTGCAAAAAAAGAAAACTATGAAAATTCAACATAGAAAAAAGAAAGTAGAACATCCGTCATGAACCGATATCCACCATCCTAAATAACTTTGGAGATGACCACTCGAAAGAGACAACAACAAGAGCCCCACACAAGGCCGAAAGGGAGGAAGGAAAAAAAGGGCTCCCCTTACCCACACCGTCCAAACAATTCCCAAATGCTGTTAGCAATCTCCTCGAGGCATTAGGATAAACTAAAACCCAAGTATAAAGAGAATGCCATGCAACCACAACACAAAAACCAAAAAATGAAAGGCATGTCGAGCAAAATCTCCACCAACTGGTGCCACTGTAGCGTCCCCACCTACGACAACTCTATATGTCGAGCTCGACGCAGGATTTCCTACTAGGAATCTTTTGAAAAGTAGTGAAGTCCACAACTTAGTTTATGTTTATACACAAAATAGTGAATAAAAATGGTCCAAATTTCTTTTTTTACAATTTCTATAAAAATTTTGGTAGCATCCCGTCTGTAACTAGGACGTTCCCTAAATACAAACATTCAGCATATAACTTTTTATATCAAGAAGTAACCTGTATTATTTCATCATAAACACAAATACCCCCTTTTCTTCACAAATTCATCGTAATCACATTATATCTTCCATACTCCAATATTTCTCTATCATACGCAATACATATACTCATACAATTTACACAATATAAAAGAAATAATACTACAATGTCTTCCACACCATACACAAAATATATATAGTTCATACACACATTCAATAAACCAATTTAATATCTAACACTTCTAAATTTTAACTTGTTACGAAACACGTTCAGATATACACAAGTGCCTCATATGACTCTTCACTTCACTGCCCTTTTACCCAGTGAAGTCTCCACAACTCTTTAAATCATAATATTCTGTAACTGTTTAATAAAAGCAGTAAGTTCAAAGAACCTAGTAAGCAAGTGTTATTTAAAGAAAAAATCGTGAAAACCTCCATGAAATATCATATACGCATGAAGATGAAATATAATCGCAGCATGTATCATTCAATAACATAATTTTCTCTTTGGCAAGTGATACTTATCAAGTGATCACTCACACTCATACGTCAGACGCAACGACTAGGCAATGTCAATGACGGACTACCTGTCCAATTACAACCTTGGTGACGTCATACATTCATTCCCATGCATGGATTCGATTCACACAAATGATCAAATGCATTCATGTCATCAAAGGAATTTGCTCGAATAATCATAAAGAAAAGATTTGTTCTCAAAATCAAGTTCAAAAGCATGCTTTAACAGCATAAATACATATACATAATTGAGAAAAATAGGGTAATGGTCATTCCCAAAGATTTTATTATTTGTATAAAATGTAATTAGAATACCTATGAAAAATGACTTGATTTGCACATTTTTTAATGAAACGTATAAAAGCATAATATGAACATTTGTTGCAAACATTTTTTCTCAAAGTAAATTACTAAAATAGAAATTCTTATCATGACAATTCATTGAATTTGAAAAACTTGTTTACGTTAGAATCTCAAGCGGTGTTTTCCACTTTCTTTTTTCTTTTCCTATCAAAATTAATAATCTTGACTAAGCATTCACTTAAGTCACCATGTATTGCATCCTAATTTTAATGTCTAAAGATGCATTAATTGAAAAGCTAATTTTAGCTTTCCCTTTTCAAAGAGAGTCCTCGAGACTCCTTGATGAGGAAAACATTCTCATTTAAACTTCTATTTTAATTATATTACTATTTACCTTACATCTAAAATTACATAAACCATTTAAGGGCGTTTACTCCACCTAAATTTTTTTCCATCCATTAAATGCGAAACTTAAGCATATATGTTAGGCATTTTAAAACATATTTAATCACTCTTATACTATGTGAATTCACTATTTCACAATTTTTGCATAAAATTCCGACACCTGTACCCTACCTACAACTTAACATAATACATCCATAATTTTTTCATAGTATTTTCAACTCTCAAATATCTTAAAATTCACATATAAATAATGTTTAAGCCAAATACTCTAAAAGCCCCATGTTTAACCCACATTTTTGGGGCTGCCCAATTTTCATGAGTTATGAAAAATTCTAATTTTTCTCTTTTTTACCTCAAATTGGGCATATTAATCTATAGCTAATACATCCTAATAGCATTTATAACTATTATATCATGATTTGAAACAAAAAAATTCGTATACAGCACTCTTAAATTTTTTTGATTTCACACGTAGCTTGATTTTAGCAATCCATTTTCATAGTTTAGGTTCCAAACATCATCCTATTCACGAAATTATCAAAAGCACCATGGTTTTTCATCGATTTTAGAAGGTAAAAATTAAAACCGTATTCATTTCGACTCTTGAATCCCTAAACAACCAAATCTACTACTCAAATCCATGTAATTTACTTCCATATATATATTTATCTAAGGTGTTTTAGCAAAATTTCTATATTTATTGTATGATTTGGGCAAAAATTAAAAAAAAATACAAAAAAAACTCATTTCTTCCTTACCTTCGACGATCAATGTGGGCAGTAGCGATGGCGAGCTTCCTGTCCTCTCTTCCCTTTCCTTCTTCTTCCTTCTCCTCCTCTTTTCTTCTTCTGCTACTTCGTCTCTCTCTCTCTCTCTCTCTCTTCTTTTTTTTACCTTCTTGGCTCAATCATTCAATTATTCGCCCCTTTTTCCCCCTTTTATTTTGATGCTCTGCATATGCACATTTTACTACACATGCAGCAACATATATTATTTTTTATTTTTTATTTTTAAAATGGGTCGGGCCCTATATTCTTCCCTCCTTAAAAAGTTTTTGTCCCAAAACCATTTAATCATTCGCAAATAATTGGAAACACCTCCTTTCCACCTCTTCTTAGAATTCCCATGTGGCTTCTCTATTTGGTTACCGGTTCCATTAAACTTTAACATATTCAATTGAGAAGTTCTTTAACTTTTAATACTTATAACCTATAATCTTCAACTGGGATCCACCAAATATTTCTGAAGTATCGATATATGAAATACATTATGTACTGCTGTAAGGGCTGGTGGCAACGCCATTCTATATGCTAGATTTTCAATTTTTCTAATACTTCGAAATGACCAATATATGTGGAACTCAATTTTCCTTTCTTTCTAAATTTGGTAACCCCTTTCACCAAAGTAACTTTGATGAATACATGATCCCCAAATTGAATATTCAAGTCTTTTCTTTTACAGTCTACATAACTTTTCTGTTTGCTCTATGCTATTCTCATGTATCAACGAATTACTTGGACTTTCTTTGTCATCCTTTGAGATAAATCAGGTATTAAACTTCTTACATCCACTTCATCCCAATTTAAAGGTGTTCTACACCTTCTTCTATACAGTGCTTCAAATGGAGCTATTTGAATACTTTTTTGATAACTATTATAATATGTAAACTCTACAATAGATAGATACTCATCTTATTCTCCTCTAAACTCCAGTGTATACATTTTCAAGATATCTTCCAGAATTTGATTAACTCTTTCTATCTACCCATTCGTTTATGGTAAAATGCAATACTAAATCTCAATTGTGTACCCATCGTTTGGTGTAAACTTTTTTCAAAATTTGGAAATAAATGTGGAATCTTGGTCTGACATGATGGTCTTAGGTACCTCATATAATCACACAATTTCTTTATAATAAATCTGAGCCAATCTTTCGGCTGTAAAACTTGACTTAATTGGTAGAAAATGTGCCACTTTCGATAATCGATCAACAATCATCTATATAGAGTTATACCCACTTTGAGTTCTTAGTACTCCCTTTATAAAGTTCATGACACTATCATCACAGTTCCACTCAAGCACTTCTAAGGACTGCAATTTTCTAGCCATTTTTTGATAGTCTGGTTTATTGAGACATATTCAGCAATTTTCTCATTTACATTATTCCACCAGTACCCTCGTTTAATATCTCTATACATTTTAGTACTACTTGATTGCATCGAAAAAGGAAAAATGAGCTTCTTTCAATAGCAAATCCTTAACATCTCTTGAATTTGGGATGTAAAGGTGACCTTTATACCTGTAAATTCCTTGCTCGTCAATAGCATAATCAGGATTTTTCTTTTTCTTCATATAATTTTGCAATTCTTGCAACTTTGTATCTTTTCATTATTCACTTTTAATTTGTTCAAATAAAGTTGACTACAACTGCAATTAAGTTAATCGCATTAGTAACCCTAGCGTACTAACAATTAAATCCATTTGCCTCATCTCACGGAGTATTCCTTCCACTGCTATAAGTAAATGAGCGAAGCTTACATTCCGACTTAATACATCTGCAAACAATTAGCCTTTCTCGAATGATAATGAATGATTATATCCTAATCTTTCAGCAATTCCAACCACCTTCTATGCCTCATATTTATTTCTTTCTATAAAAATATATTTAAGACTCTTTTGATCTATATATATTTCATATTTCTCTCCATACAGATAATGTCTCCAAATTTTGAAAGTAAGTACTATAGCAGCCAGTTCTAGATCATGGGTTGTATAATTTAATTCATTAGGTTTCTATTGCCTATAGGTATATGCAATTATCCAACCTTTTTGCATTAACATATACTCCAACCCTTGATGAGATGCATCACTGTAAATCGTAAAATTTTCACTACCATCTAGTATTATTAACACTGGCACCTGAATAAACCTTTATTTGAGTTCTAAGAAACTTGATACACAATTATCAGTCCATTCATATTTAACTCCTTTTCGAGTTAACCTAGTGAGTAGTGAAGATAAATTGAAAAATTCCTCAACAAATCTTCAATAATAATAATCTAATCCCAGAAAACTCCGAACTTCAGTTGTTGTAGTTGGCCTTGGCCATTTCATTATGACTTTTATATTCTATGGGTCCATTTTGACTCCTTCAGCAGAGATGATATGCCCTAAAAATGTAACTTGAGTCAACTAGAAATCACACTTCTTTAATTTAGTATACAACTTTTCTGCCCTTAGCCAATTTAATAAGATCTGCGAATGCTCACAGCTTTGACTTAAAATAAATTAATATATTATCAATAAACACCACTACAAATTTGTCAAAATATTATCGAAATACTCTATTCATAAGATCCATAAATACTGCAAGGGCATTGGTTAACCCAAAAGGCATAGCCAAAAATTCATAATGTCTATATCTTGTCCTAATACCATCTTTGGAATGTCTTGCAGGCTTAATCTAAGCCAATGATAACTCGATTGCAAATCAATCTTAGAAAACACCATGACCCCATTAAGCTGATCAAATAGATCATCTATTCTTGGCAATGTATACTTGTTCTTGATAGTTACTTTATTCAATTCTCGATAATCAATACATAACCAAAAACTCCTATCTTTCTTCCATACAAACAATACTGGTGCACACCATGGAGACACACTGGGATGTATAAAACCTTTATCCAATAATTCTTGCAATTGCACCTTTAACTCGGCCATCTCTGCAGGCACCTTATGGTAAGGTACCTTAGAAATCGGTGTGATGCCCGGTAAAACTTCAATGGTCATATCAACTTCTCTTTTTGGGGACAAACCTGATAACTCTCCTAGGAATAGATCTAAAAACTAGCAAACCACACGAATTTATTCCAACTTAGAGTGATTCCCTTCAACTAACTGCACTGAAATCAAGAAAGTTGTACATTATTGACGTGTTAATCATTACTGAAATCAATATTGCAAGCTCCTTTACTTGCTTTAATTTTTCAATAGAAATTTCCTCCCATGGTGCTGTGGAAAAAGATATTTTTCTTTGTTTGCAATTTATAGATACTCCTCATCAACTTAACTAGTTCATCAAAATTACATCAAATTCAATCATAGGAAGCAATATCAAGTCTACTTCTAAGATACATGATCTTATCTTAATAGGACAAGACTTACATTCTTGATTAACACTAGCTAGCCTATATACAAGTGATTCTATATCCTTCCTCGAGCTCTATTGGGTCATCTTCATCCTTGGGTTATATTGGGTCATCTTTATCCTTAGGCTCTATTGGATCATCTTCGTCTGCAGGCTCTATTGAATCATTCGGTTCTTATTCATTCATAGTGTCATTTTCATTATCATTCTCATCTAGAACCGGTTCATTAACTAAAATGAGGACTACTGTCTCTCCATCACCCTCTGGTAGTTCTACTTCTTCACCCCTCCCCTGCCTTTCTGCTATCTGTTGATCTAATGTTCCTTCATTATATGTGATTTCAGCAATAATGGCCTCTTGGCCGAACCTGTAGAGCACGTGCTTCAATTTATATCTAAGCTCCTCCTCAGGATCCTCGAGAGTTGGAATTTCTTCCCAAAACTCTGTTATTTGTCTTTCTTATAATCTAGTGAATATTGTGGGAGGATTCCTTAAAGGAGGCATTATATTTTTAGCTAAGAACATTAGGTTTGCACCATGTCTCACTTCTGGTAGAGGGGCAGGTTGCTCAGGTTGCACTAGTTCCTCTTAGCCACAGAACTAGCATCTTATCCTTTCATCTTGTAACCAACATCTTTTCGCCCCCTCTTGTTTCACTTGTCTTAATATCACGAGTGTTAGCTCTGGGCCTTGACCCGCCATTATATCTATTTATAAAAATGGCAAAATATGGAGCAAGAAATGTAGCATTATATTTCTTAGCTCACAATTATAATAGTAAACTTACAAATTAAATCATAATCTAAAGCAACAAATTCAAAAATTTTATAACTTCACCACTCATGCTCTAATACAACTTCTATAACACCTCCACCTACAAAAACTTTATACATCGAGCTTGTTATAAGATTTTTTGCCAGGAATCTTTTGAGAAGTGGTGAAGTCCATAATCTAGTTTACATTTATATACCAAATAGTGAACAAAAGTGGTATAAAACTTTTTTCTTACAATTTCTATAAACATTCTGGCCGCATCTCATCCATGACTAGGACATTCCTTAAATACAAACATTCACCACATAACTCTTTACATCAAGAAGCAACCTGTATCATTTTATCACAAACACAAATACCCCCTTTTCTTCACAAATTCATTATAATCATATCATATCTCTCATACTCCAATATTTTTCCATCATACACAATACATATACCCATACAATTTACACAATATATAAGAAATGATACTACAAATGTCTTCCTCACTATATACAATATATATAGTTCGTGCACACATCCAATAAACTAATCAAAAATCTAACACTTCTAAATTTTAACTTATTACAAAATGCGTTCAGACATACACAAGAGCCTCATATGACTCTTCACTTCACTGCCCTTGTACCCAGTGAAGTCTCCACAACTCTTCAAATCATAATATTCTGCAACTATTTAATAAAAGCGGTGAGTTCGAAGAACCCAGTAAGCAAGCATTATTTAAAGGAAAAATCATGAAAACCTCTATAAAATATCATATAGGCATGAAGATGAAATACAATCACAGCATGCGTCATTTAATAATGTAATTTTCTCTTTGGCAGGTGACACTTATCAAGTGATTACCCACACTCATACCTCAGACGCGCCGGCTAGGCAATGTCAAGGACAGACTACCTATCCAATTATAACCTTGGCGAAGCCATACATTCATTCTCATGCATGGATTCGATTCACACAACTGATCAAATGCATTCATGTCATCAAAGGAGTTTGCTCGAATAATTATAAAGAAAAGATTTGTTCCCAAAAATTAAGTTCAAAAGCATGCTTTAACAGCATAAATACATATACATAATTGAGAAAAATAGGGTAATCACAATTTCCAAAGATTTTATTGTTTGTATAAAATGTAATTATAATACTTATGAAAAATAACTTGATTTAATAAAACATATAGAAGCATAACACTAACATTTGTTGCAAACATCCTTTCTCAAAGTAAATGGCTAAAATAGAAATTCTTATCATGACAATTCATTGAATTTGAAAAACTTGCTTACATTAGAATCTCAAGCGTGTCTTCCACTTTCCTTTCTATTTTTCTTATTAAAATTAACAATCTTGACTAAGCATTTACTTAAGTCACCATGTATTGCATCCTAATTTTAATGTCTAAAGATGCATTAATTAAAAAGCTAATTTTAGGTTTCCTTTTTCAAAGAGAGTCCTCAAGACTCCTTGATGAGGAAAACATTCTCATTTAACGTTCTATTTTAATTATATTACTATTTACCTTACAACAAGAACTACATAAACCATTTAAGGGCATTTTCTCCATTTACATTTTTTCCATCCATTAAATTTCCAACTTAACCATATATGTTAGGTATTTAAAACATATTAATCACTCTTATACTATGTGAATTCACTATTTAACAATTTTTGCATAAAATTCCAACACCCATACCCTACCTAGAACTTAGCGTAATATATCCATAATTTTTCATTGTATTTTTGGCTCTCGAATATCTTAAAATTGACATATGAATAATGTTTAAGCCGAATACTTCAAAAACTCCATGTTTAACTCACATTTTTGGGGCTACTCAATTTCCACAGGAAATGAAAAATTCTAATTTTTCTATTTTTTTACCTCAAATTGGGCATATAATCTATAACTAACACATCCTAATAGCATTTGCAACTATTTTATCATGATTTGGAATAAGAAAATTCAAATACACCACTCTTGAATTTTTTAATTTCACACTTGGCTTGATTTTAGCCTTTCATTTTCACAATAGGTTCCAAACATCATCCTATTCCTTAATTTATCAAAAGTCTTATGGTTATTCATCTATTTTAGAGGGTAAAAATCAAAACCCTACTCATTTTAACTCTTGAATCCCTTAACAACCAAATCCACAACTAAAATCTGTATAATTTACTTCTATACATGTTTATCTAAGATATTTTAGCAAAACTCCTATGTTTATGCATAAATTGGCCAAAAATTGAAAAAACCCAAAAAAAACTCATTTCTTCCTTACCTCCAGCAATTGGTGGCGGCTACGTGGGCGGTGGCATGGGCAGTGGTGATAGCGAGCTTCCTCTCCTCTCTTCCCTCTCCTTCTTCTTCCTTCTCTTCCACTTTCTTTCTTTTTCTTCTTCTTCTTTCTCTTCTTTTCTTTTTTTTTCCTCCCTAGTTCGATCATTCAATCATGCGCCCCTTTTTCTCCCCTTTTTATTTTGGTGCTTTGCATGTGCAGCAAAAATATGCACATGCAATAACATACATTATTATTTTTATTATTTTTATTTTTAGAATGGGTCGGGCCCTACAGCCGCCTCAGGCAACCACCCACAATCACCCTAGCGAACAATGGAAGCAAAGCCCCTTTCAAGGAAAAGTATTCTAGCCCCATAACCAAACATAGGAAAAGTTGAAAAAATATCTTCTGACTTGTGCACCGCTCCACTGAGCAAGGAGCCTCCGACAAATGATAATGACAACACCACACACACAGCCCCATCGGGGAACGAAAATGGCAAGGCTAAGAAGATAAGAGAAAATGACAAGAAAGAGACTTAAAAGGAGACAAACCCAAGAAAGATATCGGTCAAACCTTACGCATTACTAAAACAAGCAAAAGGAGCTTGGAAAATAACAAAATGACCCCCCAAGAGTTTGTAAGATTTGTAAGAAAGGAAACTCACATTAGTTCATGGTATTCAAAGGGAAGCCCAAATGAGTTTGTGGAATTTTCAAGACGACCCCCACAAAGTTGAGAAATTTACAAGAAGATCCACACAAGCTCAAGGAATTTGCAAGAAGATTCCAAAGAACTCATATGATTTACAAGAGGTCGTGAACAATAATCTAAAGACTTGTCAAGTTGCGTTATAAAGCTAAAAAAGAGAAGGAAAGGAGGGGAGTCTGAAACTTTATCATTCACCGTCAAGGCGCCTCTGGCAAATGGGGCAATTATAGATACCCCTATCTCGAGACCAAATAAATATAATAAATATTACATATAAAAATAAGAAAAATATATATGGGCCAAAATACAAGCCTAGCTACCACAAGTAAAAGGAGATCCAACAAGTCAACTACCAATGAGTTCTTAACCAAAAGCCCACAAAGAACCAACCTACGTAAGCCAAGGAAACTAAGCCTATCAGTCCAAATGGGCTCATCCAATTTCAGCCCACAAAAGTCAAGCTCCATAGCAGCAACTCGCTTGAAGCAAAAGTCTTCAATAGGCCTTAACAGCAATAGCTAACTAGATAAAAGGCTCATGCAATTGCGGCCCAAAGGCCCTCAAGTTCCAGCAACAGCTCAACTCCTCTATAAATAGAGGACCATTTCAATAGTGAAGGGACATAAGAGACATCCCAAGTGGAGAGGGAGATAATGCAGAAATCTCTCTCACATTCCATCTTCTAACCTTCCTCTTCCAACATTCTTCCAGCTCTCCCCAAATTTCTATTTCTCATTTTTTTATTTTCATTCCCTGATCCATGTAGCTACTCTGGATCAAGTAAATTGTAGCTGTAACTATTCAATTTAGAGACCAAAATTCCAAACTTTGTAAGATTAATGCCTTTTATTCAATAAAAAGGGATCTAATCTTCCCTTAAATATCAGTGGCGACTCCATCCATTTTTGCAAGTTTCTAAGCCATTGCAGTTATGCATATATGTTGTGATTTGTTTGACCTGTTACTAACATTTTTTAATGTTTTGAAGTTACAACTAGTCTCGTTCATGTTATTCAACCACTTTCAACAAGATGCACCGCTATTATGGTAAAGAATTTATAGGGAAATGATAACACTTTGATATTATTTAAAGAACAATTTACTAACAGATTATATTGCCCAAGAATGGAGGGTTCCAAAGCACATATTGTTGATTCAGATGCTTGAGATCCCCAAATTCGAGCCTAGGTCCACTTTCTGCAAATATTTTATTTTTAGGGAATTATACTAATAAATTTTTTGTTTAATGAGAACTACAAGTCTAAGCCCAGATTTTACTAGGCTAGAGAAACGTCTTAGTTTTTCTTAGAGCTGGAATGTGCTGCTACAACACCAAAAACTTTTGATCAAAAAATTTTATCAATTCCACACTCCCAAAATATTTTAAAAAATTAAAACCCTTTGAATCATTTCTTACTTTATCGACATAAATATGTTGGAGAAGAACTTCCACCATCAATGATTTACCAAAATGAACCCGTATATGTATTATGTTTTGGCTCCATCTTAATGATGATGCAAAGCTGAATCCAAAATTACACTCTTAATTGGATTTAATACTAAAAAATAATAAATTAGGATTTTGTTAAGCCATCCCAAGTAATAACTCACTTAGTTTGGGCCAAAAAACTTATTTAAAATTTTTTATATCATTTTCTCATAAATTTGTTTATTTAAATATATTTAATTTACAAACAAAGTTTTCTTATTTTTGGACATATGTATATATTTTTTAGATTTTTAAGCACAGGATTAATTTAGTAATTTTGAACCATTGAAAATGGCTTACCCCATATTTTAAGTGTTAATTTTAAATATACCTGCTACATTTGTCCTTAATTATAAATATACCTAGTAAGTTTGAAAATTTTCACATTTACTCACCTAGTATAAGTGAAATTTCATCCACACCCATTCCGTCAACACAATTAAAAATCACCGTCATCCATCATTTGAAATGTCCTTTTATTTAATAATACTATTCATTCAACTACAACAAAAATTGAACAATGTGAAAGCACGTCTAATACAAGAGAAAAGTTAAACAAAATGAGTTTTAACGATATGAATATTGTAACAATCACAATGAATATTAGATCGATCAGCGGTATTTTGGAATTTTAAATCATTAACATTCATAACTGTGATATCGGGTATATTTGAAATTAGTAAAATAATTAGTAGGTATATATAAAAGCTTTCAAACTTAGTGGGTATATTTGAAATTAATAAAATACTTAGTAGGTGTATCTAAAAGTTTTCAAACTTAGTGGATATATTTGAAATTGATTAAATACTTAGTGGGTATACTAAAAGTTTTCAAACTTAATGGGTATATTTGTAATCAAGAAAAATATGGTGGGTATATTTAAAATTAACCCTATTTTTAAAAATTCAAAAATATATATATTCCAAATTGGTAAAACGATTTATACATTAAATAAATCCAAATTAATCAATCTAGAGGGTGTTTCAAATAATACAGGATTCTTAGATCAAATCTATGTCTCGGATAACAATATAATAATTCATATTGCGAATGAGTAAAGTTCTATTGAAACTTTAAAAAGCTATGTTGAAAATTGAAAAATTATCTTACAAAGAGTGATACATATTCAATTCAAGAAATTTTTATGCTCCCTTATCAAAAAAAACAAGAAACTTTAAGAACAAATTTATTGGCATAAGTTAAGTAACCATTACTAAGCTCATGCTAACAGACTCATGTACCAAATTTTAAATCAAGATCCTAAGTGAATCATAACTTTAAAATATTTCATGTAACTTTCTTGATAATTTTCTATCAAACAAATCTTGAAACTTGATAAGAAGATCTACTTCATTATTTTATTTAACATTGTTTATTTAATTAAGGATCAAGTTTTTATTCAAATCAAATATATGCATGGCTCACATTTATTTGCTTTAAAATATATTCATGTTTGTTTCATCAAATATATATATATATATATACACATATATTTATGTATGAATTATGAAAATTGCTTATATGCATTTATATATATATTAGTATGTAAAAATATTTTATAGAATCATTGAACCATATAATAATGCTCTCTTAGATCATTTAGATGTTAAAGATAAACTTTAAAATTAAAATTAAACATTAAATCATTTTATGATATTAATTTTACAAATTTATAGAAGGGTCCATACATAATGGTGCTAGAATGAATTGATTTTATTTTACATCAATTATTAACATGTTTAAAATAGAGAGGGACATGGAACAACAACTTCAACATAACAAGCAAAGCTTTTTTGATATATATATATATATATATATATATATATATATATATACAGAGAGAGAGAGAGATAGATTCAAATGCAGAGTTAAAATGGGTCACATATGATCATAAAATTATTACCTACCTCACCCATTATATTTAGAATAATGTATTTTATTATTATATCAATTTTTATCTAAATTGGATATGTGTATGGACCCTATCAAAAATGGTGCAAATTCAATGTAATAGAATAGTTTGATATAAATAACATCTAAAGTATGATTTATATATGTATACATGATTGTATAAAGTTTTTATTATATTTTAATATATGTGGGGCCCTTTTTTGAGCAATAGCACCATTGTTTCGGTTAAGTTACACTGCACGGAAACAACTCTCATATATACATACATATATATATATGAGGCATGTGTTGGAATCAACGGCAAATTAAGCAAAATCTGTGTTTTGATTATTAACAGTTCAATTTGATTAAGTTTTGGGTAGTAATATTTTTTGTGGAAAATTTTTAAAGGATAGAAAAATAAAAATCTGAATCGGACAGATCAAGTTGCAAAACCAAGTCAACTCAGCTATCAACTTGAGTCAAATCGATACCCAAGTCGACCTCAGGATCGACTTGGAAAGAAGCCAAACATTCTAGATCTGAATTTTGATCCAAGACAGATGAAGTCGCAAAGCTAAGTCGACTCTATCTACCACTTAGGTGAAGTCGTAGACCCAAGTCGACTCCACCATCAACTTCAAGTACACAAACCTTCCAGCATTAAAAATGGGATCCAAGACAGGTAAAGTCGCAAGGCCAAGTCGACTCCAGCTGCTACTTGAGTGAAGTCGCAAACCCAAGTCGACTCCACCATCGACTTCAGATGCTCAAAAGTCCCAACGTTGAAATCCGAATCTGAGACTGATGAAGTCGCCCCCGAAGTCGACCTCATGTGCGACTTGAGTGAAGTTGCATACTGTGGCGCCCCAAACCGAGGTGCCTAGAAGCCTTACTCCGGGATTGTGTCGATTGGTAAACGTGACTCAGGATTATTGCCCTAATCACACGGCAGGAAATTTTTTTTTTTTTTTCATCAATACATGGAAGATTTTCATCATTCGTCTAACATGAAATA
>JAXCLR010000050.1:36752091-36762546 GCA_035584095.1 Annona squamosa | reverse complement strand
GATTGAAAAGTAGGGTAGTTTGTGTAGAAAAATGTGAAAAAATAATTAAAAAATAGAGTAATTATGGAAAGTGAAAAATTTTAGATTGAAAAATTTTAGTTGATATTTTTTTATACTAAACAAACGCACCTTTAGATGATTATAACCTAATATCACAAGGATAAAGTAAAAATAAATAATTATCTAAAAAATATAACAAAATTAAAATGGTTAACATCTAGATAATCGGGCCGTTGACAAGAGTGCATGTGATTGTGCACCTGTGTAAGAGATTTGGGTATGTTATGGCCACTTCGAAATAGGACGTTGATCCTATGCTCCCAGGAGCATATATTTTTTTCCTTTTTTTAAAAATTTTTTTCATAAACTTGTTAACCTAAGTGTATTTAACGTATGTATCAATTTTTACCATTTTTGGATATTTTTATATATTTATTTCAGATTTTTAAAAATAAGTGGCATTTTAGTAATTTAAAATTACCTAAAGTACCACTGATTTTCAAAAATAAAAAATAAATATCTAAAATACTCCAAAAATGGTAAAAGTTTATATACATGTTAAATACACATAGATTAAAATTATTGTAAAAAAAAATTAAAAAAATAGGTGTATGCTCCCGAGAGCATGCAGCAGTACATGCTCCTAGGAGGACGTGGCAATCCAATTACTTTGTTAATTAAATAGCGAAAAGAATGGCATGGCCATTAAACAAAGTGGCTCGAATATCTTTAGCGTATTATATATATATGTTTGTGACCCTTTCCATCACTCGAGGTGGTATCTACTCAGAAATCAAAAAATAATTATTCGGTCAATATGAATGTAACTGCATACTAATTACATTTTTAAGCCAAATAAAAAGTTGCATTTATTACATTTATTTTAGCCACATATATATAATATCTAATTAAGAGTTCTACTTGAGTACTGGAATCCGTTCAAATTAAATAATGTTAAACGGCTTGGCTTTTGTTATTATTTTGATGAATCTAAGCTTATGGTCAATGATATTTATTTAATTTTTTTCAACTACTACATTTATTTACTTAGTTAAGATCTAACAAATTATCTTATTTTGATACTCTAGTAAGCCTTTCAAAATGAGTTTCAATAAAAGAAATTATCTTATTTTGAGAGATGGTAGTTGTCTCTTTTTGAAAAATTTATAAGAATTGTCGTAGTGCTTAATTGTAATATGAGTTAATATGTGATGTAAAATACACACCAATTAAAAAAAATGAGTTCCAATTTTGTGCACCGAGGGTGTACTTAGTTTTAATGGACCCTGTTGTATAATTTTTAAAAATTTTTAAGTTCATACGTCGCCCAAGTATGAATATCCCATAATATAATTTTTACATTTTTATTGATTTTAATATTTTATTTCAAATTTTTAAAAAAATAAATCATTTCTCGTGTGTTGGTGCATTAGAAATGACTTTTTTTAAATCGTAAATAAAATATTTTAAAATATTTAAAATATAAAAATTATATGTGGGATATTTATACTTGGGTTCGTATAAATATACAAACAAATTTAAAAAATAAAAATAAATTAGGTAGTGCATCAAGTGCCATAAAAACTTGGTGTCCGCGAGTGCAGTGAATCACATTCTTTTCAAAATCTAAAACAATCTTGTAAATTCATATTTATTATGACTCCCCAAAGAATCAAAACTAGCTAGATGAATATTGGCTATCTTAGCTAAATAAATAAAGGTTATTTCACTTATATAATGGGTTGATATATAATGGGTTGTTTAGATTCATTGACAATGGTCTGGTTTGCAAAAACAAAACAGTTCTGTATTTTGAACTGGTTATGCTATGTCTAATGCAGCTTTTTACATATGGTGCCAATAATATCTAAATTAATAATAAATTTGGCTACATTTAATATTATATTCACTGTTTCATAAAAAATATATTATAAGTAGTGAAATTGACCGTGAAACATGGTCCATATGAGAACTTCTATTAGAATCATGAAATACCTTTTTCCAATATGTAGTAATCAAAGTCGTCATAAGATTGATTTTATATGGCATAAGATTAAGAAATACAAAACACCACAAAAGAAAATGAATACAAACAACAACAAAATTTAACTTAACCTACTTTTTTAGTATCCACCCCCGGCATGTAACTTTTATATGTATATGCAGTCTCATCGAACACAGAATTCCCTTTTGGTTCATATTATAGAATAGATAAGATCACTGAAAAAAAAAAAGTAACATATGCGGCCATTCTTTTGCTATGTTCGATTAAAATGCAGTAAAATCCTATATTAATTGCAGCTAAAATTTTTCTATAGATATTACATACATTATGATATCCCATATTATAAATTAGGCACATTCACAACCCTTACTGCGGAGAGATATGTAGTGAATATACCTACCTTTCCAATTGTAAATACCTCAGACAATAGACAAACTTTTACACTCTTAACATCGGGAGAATTGATAGTTTCGACCACCTAACGACCGTGAATATGGATAGCGGTGTCACCAGCAGCGCACATGGTCGGTGGCATTGCAGCTAAAGTTTTATTGTTATATGTTTGTAGCCAATTGTTAATAGGAGTATCTATATTAAACGTCACTTTCGATTGCCTTTAATGTAAAAAATGATCATATTTAACAATATCATCATTCAAAAGCAATTAATTATTATAGTTAAATAATCAATTGCAGTCATACATATAACTAAAACAACCAAATTTATTACATGCAGCCCAAAAATTAATTATATTAAGTGAAAATTGTTGTGTTATGATGTGAACGCCCACTCAACATAAATAAACAATTACTAATATGTTGCGTTTTTCTAATGTCTTCAACTAATTTTTGGAAATCCGCTGCCCATAATTAATTAAAAAAGCTCAAAGTCCTCCAGAATATACGAAAAGGTAACCTGGGCACAGCGTGAAAATGGCTGCAGATGTCATGACCGTCCTCAGATTGAACGCATGAAGCATTAGTGGCGTGCATCTCGAAGTGGTAGTGTGGATGAATTTTGACTTAACTAGCGTTTCGTTGCCAAATAGCGTGCAAGGAAGGAATCGACAGTGGCTTGCTGGATTTAGGTGTTACCTTCACATTAGGGATGTTGAAGCATCATATTTCGGTGCTCCAACATTGTAATCACTACATTAAGTGCAGGCTTCATTTTACGGAAAAAGTACTTTGGTATTTATGAAAATCTTATAAACAATTCATGATAGAATAGGCATTTGTAGGATTAAGTGTAAACCAAGTGAGCATATTTGGAGGTTCGTAAATACAAAGAGTATATTTGGGAATAGAATCAAATGTAGTGACTATATTTAGAGTTCTATTAAATATTCAAGATTTGTTTGGTAAGCTATTAAAATTGCATAATTTCAAATTTTATCTATCTAATTATCATATTGTTTATTTTTATTTCTATATTTTAATTATTTTTCACATTTTCATGCAAATACCCACGTCTATTATATTTTAGCCTATTTACTTATAATCTTTATCCTTATTATATGACATCATTATTTCACCTTTTAAAAATTTTCCTCACTTTTTTACCGCATACTAAAGCACCCTTATTTTCAACATTTTCCATAACTAAATAATTTCACCCTCAAATGATGTTAATATTTACAAGATATAAATTTTCAATTAAAGTGATTTTTGGCAATATGAATATAAAAAATTTAAATTTATAACATAAAATATTATATCTTATATAGTTTGAAGTAAAAAAATTTTCATCATCATCATAAGTCGTTTTCCACCCAAGTGGAGTCAGCTATATGAATAATGTTGTACCATTGTTGACAATAAAAAAACTTTAATATTTATATATTTTAAGTACTTTCATTTATTTTTTTAGGGTCCTCCTCGTATTCTGTTACTGTCTTCCTTTTGAATAAACTCGACTCTCCTAAGAAGTGTAATTTCAAGCTTACTTTAGCATGAAAAGTCTCTACCTATCATTTCTCTATTTTCTTTAAAGATATGGTGAGAAATCAAATCATCAAATTTATTAAACATAAGAGGGGTCGGAAACTAAACTCTAGAACAAATTGATGGTTGTTGATAGCCTAAATGAGAGTGGGCATGTATACCTGAGTAGCTAGTTGAGAAACCCCGCAAGGCTCTATGTTAGAGCAGGTGATATAGTCTCATAGGGATTCATTCGACGCCTAGTGGATACACTTCAACTATGTCACAATACGGAGGCATTAACATTAATTGTTAATCTAAACATCAAAAAAATTGTACCTTATTTAAAGTCTATGATGAAACCAAGAGCACAAGATACGAACTATACTTTCTTTGCTCATGAAGGATATCAAGGAAAGCATGACATTTGAATCCTTCTAACATTGTTTAAAAGTCCATGTAGATGTTGTAATTTACCAAACAACCTATGGGTCAAATTTTAAATCAAAGATTAGCATTCTCAAAATTTGAAACTTCTCAGATATATGTTGGTGTAGTGATGAGCTAGTGGAATGTGAAGATCGAGATTCTAGAAATTAGTTAAGAAATATAATTCAAGCAAAGAAGACTAGATAGAAACTATGTTGGATACCAACAACATTTTAGGCATGAGGGGTGAAAAATTAAAAAGACTATGGGTAGATGACAAGGATGAAGAGTTGGGATCATCCAATAAAAAGATAGAGAGATATCATAGGGTTGGTGAGAATATGCAAATGTGTAATCAGACTTGGGTGACTAAACCAGGTTTTAGGTGGATTAGGTTTGATTTGTTCAACTTGCCAATATATTTTATATGATCCATTTACACAAATGGGTTAGTCAAGGTTTAATCTTGTCAAACTCATAACCATTAATCCAATACATTTAACCCAATTAAACACTTTGCAACCTGCAAGGTAATAGAGTTAATATCTTTATTGATGTTTATTTTATAAGTTATGCGTAATTATTAATAACAGAATCAATATTTTAATTAAAATAATATAAAATTTTATTCTTTAAATTCAACTAGTTCACTAGCATTAGAAATATTTGTTATATTTAAATAGTTCATAACTTTTATGTCGATCAAATAGCAACTTGCAACTTGACCTATCTATGTTAAATAAATTATGATTAAGTTTAATGTTTTATGAAGGGGATGTAAATGAATTAAGGTTGAAATTTGTTTGAGTTAAGGTTAAGGTTAGCCTAGAATTGATATAAACCGATTTGATTACACCCTTAAGAATACATGGGTATGATGGTGCCTTAGTAAAGCTTAGAGTCCAACCCCTCTAAGGACAGGGATGGCCATGAAAGAGTTCTAAAGAGATGTCTGTTGATCTCTTGTGACGATTACTCAAAGAACTTTGATAAAATTATATGAATTAAGCAAAAAGATATAAACCACAAAGACAAGAACACATATAATAGTTCGAATCTCCCTATCCTATTCTACTCTCCAAGCACAACGACTTGAGTTCCACTAGTCAACTTTAACACACAAGTTATGGTAGTGTAGCTTATTCAACTATCTTCATAATTGATACTAAGCTCTAGGTAAGCTCATGAAGTATTTAACACTTTTATTCACTTCCTCTTGGTTTCATTACCACTAAGGTAATACAAATAGTAAAACTTTAAATGAAAAATATACTAGTTTAGCACATCTACAAGAGTAGCAACCCTTCAATTAATCAACACTTTGTAGCTTTAAATGGCCAGTAGCAACACCTTCAAAAATTTACAACTTCAGCTTTATCTTTAAACTTCTACAGAAAGCTATCTCACAATAAAGTA
Source organism: Annona squamosa (assembly GCA_035584095.1). Lineage (NCBI taxonomy): Eukaryota > Viridiplantae > Streptophyta > Magnoliopsida > Magnoliales > Annonaceae > Annona > Annona squamosa. The sequence goes on along the minus strand of JAXCLR010000050.1, from coordinate 36,756,774 downwards.
CGTTCGAGTCTTTCAAATTTGCAATTGTATATTTTTCTTTAATTTTTTGACGCCTTCTACCTCTCCCAAGTTCTCCTTTTATAGCCTCTTGATCACTTGAAACGTGGCCTAGATGATAGCACAAGAGGTCTTCATGTATATTCAAACTTCTAGAAATTTAAATTCTTTTGCCCATAAAAGGTTGACCTTTTTTGTCCAAAAGGTCGACCTTTTTCTTACTCCTATTGAGACTGCATGAAAGTTGAACCAAAATATCAACATTTTTTAAAATATGAATTTTGGAAAAGTCATGTTTCAAACATATTAATCCACTCAAGATAATCATAAATGAATAAATGGATCTTAATTTAAGATTAAGTATATGTCAAAGAGCATATTCAATGATTATTCTAAATGAAATTATCGATTGAGCATATTCTAAGATTATTCCAAGCATTCCAACAAGCATATTCCATTTTCCAGTTATCTATTTATTTCATGCTCAATCTTGTCATAATTAATAATATAAACTTAAAAATAATAATTCGTTAAACACAACATACTTTTCAAAATCTCATTTAAGATTTCAAAATACAATTGCATGGTATTAAAATCAATAGTATAAAAACATATCTTTTTTCATCATCAAAATCAATCAAAAGGAGATTTTCACATAAATTCACAATGCCACCAAGAGCAAAGGTGGAAGAATTGCCTAAGGTGTAGAACGGCTAAATATGTCGTAGGAGCTACTAAAGAATGAAGAGTATTTAATAATTAGGTTTGCATGAGCAGACTCAAGTTATACTTAAGTCAATTACTATTGTAAATCCATGATAAGATCCATTATGCATTTGAACTCTCTTTAAGAAGAAATTATAGAGGACTACTCAAGGGCATTAGTAGTTTTTTTGAAAAAAAAACAAAAGCAATATGAATTGCCTCAATCCTCGGGGTTCATAATGTTATTCTTAGTTTTCAATGTGCTACTAAGATTCAACTTTCTCCTCATCATCAAGAAGAAGTTCCAATGGGGTAGAAACCTTGCGAGTATTTTTTTCTTGTCTTTTTATTGAATTTTAAGAACTTATTGAAATCAACCAATATAATAAAAAATTTTCAAGAATGCAAGGTCATAACTTAGCGTGTTGTTAAGGTTTAAAGAGGAACTAGAACTAAGAGGCAAAGGAGCTACATGGAAAAGAAGACTCAGTAGTTTCAAGGCTTCACTAAAATTACAAAAAAAGAGAATTTTATAATCTGAAAAAGAATCAAGTATCAATTGTCCTCTAATTACTTCTGAGAATGACTTGAGCATCTAAAGTAAAACAAAAGACATGAAAAGGGTATGAACCCGGGTGATAAAGGGAAAAAAAGGTTTTCTAACTTTCTCTTTCTCCTATTTTTTGAGCTTTTGGTAGGTCTAGATGACAGTGGCAGTCGTGATGATTAATTATAACAGTGTTAGGTGTCTTTTATTCTGCATATTTTAGTTGAATGAATTTGAGATTGTATATCTTACGTATTTTAGTTGTGTGAGACTGCAATTGCGTATGATATTACGCAAGTACCCATTGAAATCCTATTCATAGGTGCATTGGTTAAGGATTCAATGGACCCTTGAGAGGTGTCCCGTTAAGACATAAGAGAGGGAGTTATTAGAACATTCTTTGTTTGGGGGTGTGTGAGGCATCAAGAGAATATGTGTAAGGTATTCTTATGTCTATCTCTATAACTTGTTTATTATGGTAAATTATTATCTCTATCCTATGGTTTTTTTCCTTCCTGATATGAAGAGCTTTCTACATAAATCATGGTATTTTTTTGTGTTTGATCTACTACTATTTATTTTACCCTATTTATTATGTGTGCTTCCACTATGATATGTTACAACTCGAATCATGTTTGATAACATCATAATTTGACAATATATCCAAACCTTTTGAAAGTGACCCTATTAGATGCGTTAGCATTAAAAGTTGTAGGTTGATATGATCAGACAATGATGTTGCAAAGTTGAGCCAGCGGGATGGCACCTGTTACACTGATAAGCCCACATGACTTATTTCTTCGAAGGTCTACGCAATTAGAAGTCTCAAATCTCTGGATAATGTCAATGACGACTCCTTAGTAGGCACGTGACTGAGGTTAGAATTCATTTGAGAGTGGGATCTTATCCCAATCCACGAAAGAAGCAATGTCAATCCTATGGGAAATGAATTTGATGGTGGTCTAAACACATCATCTTAGGTGTTAATCTAATTGTCGTCTAGCCGCATTATATATATATCTCACTCCTGCTTCTATACGTAACCGAGTTACATATAAGTTCATCCATGTAATCTCTTCAAAATCAAAAATCTTAATCCTTGATGGAAAATTCAATTAATTTTTTGTATTTAACATCATTTGTTTATCTAGAAGAAAAAGTTTCATCCTGATCAAGTATATTCATAGGTCGCATTTGTGAAAAATATATATATTTATGTGTAAATTATGAAAAATACTTAGATCTATTTACAGATGTATTAGAATATAATAATACTTTATAGAATTATTTATTCACATATAAATGATATTTTGGATGGTTTACATGTCAAAAATACTATTTAAAATTGATATTTTAGCATTTTTTATAATTTATACGTGAATATATACATTTTTTAAATAAATGTGGCCTACAAAAATACTTGATTGGAATAAAACTTAATCGCCCTGGAGAAACAAATAAACGGGTTACATGAGTTCACTTTTATGTAACCCAGTTACTTCGAAGTGAAGCACTATAATATATATATATATATATATATATATATATATAAACTTCTCATCGTAACATGATTATATTTGAAAAACATTTAAAAAATATTTAGTTGTACTTAATTGGTATTATTCACAACTTGCGTGATTATATTTAGAATTTCATATAAAATACATTGATTTTGCAAGTGAATAGGAATTAGTTTTAGGGAAAAGTTGAATAGTCTCTTCCATGAAGTTAATTTTTGAACAAGGTGGTATTTCAATTGACATATCGACTCTGAGGAAGCCAACATTCGTTACTATAAACATTAATGAGACGTTTCTCTAAATTCATGGTGAAATTTTGTGTCGTTTTTATTAATATATGTTTATATACATTAATGAATATTCATGATCACTAGCTATTAAATTAACTAACTAAACGAACTAATGTTCCTTCTTACACAATAACCAAGTCGAATTTTTTTTAGCAAATTTTGGTGGTATTATGTTTGTTGTTAGTGGTATTACGAGAACTAATGGAAAATTTCATCAAAATTATCACAGTCTCCTAAAACGAAGCCGTTTAACATTATTTTGAATGCATTCCTGCACTCAAGTGAAACCCTTAATTAGATATTATATTCGGCTAAAGATAATGTAATAAATCCAGCTTTATATTTGGCTAAAAAATGTAATATGCAACTACCGATTGACTGGATGTGACCATTATTAAGCAACCAAATCTATGTTGTATACATAAAATATTTATTTTTTCAAAAAATCTATGTTATCTACATAAAATTGTAGCTGCATCTTGTATATTTGGATAATAATTTTTTAAATTTCTGAGTATATACTACCTGAAATGATAGAAGGGTGACTCTAAAATAGGGTAACTTGCATATATAACCACATAGTTGACCAAAATTGCAGACGTACTCACGTAGTTTCACGAATTGCATATTATCCTCATATAATTGTATCAAAATTATATATAACCCCCAACGCGCCCTCCTTTTAGTCAGTAGGTATTAAAATGTGTGTTAAAAAATTAGATAATTATGAAAATAACTCTCTTCAAAGCTATATTAACTCACTTGCATTCCTTCTCCGAAAATCTCTTTTTCTACAAGATCTATTTTTTCAAATATGCTACCTACACAATTGAACATTTCATAGCAATGGAATTCTAATATAGCTTTGAACAGGGTTATTTACCATTCATGTGGCTATGTAATCACCAAAGTATGTAATTGGGTTTCCACATCCACTTTTTTTAATGTATATATTTACAACTATTTCAATTTGTAAAACATTTAAGCCTTAAGACATTCTTACAATTTTCAAAAAAAGACAACAAGCTCCCATCAATTAAATTCTCATCAAAGGAGAGAATTAAAACTCCTACAAAACTGCTAGAAATAAACACCCAAATGGACAAGTTGAAAATCCAACACTCAACCTCACCGAAACAAGTGGTGAGTGTTACCACCAGGGTAGACCCCGGCGGCACATCTGCTTATTTCGACATGAGCATAACACGTAACAATCATTTATATATATAAAAAAATGAGGCCCTTTAATTTGTTATATATTAAACAAATGAAAATTATTATGCAATTTGTGCAATATCTGGAATGGAATAGATATTTCCTACTTCGTCATATTTAACTTTTATACTACTGTATTTTTTCTATTTCTATTTTTGTATTTCAGTTATTTATCCTATCTTTCTATTTAATTATTTATTCTCATTTTACTTCCATTTTGCCCCCATAATGTTGTATTCCTTGCTCACTTATGAATACCCATATTATTACTCGAAGTCCATCAATTAGTAATTCCGCTTTCAGAGACGTGGTAAGTAGCTAGCCAGCTGCATGCTAGCCTGCAATATCCTTTGGGATATGCATTGAGAGCCCCACAGTACTTTGACCAAGAGATGCGGCGCAAAGGACT
>JAXCLR010000050.1:36696138-36706806 GCA_035584095.1 Annona squamosa | reverse complement strand
AGGAATGCATTTAAAATGAAAAATGCTTGCTTATTGAGTTTCGACTCATGTTTTGTTTTCCCAACCTCAGACAGGTGAAGGGAAAGACAAGAGATGAAGGGCACAAGTTGCTAAAAGAAAAGAAGAATCTACAACGGTTAGTAGATTTTTGTATGAGCAGATTCCTTAATGGGATATGAAGAAAAAAGACCTAGGTTGTATGAAATTATGAAGTTATAAATAATATGAGAAGTTGATGATTTATGATGATATGGATGAGTCTATTATGAATGATGATAAGTATATGTTTATGTGATGAAAGAAAAAGAAATGAAAAAAATTTGGACAAGATCCAATTAAGTACCCGCCGCATGATCAGGGCAACAATCTTAATTCACACTTACCAATCGACAAGATCTTGGAGTAAGGACTATGTGGACGTCTCGGTTCGGGGCGCCACACATATCATATGCTATCTTCACGAATACCCTATCTTCGCTCTAAATTTTTGATGTTTTGGCATAATTTCATTTAAATATTATATCTATACTTAATTTCTTATGCTTAGATATTATCTAAATATGGTTTTGCCCTACTTAACATTCAAAATAAATTTGGGTAGAAATCACTTACCTGAAGTGGAAATATGTCACTTTTTCTCACCCTTTTTCTCTCTAACTTCCTTCTTTTTTTCCTTGGATGTGTAGGAAAGTTTGGGAACCAAAACTTTTCAAATGGAGCTGGGTTTTGGATGCCTTGGACGTCCACCCCCTGCTTCCCTATTTATAGGGTTGGATTTTTTAAGAATTTAAAATTTACCCCCTAGTTTTGAGGTATTTAATTATAAATTGGTATTTCTTTTTAATTTTGAAAAATTCTTTGAGCCATGTGCTGCCCACCCTATGCCTGCTCTAGTCACCCTATTCAGCCCTATTTTTTATTTATTTTTTTAATTTTTAAAATGATTTAATTAGGCTAAATCAATCCAAACCATTGGTTTATGATTATGATGATTTTGAGCCATGGATTTTGGTCAAGCTTACCAACTCCTAGCCTGCACGTCCCTGCCATTGCAGTAGCCATTTCATTTAATTTTTTTATTTTTAATTATTTATTTTAAATAAAAGTCAAATGCATAATTAATGAAAAGTTAGATTACTTTTTTATCTCCATTTTGACCTTTAATTTGTGATTTTCATCACATTTTAAACCATCCATCATTTTCATCATGAATTTTTAACCATCCATAAAAAATTTTATCGAATTCGACACCCGAATTGCAATTTATGAATTTTTTTTATTTTCTACTAAAATCCAAATTTTGATTAAAATATAAAAAAGAATTACTATTTCGTCCTTTAGTGATTAAATCTCTATTTTGTATTTTTGTGATTAGGTTAATCCAAGTGATTAACTCTTAATCACGTGTCTTAATCCTTAGTTACTATTTATATTTACTATTCATGGGTACTATTCAAGGTGTTAAATTCTTAATTGTATTATTTTAATCTCCAATACACATATTCATTAATATAATTCATAAAGTTTCATTTATTATAAAAATAATTACAAAATAATCTAGGGTTACAATGTAGAAATGACATGTATATTGTCGGGGTTTCACAAGTTATCACCAAAACAAAGAGATTTAGTATCATCTATATTTGAAATCTATGAATTGTTCTTGGTTTAATTTTTACTATTGTAGAAAATAAATTGGATCGAAATGCAAATCATTTCATAAATAACACTTGCAAGCGTGGCCACCCATTTTAAGACGTTTAATCCAATAATAATCTATGCTTCATGTCATATCTTCATAATTCACAAACACCATGAAAATTTCAGTCTTGAACAAGGTTGGGCCCTTTTTTGTTTTGTTGTTGTGTTGGATGATTTAATAATTATAGTTTTATTTCCAAATTAATTCGTACTATATTAGATGAAGATGAACAATTTTATCTTATATAATATATAAATAATGAACTTATTATGTTCTCAAAATAAGAAAATTAGTGGAGGACAATTATAAGACATGTATATACATTGAATGGTTCAGATTAGAATGCAACTATTCTTATTATAGTTGTTTTATTAGTTACTTTAATATCATACATGATTGTAAAATTTTATAATAATATATGATTCAATAGAAATTTTTTTTGACTGCGATTCAATAGAAATTTAAATTAGTTTTTTTCAGGCATAAGATCCTGGCTCCGACACTGGGTCCAATTGCTAGTTGGATTTTGCGGAATTTCTTTATTTATTTTTTAGTTTTTGGGTTGAGTGAAACTGAACTTGAAACCAGTGGAAGAACTAAAAGTCTCCAATTGAAATGGTGAGTACCAGCATGTTTACATGCTTCATAGTAGATAACTTAAAATCTCCAATTGAAAGGGTGGGTTCCAGCATGTGCACATGCTTCGTAAACTATTGTAGATGTAACTTCGGAGAAAAGCGTTTGCACATGGGGAGAACTTGGGGTTGACGTCCACCACAACGACTTCATACTGATAAGAGAAGATATTTAATGCTCTGGAGTAATTGTAAGCCAACAGTCTGATTAATTAATTTCCTTCATTTTTCGGACCACTAAATTACTTTCTAAATGTTGTCAAATGAGATAGCCGAGAATTTTTAATTTTCAACTTCTATTATTCTCCAAAAGAAAATTAGAATATCCAGTTTTCACAGAAGGTATCAAGAATCTTTAATTTTTCTTGTTATTTAATGGGGCCCGTCTTTATGGACTAAAGAAAAAGGCCTAGACAATGTTTGGGTGGCAAGACAACGACTTCCGTGGAAAGGACTAATGACCAAGCAACACCTTGGTTCCCAAGTTTCCTGGCCTTTGGAAGGATCTATAAGAAGACTTTCCACAGAATGAATGGAGAAACCACAGCCTCTCAGCCCCCACGGAATTCTACACAGCAAATAAGGATCAGATGAAGAAGGAACGACGGCAACATGCTTTGGGAAGGACTGAACTCCTCTTACCTCCGCCATGGAATTCAAGGATGAAGAACAAAGTGCTCAATGAGCGCAATTCATCTCTCGCTGCTGATTTCTATGCCAAGGTGTCCTCGAGACCAACCAATCCCTGCAAGTTCGCAGGCAGGTGTAGGAAGTCAAAATGCATGGGCTGCCATTTGCACCCTGCCTGTAAGTCCAGAGGGAAAACTAAGGGAGCCCACAAGCTGAAATCATATGATGTAGCTGTGAATCATCGATTGGTCGTATGGCGAGTCGTCGACATCGGCGTTGGACTGCATTATACCGGGGCACCGGCGAGTGACATGTTGAGGCACTTGTATGGGAATCATTTCCAGGAAATAGAAGAGGAAGAAGAGGAGGGCGGGGACGAAAGAATGGTTGAAGAAGGTTCAGCAATATTCGGCTGTTGCAATTTGGATGTGGTTGAAGGTCTAGGGCCTAGTGGAGCTGAAATTGAAGAAGATGATGAAGATTATACTGGGCCCAGTGGAGCTGATATTGAAGAAGTTGGAAATGAAGATGATACCGGGCCTAGTGGAGCTGATATTGAAGTAGAGGATGACATGGGTTTTTATTACGTTGGGGTTGAGTGGGATTATGTGGATGATGATGGGGATTGGTGTGTAGTGGGAGATTTAGATGTGGAGGCTTAAAATTTTGGGGTGGTGATTCCTCTTATTTTTAGTCTTCCAGTATTCACAAATGTAATTATGAAATGATGTGCGTAAAACATGTAGAGCTACCTTCAATGTAACCTTACTTCCATGTAATCCCTTTCTATTTATCATTATTGCTTTAGTTAATTTGAAAATCAAAATTAAATGTGTGCAGACCACATTTGCTCGAAAATAGACATTTATATATAAGTTAAGAAAAATACTTAGATTCATTCATATATATATACATGTATATTAGAATCTAGTAGTAATTTATAGAACCATTTATCTACATTGGAGTAATATTTTAGGTGTTAAAATTTTTATTTAAAAATTGATATTTAATATTAAATTGATTTTTTACATTTATAGAAAAAAATGTATATACAATAATACTAAACCAATTGTTGGTCCCGAGTTAACGGCAATTACCCAAGAAGGGAGGGATAAATTGGGTATTAAAAATTTTTTGCTTTAAACAAAAACTTTACCTTGGATTAATTCAGTCTCCTTCAATAAAACAAATGGAAAGCAATAAGATAATGAAAGCAGAAATAAAAATCAATAGACAAGATTTTATAGTGGTTTTGGCAACTTTCCCTACTTCACTCTTCCAAGCTCACACTCCTTGTGACTTGAATTCCACTATATATTTCACGAATATAACTAGAGCCTCTGCTCTCTTCTAGATTCCAGCTCTAGGGGGCATATACAACTAGAGTCTCCGCTCTCTTCTAGATTCTAGCTCTAGGGGGCATATACAACATTTAGCACAAGTAGGTGACGAGTCCTGACTCCAGTCACAACACTATTTTACTATCACTTAGTTTGAAACACTAATATCAAACCAAGCATTAAAACTAAATAACAAATTCAAAAAGAAAAAGATCTACACTTTACAGTTTATGTAGGCAAGTTATAGCTCGAGGAAGAACTTGTAGAGGAAACGAATCGATTGGCGTTGAAGCAAGAAGCAAGTTTGAAGCTCGTTCTTCCTTCAAAAGTGTATAGATCACTCAAGGCTAGGAAAATAAGAATTTGAACTTAGTATCTTCTGTTTCTACTCTTTTCTATATACTTTCACGTTCACTTGAATGTCTATATATAATGAAGGAAGAGATTTGAACGTTAGAGAGTTGGTTGACGCGTAATAAATGCGCCAATGTTCAAATTTTCAAACGTTACGACCCAAGTCATAGGTAGAGTCGACTTCAAGTGCGACTTTACCCAAGTTGCAGACTGGAGTCGACTTCGGATGCGACGTCAGGTGTACACAGGTTGCTCAAGTGCCTCTTCAAGTCGACTTGGTCTCGAACTTGACCCAAGTCACATGTGGAGTTGACTTCGTGTGCGACTTTGGACTTCTGCAATTTTCAAGTCTCTTCTTTAGGTCGACTTGGACTAGAATTTGTCGCTGCTAGAGTCGACTTCGGTACGACTTCACTTCCTTAGCTTGCTAGTTGATCTTAAATTTCTTAGAGATAGCTTTGGTCGCTTAAATTTCTTAAAATTAAATGTTCTTTCACTGAATTATATTACTTAGTATGATCATCCTAACTTGAAAACATTTGGTTCTATGTCTTGAAATCTCATATTCTTGGATCTTGGAGTTCATGAAAATATCCAAATGTGTGTTCTTGATCCAAAATGATGAATTTATGCAACTTTGCTTATCTTGGACTTGATTTGTTCTTCATTTGATCCAAGTTGGTTGTCTGGGTCGACTTGGTCTTCAACTTCACTCAAGTCAAATGTGAAGTTAACTTGGTCTGCGACTTCAAATTCTGTGCTGTCAGTTTGAAGTCGATGCTAGAGTTGACTTAGGCTGCGACTTCGCCCAAGTCGCATGCGGAGTTGACTTCGTTTGCTACTTCGGCAGCTCTTGGTCTCCAATTTCAACGCTGGACAAAAAATGCCCTTTGAAGTCAATGCTGGAGTCGACTTGGGGATCGACTTAACCTGTCATGCTTCATATTTTTCATTTTTATATCCTTAAACATTGCATAAAACATATTAGTAGCCAAAACTTACTCAAATTGAGTTGTTAATCATCAAAACACATACTTTGGATATTTTACTTTTGATTTCAACACTTGTTTCCAACACCAATGAATTTACAGTGGAAAAATAAAAACCAAATGAATAGTCCTTTTTTCTCCTACCTCTTCTTGGTTAGAATGTCTTTTGCGAAGAAATTAAGGAAACTGACAACTCAGAGTCACTTCTTTTGGTTTGGTTTTCCGACGAAAATTTCCTCCTGAGGAGTTTTTGGTCTCTAGTTTGATTCAAGGACGAGATTCTGATGAGAAAAAGATACAAATCATCAAAACCATAGCTGTTCAGAATCTTTGGTTGAACAGCACATGCGCACCGTATCCCCTTCTTTCTGAAAGCATCTCATTATGATTTTGATCCTGTTAGTAATTTTTAAGTTCAGTGAAAATTGTACCTTGAGCACTTTTGGCGTGATATTTTCTTGGCGCTTATGCATTCTTCGATTAGCAGGTAAAAGGACTGAAGCAGCAGCTTGAAAATCTCGCTTTCACAAGACATGCAGATGGATAATCTCGTACGCAAATGTGAGACTTAGGTGCACGCCTAAAAGCGGCCATCGAAAGGTGGGTCCAACACGACAGTTAGGATTAGGTAATAAGAAATTAAGAATTGCAACTTTACTAATATTTCATTCGCGATTTTAAGTTCGGAGATGCCTCAATCAAGCTCCTTTTCAACGTGACTTCGTTCATTTTTAATATCTAGATGTTTGATAAAAAATTCACTCAATCTATTGTATTTAGCATCACTTATATTATTATGAAAATTAATTCGTTTGTCTAATATTACTGTATATAAGTCTCATTTTCAAACATATAAAATCAATATAATAAAATAATTTAGTGCTAAATATCAATTTTTAAATCATATTTTTAACATCTAAACTATTTAAAATATCATTACTACATGGATAAATGATTCTATAAAGTATTACTATGTTCTAAGGTGTATATAAATGGATCTAAGCATTTTTCGTAATTTACATATGAATATACATACTTTTAAGCAACTGTAGCCTATACACATATTGAATTTGGATGAAGTTTGGTTTTATAACTAAATAAATGATATGAAATAGAATGACTAGATTAATTTTTTCATCAAGCATTCAAATCTTAAAATTTGAGAAGTTATATAAAACTGCTCAGCCCTGCTTTAAGTTTGTCAAAATTGCAAATATATACATAAAGTTTACATAAAATTGTAAATATAATCCCTTTTGTTAGGATTTCATTAATTTTTTTTTTTTTTTGTAAAATGGGAAAATGTACTTTTTTTTATTGGTATTATATAACATAACATCGAATATTATAAATCACGTTAATTCATAATGGAGATAGTAAGCTCTCATCGGAGGGTTTGAACCCACTCATAGCAGCATCAACAGCGTATTATCGCTGTTGTGACCAACGCGCGGCGAGCATGTTGACAGGAAAACGTTCTTTTCAGTCCAGAGATATAGCTTTTGTAAGGGCATTTGGTCATTTTATAGAAATTTTAACAAAATTATGACCGGAGGGACACATACAATTGTACACAATAAGCACTTTTGTAATTTTGGCAAATATAAAGGCATGATTGCAATATTTGTCAAATCTTGTAAGGATATATACCATTATCGGATAAACAAACTAAAATTCAAATGTAGATAATATTGCACAATCTAGTTAAGTCTTATGCAGTACAAAACGCAAGCCTACAAAAACTTGGCAATTAAGGAGGTGAACATTACTGGTATTAGTTATTTATTTATTTATTTTTTAAAACGGTTGAGTTCACCGCAGATCGGTTTTCATACAAATTTTTTTATTTGTTATCATATATTTTAATTTTTTTTTAAAAAATGACCATGGATAGATGTGTCAGCGCAGGGGTCCAGATGCATTTCTTTTTTATTTTTAAAAATAAAAAGTTCGGTATGAAAATTGATCCAAGGTGGACCCACACTTTTATATTTATAAAAAAAGAGTTCAGCAGCCAAACGTATGGAATCACGACCTCTGATCTAGATCATAGCCCTTAATTAAAATGGCACGAATGACATGAAAAGATTGTAATACTATCCAATAACAAGTTCATGTATTTTATGTTTTTAATACATTAATTTGGTTTTTTTATTAATTTTTATATGAGTCCCAGTGTATTTATGTAATACTTACTCTCGAGGTGTCAATAACATGGTCTACTATGTCAAAACTGAGAATACCGTGATGAATAAAATCTCCCAAGATGTAAATAGATACCAATATGCAAAACCATATAAATCTTACTGATACATCTCAAGTCTACTCATCACGGAGTCATTATACATATTTGGTGTTCATTATCAATATAAGTAAACATTATATGAAAACTTAAATAACTCTAATTTTTTTGTCCTTTGTTTTGCTAGTTTCACCTTTTTGCCATGTTGACGGTGAATCTAGTTTAGCATTATATTTCTGTTTTTCACTAAAAATAAAACTATGTGAGCTAGAAACTCAGTAAATAAATAGTTATTTTTTTCAAAATTCATTTTCTTAAATAAATAACATCTATGTTGTCTTTTATGCACAACAAACTCAAATAAATGAAAGGTTAAACACTTTTATACTTGTGCAAGCATATGTCCACTTTAATAAATGCATTCCCGCTGTAGGCAATGTCATCTGCTTATGCTCGTATGCAACCGTGCTACACATTTGTGAGCTAATTTACCTTCTTTTATAGGCTTAAGGTCGCTATTCAGGTACTATTATACTTCTTTATTGCTTAGCGGCAAGCCCAAATATGCATCATGCTCATGCATTATGATCAATACACCATTTAGATTCATTGCTTAACATGATTAAGAATACTTTAAAATAATCATATTCATGCTTAAATAAACCAGCTTGAAATAAAATTCCAAAATTAGTAAATAATCACACTTCATAGTAAATCATAATATTCAACACAATATTTTTTCAAAGTCATGATTTGGTAAAAATTTACTTACCTCTAAGAAGACTTTAAACTCCTTTTCTCAATCTTTTGAAGTAACCTCAAGTTTCTCTTCCTAATTTCATCACAACATGTTCATTATTTCACCTTATTATTTTTTTATAAATATTGTTTAAATTTTCATTTATGACCTCTCTAAAATATCTCATAATTTTATTTGGTCAAAATTATATTTTTCAATTTATTTTATGAATTCCTAGCTAATATAAGACATTTTTTTGCAAACTATTTCATTCAAAAGGGGCTTTTTCTATAATTTTTCTAAAATTTTTCTTATGAAATTCCTTTACAAGTCAAGAGGGTATTTTGTAATAATCTTTTTAAAATATCTCCTGCAAATTTTCTGGCAAGATTTGAGTTTTTTATAATTTCTTTAAAATAGATACCTTTTTGCAAAATCATCAATTCATGGGATTTTCTATAAAATTTTATCAGAAACTCAAATTTGCTACACTTTCCTTATTCTTTCTTTCCCTGTTCCATTTTCACCTCTCTCTGTCAACATTTGATAGTTGTGGAAACTGCCCAAATGAATCCCAATTTTTCTTATGGTTATATATTTGGGTTCCTTATTTAATTTAGATTCACCGAATACTTTTCTTTTCGTAAATCTAGCGAATCTATCGAGTTTGGAAAAAAAATGGTGAATTACATAAACTTAAATTTCTTATTGAATCTTCAATAATAAAGTATGAAAATTTTTACTTACCTATTTGGCGTACCCATGAAGGAATTTACTGGATTAGATTCGAAAATCTCGTAAGATTTTTTGTAAATCTCAATTCTACAGTCTTCGTTTCTTTCCTTCAATGCATTCTCTCTGCTCCCTCGTGCTTCAAAAAGTGTGCGTTGTTGCTCACCAACACTCGCCATTTATATTCATAAACTATATTATATTATTATTATCATTAAATATATATTTATGACTATTACAAGTCTAACAATTTTACCATTTTTATGTTATTGTATATATTTTTTATAAAATTTTTAAAATATCAAAATTTGATATATTAATTAATTACACTTAGGCTCACATAAAACTTCGAAAACCAAAACACATATACCAAACAACATAAAATGACAGACGATGAAATATTAGGAGCCCAATTACATATATTATGATGTATTTTAGGCTAAAGTACATTATTTATTTATTTTTATAATTAATTATATTCTTATTTTTTTGATAAACATATTTTTTTAAATGTATTTAATTTATATATCAAGTTTTACTATGTTATAATATTTTTATATATTTTTATTTTTAAAATAAAATTTTTAAGGTTTGAAAAACAACTTAAATGCCCCCTAAAATTGATGTTTTTTAAAAATTCTAAAATAAAAATGTAATTTTGATAAAAGATACATATATAAAAGTATTGTAAAATAACACGGCTTGTTATATAGTTTAACTACACTTAGTAAAATATGTCTATGAAAAAATAAAAATAGATTGATACCCAACCCATGGGAAGCACTTCCCTGTTTTTCTCATGGAAGCTGCATCTCCGTCGTCTATTTTAAGTGAACGGCTGGGATTAGATGGGTTTTTAGGGAGCTCAAAAAACGAATGAGAGGCATGGAAACAATGGTTGCCTACTCGCCTTCTTGGTTCCATGGATTGCTAGCTTCAATGGAGGCATGTCGGAGTTGAAGAAATGCATGGGAGTTTGCCAGTTGATTGTTGGGGTGGTGGAGATGGGTTTCGATTTTGCCGGTTCCAAATTTGAAGACGCCGTATGTTGAAACCACCAGATCTGTGATGGTTTATTTTAATGGATTTCACGGAACTCGCTTAGTTCTAGTGATGGGTTTTTCTATTAGATGCAGGTCTACATTTTTAATGGAGGTGCCGGATTTCATGGGATTATGGCCTGTTGTCAGTCGGCTATGGGAGATTAATGGGTTTTTTCTTCTTCATTGTCGGTGAGCATGAATTTTCTGACAGATTTAGAGATAGGCATGAGAGAGGACGGATCTATTGCGGCTTCCGTATCGA
>JAXCLR010000050.1:36660366-36678526 GCA_035584095.1 Annona squamosa | reverse complement strand
AAATAGTAAAAATTGATACATATGTTAAATAAACCTAGATTAACCATTGTATGAAAAAATTTTCAAAAAAAAAAAAAGGTGTAGTGCACCCGGGTGCGTGCACTGAATTACGCTCCTTTGATAAGGGCTGGTCGTACATCGACGACCATTCTCCATTAGTGCACCGTACTGTGACTCATGTTTGGTGATCTTGGCGGTTGAATTTATGTGATGTTGCTGTCAATTTCGTACTGGGCTCAATATGTGTAAACAGGCTCAGTAGTGTATCTTTATCCGTAAATTAATGTATGGGTATATTTGTTTATGATAAAAACTTTTCAAAGTATAATGAGGGAATAATAAAACTTCCGAACAAAAAATGTTTGATATAAAAGTTGTTAAATAAATAGAAAATGATATGATATAATAGAGGTAACGATAAGGTGTAATCGGAATATAATTAAAATAGAGAGGTTAATAATATGGGTAATTTTGTTAAAAATGATTAGAAATATAATAGTTGTATAAAAAGATGTGAAAATATAATTTTAAAATAGAGTAATTATAAAGAGCGAAAAGTTTTAAATTGACATTTTCTTTCTATTGCCAAATACATTCCCAATCTGAAACTTTTTACTATTCATAATTATTCTATTTTTAATTATTTCTTGACATCTTCCTGTACCACCGCATTACTTTTCACTTAGTTCTATACAATTGTTTATATAACTAATTTATTTTTTTTTATGTTATTTTATATACTGCGACAACTGATATTATAATTAAATACTTTCACATCTCTCAACTTTTGAAAGAATTTTTGTAGAATACCTCTACATTCTGGGAGGACATTAATGAAGACTGCCTCACATTTGGAGGACGAATAATTCAGTTGTTGAGAAGTGGACTCGAATCGGCGCCATTTCTTCATAAGACAATGATGTCGACCACTAGGGCATTTTCCTTGGTGGTAATTAACTTATTTATTTTAACTTTATTCTCTTTATTTTTTATTATTACTTATATTATATCATATTATTTTATATTAATTTAAAAACTTTTATACAAAAAATTTTTCATTCAAAAGTATTATCACTTTTCAAATAGACTAGAAATTGCTTTTGTGGTCGCCAAATACGATTTGTCAAATATATTTTATTTGCCACAAAAATAGATTGCTTACAATTCCCAGTACTAATATTAAGAAAAGTGAATCCAAGTTGCTTACAAACCCACTCTAATTTGCTTGTGTGGTCACCATATTTAGTTTGTCAAATCTATTTTATTTGTCACAAAAATAGGTTGTCTACAATTTTCGGTACTAATATTAAGAAAAGTGAATCCAATTTGCACCTTTAATTGGTAAAAAGAAATGAAAAATGTTGCTAGTATTAGGAAGTGAGACATAAATGTTTAGTATTCGAAAAAATTTGTGAAAAAAATTTAACTGAAAAGATTTTAAAATGGAAGAAAATACTATGAAACAATAGAGATAATAATGAAAAATAAATAGAATAAAGTTAGAATAGATTAGCCAGTTATATAAAAAATTGTGAAGAAATGATTGAAAAGTAAGATAAATATAAAAAAATATAAAAAATAATTAAAAAATAAAATAGTGATAAGTTAATATTTTCATATATTTTTATAACAAATTCACACCTTTAATATCGAGAAGTGCTAATTAAATGAAAATTTTGTGTAGAATTTTTTAAAAAATTATATTTTCATAAAACCTTTATATTTGTTGTAAAATAGGTCATTTTGCATTATTTAGCAAAAAAATAAAAATATTAAAAGAAATTAAATGGGAAAAAATTGAGTAAAAATATTTATGTGAGTATTTGGAAATTTATAAAAAAACTTCAATGAAGAAAGTTGTGCATGAAAGTCTAGAAATACCATCTTACACCAACAACAAATAACTCAAAGCCATTTCACCGGGTGAGCTACAACCAATGGGCATTTTCCAGCTGCCCCACCTTCTCGATTTCAAAATCCAGCCAGCTACAAGATTCATCTAAAAAATCGACCGGCCCCGCCCGCTTCCTCTGATTTCGGCAAGCGCCCCTTTCGGTCTCTCATCCGGCAATTGCAATAGCCTCTGCATCTCCTTTCCAAGCGGACCGTAAGCAAAAAAATTCAGCCATCTCCATATTTTTCCCAGCAACCTCAACCGTCGGTCTGCTATCATCATATCCTGTAACCTCTTCTAAATTTAGCAAAAAATTCAAACAGCAATTTACAACTTTCAGCAGCACCGTCCGAAATTGGCAGCCACTCCTTTCAATCCCACCAAACTGCACATTTTCCAGCACGTCCTCAAAAACCCAAAATCCGCAACCCCCGTAACAGCAGGCACTACGGAGGAGGAAACGAATGCAACTGCAACGAAGAGATGGAAATCCCACGTGCGGTCTCCCAACTCGGTTAAGGGTGTTCCACATGTCAACGAAACAGGAGGTCCCTTTACCCTTATAACACAACTCCACTGGAAGACAGTGCTACTCATGAGACCTACCCTTCAAGCACGACCAGCGTCCAAAGGTGGAAATTGACTTTTTGCTTTAAGCGATTTAATTTTTATTTTATAGTTTATTCGGTGTTTTATAGTTATTAATTTTGTATTTTAATTTTAAATTAGGTTTACTATCTTACTAATACTTTATTTTCTGTTCGCAATTTTAAATTAAATTTAATACATTTTCCTTTCCTGCTTTTATTATTTAAATTTTGGAGTTTCTAATTACTTTCTTAGAATAAATTTAATTAAGTTGTTAATTAATTACAATTTCTTTTTCTTTTTAGCTTCTTTTCTCTCCATCTAACTCCTCTATTTCTCCCTCCTCTCTCTCTCTAATTTCTTTTTTCCTTTCTTTACCTCTTTCCTTTTCTTTTCCTCTCTCTATTTTCTCTAATTTCTTTATTTCTCTCTCCTTCTCTGGTCTCCAATTTCTCTCTCTTTGCCTTTGCACTCTTCTTCCCCCTCTTCTTTCTGTCTTTAATTTCCATTCCCTCTTCTCTTTCTTCTCTTTCTCTCTTTTCTCTTTTTCTTACTCACTCTATTTCTCTTTTCTTTATTTTCTCATAAAGTATATTAATCTTAAATAATTCAAAATCTTATCACATTTCTATTGATTTAACCGGACTAACAATTATTCTACGCTATCTTTCGCATAATATTAGCTTTATTGTGTTTCAATTAATTTAATTAAATTGTTGATTGTAATGCTCTTAACAACAAACACTTTGCATCAGATAGTTATTGAGGATGAGAAATTTTATGTGGAGAAGTTATATACGAAAAAAATTTATTCAACACCTTGCATTAATAGCATTTTATTAAAATCTACTAATCAAGATTAAACATAAAATACAACTCTATCAAAGAACAACACCAATGACAAAGATACAGAGATGTAAAGAAAAATCATGTCGAACAAGTCTACATGCTCAACCACTTACTCCCTCTCCCTTTATCTCTCTCTCATGTATTGGCTAAGGTTAGTGGGGGAATGCTTTGGGGGTTATGAAACACATTGAGGGGATCAATCAGGGTCTTTGCTTGGACCAAATAGTGATAATTATTTGGGAAATACTTCTTTCCCCATGCACTCGCCAACTTCAAAGCAACAGGCCCAGTCAAACCTGGCTTCTTCCAGTCTATAGTCCCAAGATCAAGGTCAAGGATGTTCACAGACACGGCCCTTGGATTTTTGGACACATATTTCTCCATGTACTTGTAGAGACTCCGAATCCAATTTATGTACTGATTACTATTCCCATAATCAGCCTCCACCCAAATTATGGTATATTCAATAGCATACGGGTTACTTCTGTGAGGAAAGGGAACTGCATCGCTCCTAATCTTGTTTATATACCACCATAGAGATCCACCTGCATTGTCGATTTGGGTTGTTGTGCAATCAAGTCAAGAGCACCTTTGAGGGCTTCCTCTGGAATTGGCTCCTTTACATAGTCAAATTTAATCTTGAAGAAGGCTTTCGGGAAGGTAGTCTTGTTCATCAAATCTTCCGCTGTTTGGACAGCACTTGAACCCCAAGCATACATGACTACTTCCACTTAGCTCACTTCCTTGCAGTCTTCTGAGGTGACATTTAGTTTAAGGAACCTTTTAGTGATGATGTTGAGGGCTGATGCTTGAGGACCAAGATACATCCATAGGAATCCTAGAGATATCCCCAACAGTATCAGTTCTTGGGTCGACTCTGAAATTGAGGAAGAATTCATCCTCCAGTTTGGGCGAAACCAGTTGCCATTTGTATCATAGGTCGGCTGCTTGACTGGTGTTTCCCACTTTGACAAATCTGCATGTTGTGACCTTCTTAGGCAGTGGGACCAGATGGACCTTCCATGCTACAACAACACACCAACTGCCTCCTCCGCCACCTCGAATGGCCCAAAAGATTACTTCTCCCATTGCCTTGAAGTCGAGCGTTCGACCTTGTGCGTCAATGAGGATTGCGTCAACTATGTTGTCCACCATGAGGCCGTACTTCCTTGAAAGCATGCCGAATCCACCACCACTGAAGTGTCCACCAACCCCCACCATTGGGCTAACACCACCGACGACCCCATACTTGTTTGTTGATGTTCTAATGGTGTAGTAGAGGTTGCCTAGTGTTGCTCCACTCTTGATCCAAGCAGTCATAGTATTCAGGTCCACAGTCACCTTGTCAATGTTAGATATGTCTATGATCACAAATGGGCCCTCAGCAGTGGAGGATAAGACCTCGAAGCTGTGGCCACCGCTGCGCACTCTGATCAACAATGATGAGATTAGAGCACAGCGGATTGAGGTCGATAGTTGGTTAATGCAGATTGCAAAAATCAGTGCAAATGGCTTAGGATCATTAAGTCGGGCATATCTTAGGTTCACGAGGCTGGAATTGAGTAATTGAAAGTAGGTGGGATTGTTGTAAGTGGTAAAATTGTATATTCCACCAGAGGAGAGGCATGGAAGGACGTTTTCTCCCCAACCACAGCTTAGAAAGGAGATGAGAAGAAAGAGCCGAAAAAGTCTGTGGATTTCCATGGGAAATTGAGGAAGTTTGATTGATTACTAGCGCAAGACGTTTACCCCTTTATATAGAAGAACAACTAAAGTCAATGCATGAATTGGGATGTAACACTCGTTGTTTATGGGATGATGTCCATGAAGATTTCTTTTGCTAAGCCAGAAATTGCGAAACGGTTTCATAATCATTGACGGTAAATAAAGTCCATATTTTGACCTGATCAAAGAAATCCTTTTCATGCATGTCATCACTCACCATATATTATGTTCTCTAATGGGTGTATATCCTTATGTTGTTTAATGTCCTGCAATTAATACATGCCTTGTCAGATCATGGAGGGACTGTTGTGATCAAGATGGGAGTTCCTGCAGTAGATATGAAAGGATGAAAAGAGTTAACCGTTACTTCTTTGGTCGGAGATATATGGATCGCATTTACCGAAAGATTGGTTGCTTTGAAGAAACAAAATGTCATTTTCTTTT
Source organism: Annona squamosa (assembly GCA_035584095.1). NCBI lineage: Eukaryota > Viridiplantae > Streptophyta > Magnoliopsida > Magnoliales > Annonaceae > Annona > Annona squamosa. The sequence continues at coordinate 36,673,026 of JAXCLR010000050.1, read as the reverse complement.
ACACTTAAATTTAATTTTTATTTCAAATGAGAGAAAATGATAGGATATAATGAGAGTAATGATGAGGAGTGAAGAAAATAATATTAAAATAGATAAGTCAGTTTTATGTTAATGATATTAAAAAAGGAATAAATATATATATGAAGATGAAGAAATAATTAATGAATATGATAGTTATAGAGAGTAAAACATTTTAGATTGAAAATTTTGGTTTGAAGTATTTTTTTATGTAACCATACCCTTCATTGCTACAACGCTCAATGGAGTATCAATAAAGGTCTCATTTGGGATTTTTTTATTGCTTCATTTTGGAATTATACTTTACAAGGTTTCTATTTCTTACAACACAATCGATCATCTTAATTAAATTTACCCAAATTTCTTACAACAAAATCTATTGTCCTAAACAATTTGTCTAAATGTCTAACAACACAGGTAATAATCCCAACAACTTATACAAATTTTTGCTCAATAATACTTAGCAGGAAGAGATAAAACTCTTTCATGGGAGATGTATTTGGAGCTAAACTTAAGAACTTTCAAAATCAGACTTGAGCACAAACTACTAGGGGTGAAAATAGAGTCGGATCAACCTTTGACCCATCCCTCCTCAACTCGCTCTCGACCTGCAAGGTATAAATTATTTTTATAAATTATATAAATTATTATGTAAATATTGTTTTGTTGGATAAATATGTTTAACTTTATAACTTATTAATGTGAATATGATTTATGTTAATGTACATTCAACTTTATAACTTATTTATCTTGATAAATTTTTTTCTTAATTGCATATATGTTATTAAAGTTATCTCATTCACATATTTATTAATAAAATAAAATATATTATCTATGTTGTTATATCTCACAAGAATGAATATTATTATTTTAGAATTTGGCAATTTTATTTGTAATTCAAAATTTACATCAATGCTTTTTTAAGGATGATACACTTATTTATGAAGATTAAGTTGTAAATGAAATTATTAAAAAAATTTTACTAATAACTTTGTTATGAGAATTATGTTTTACTTTCAAAATAGTCAAATATTGAATCATTTAACATTCAAATTTATCATAAATATGAGCTCATATAAATATGTATATAAATTTTTAAACTTTAACTTAGTTGTCCCAGTATCGACTTCAAACAAATCTAAAGTTTGTTCTAAAACCTCTTAAAGAAAAGTGAAGGTTGGATTGACCTTATTCCGACTTGGTATAAAATAAAATAGAATTTTTAAATATAAGGTTAGGGTTGAGCACACTCTTACCCACCTAGATTTTCACTCCTACCAATTACACTAAAAGCTTAGGGAAGCCCTTTTAACTTTTCCAGATACAAGCTCTTTGTTGGAAAGTAAGGTTTAGAGGCTTTCATGAGGAGCACTTTTGAGCTTTAATTCCTTCTTTTTTTGTTATTTTAGATGTGTTTGAAAGTAATAAAATTTTTAGATGAAAAAAATTTTTAGTATAAAAATTTTAAATTGGTAAAAAATAATATAATATGATAAAAGTAAAGAAAATAAAGTTAAATAAATAGGTTAGTTATATAGTAGTTATTGAAAAGTACGGAAAGTATACAAGAATATATGAAAAATAATTAAAAGATAGGATAATTATGAAGGGTGAAAATTTTAATTTAAATAGTTTTTAATGTACATAAACATGCTTTTTTTGAAAAAAAAATCATAGAAGGGCTTTAATTCTCCCTTTAAAATAGAGGAAAAGCACTTGTCGCGGAGCCATCTATCTAAATGCCAAATCCATTTTATTGGATGTGGAGTTAAAAGTACACAAACACCATAGAAAATCGGGGCCAACGAGAATAAAAATATAAGGAAAGTGCATGGCACTGCTGCTCCACGTCGTTTAGCGCGCGAATTTCAAGAGTGAATGAGGCTCTCTAGAGACATCCATGGACTTGTCTGTGGGATGTCTCCAGTAGACAATAATTCACTTAATGCTTATTTTAAATAATGTAAGATTTTAAAATCTAATCTACATTTAAGATGAGAATGCAATGATATATATTGGAAACAAGTAAAGTTATATTGGAAATGGATAAAATTACATTGAAAATTTTAAAAATTATATTGAGAATTAGAGATATTAGCAGAGGAGAAATGCCGGAGAACAGAGGCCAGAAGTGAGAAAACAGGGAGAAGGATTTGCCAGAGAGGAAAAAGGAGGAGGAAGAGAGGCTGTTGGCGTTGGAGAAAATGAGAAGGAAGAAGGAGAAGAAAAGAAAGGAAAGAAGAAGAATTGAGCGGGAAGCTGGACAGTCGCGCGTGAAGTCGACTTCGCCTTGACGTGAAGTTTCTTGGGATATCTGGAGTCGATTTGGCCTATTGACTTAGATTTTTCTGAGTCAATTTCTCATATCTAATTATTCCTAATTTAACTCAATCATCCTCATATCATTTCTAATTTTGTAAAAAGGTTCTTTTGCTAAAGGTTTGGTGAAAATATCTGCAATCTGATCCTCGATTTTCATATACTCTAAACAAACATCATTTTCACAAATAAAATGATGTCTTACATTTATATGTTTGGTTCTACAAATGCAATACAGGATTTTTAGTCAAACAAATTGCACTTATATTATCACCTCTAATTAGAATATTATAATAATCAATATCATAGTCTTTTAGTTGTTATTTTATCAAAAGTAGTTGGGCACAACAGCTCCTGACGGCTATATATTCGGCTTCCACCGTAGATAGAGCAACACTAGTTTGTTTCCTTAAATATCATGAAACTAGCATGTTTTCAAAAAATTGACACGTTCCACTAGTACTTTTTCTATCTACTTTGTATCTGGCAAAATCTGCATCCGAGTAGCCGATTAAATCAAAAGTTAACCCCTTTGGATACCAAAGTCCAAGATTAGTGGTATTTATCAAATATTTAAAAATTCTTTTTACAACCAATAAATGTGATTCTTTAGGACATAATTGAAATCTAGAACACATGTAAATACTGAAAAAAATATCCGGTCTAGAAGCAGTTAAATATAGCAAAGATTCTATCATATTTCTATATAGCTTTTGGTCGACACATTTACCATTTTCATCCGTGTCGATCTAAATTGTTGAACTCATTGGAGTGTTTGCTCCCTTGATTGTTTGCATTCCGAATTTCTTTAGCATTTCTTTGATATAGTTGGATTGATTGATGAATATCCCTTCAGCTTGTTGCTTGACTTGCAGTCCAAGGAAGAAATTTAATTCTCCTATTATGCTCATTTCGAATTCGCTTTACATAATTTTAGAAAATTCTTTGCACAGAGTTTCATTAGTAGTACTAAATATTATATCATCTACATAAATTTGAACAATTAAAATACGTTTACTCTTATACTTGATGAATAACGTAGTATCAAACTTTCCTCTTTAAAATTCATGATCAATCAAAAATTCGTTCAACCTTTCATACCAAGCTCGTGGAGCTTGTTTTAGTCTGTGTAATGCTTTGATTAATTTATAAACATATTTTAATTGATTCTTTTCTTCAAATCCAGGAGGTTGTTCAAGATATACTTCTTCATTCAAGTACGTATTCAAAAATGCGCTTTTCACATCCATTGAAAATAATTTGAAATCCATGTGAGAAGCAAATGCAAGTAAAATATGTATGGCTTCTAGTCTAGCCACAGGTTCATATGATTCTTCAAAATCAATTCCTTCTTCTTGGGAATACCCTTTGGCTACTAATCTGGCTTTATTTCTTATCATAAGTCCACTTCGTCTAATTTGATCATAAATACCCATTTAGTACCAATGATAGTGTAATCTTTGGGTCTAAGAACCAAGTGTCATACATTGTTTTTTTCAAATTGATTTAGCTTTTTTTGCATTACAATAACCCAATTTTCATCATTACGAGCTTGTTCGATAGTTGTTGGTTCAATTTTTGATACAAAAGCATATTATTCACAAATGTTTTGTTGTTACCTTCTAGTATTTACTCCTTCGTAGATATTGCTAATAACTTGCTCAATTGGATGAGCATTTTTGAATTTCAAATTAGTTGAAGGTTTATAGGAATCGTTACCTTCACTTACCCTTTCCTCAATGGAATTTTCTAGCTTAGGCTCGGTTTTCTCTTGTTGCTCTTATTGTTTTGCTTTTGAATTCTTCGATGTATCATCTCCATCACTTAATTCATCCTCCTTTCTCGGAGTTTGGTTAAATTCATAAAAAACAACATGTATTGATTCCTCTACTATTTGATTTCTTTTGTTGAAACTTTTGTATGCTTTGCTATTTAATGAATAACCAAAGAAAATTGTTTCATCACTTTTGATATCTAATTTTTTCAAATTTGTTTTTCCATTGTTTAACACATAACAAGTACATCCAAATATACGGAAATATGATATGTTTGGTTTTCTTCCTTTCCAAAGTTCATATGAGGTCTTTTTCAATATTGCACTAATGGTTACTTGGTTTAATACATGACAAGTTGTACTTACAGCTTTACCCCAAAATCTTTTAGACAACTTACTCTCATTTAGCATAGTTCTAGCAATTTCTTGTAATGTTCGATTTTTCCTTTCAACAACTCTATTTTATTGAGTTCTTGGTGCATAAAATGTATGGTGAATTCTTTTTTCATTGTAAAATTCTATGAATTGTTTATTTTCAAATTCATTACCATGATCACTTCTAATGGAAATAATTGAACTTTATTTTTTATTTTGCACCAAATTTGAAAGAGTAACAAACATAGAAAATGCTTCATCTTTGCTAGCTAAGAGTATAATCTAAGTAAATCTTGAAAAATCATCAACAATTATAAATACGTACTTTTTTCCATTAAGATTTAAAATGTCCGATAACGCATAAAGATCCATATGCAGTAATTCAAGTGGCCTAGTTGTTGAAATTTTCTTTTGGTAGAAAATGATATTTTGGGTTATTTGGATAATTGACAAGCCTTGCAAATCTTATCCTTGTCTTGTTTAAGCTTTGGTAACCTTTGTAGTAGACTCTTTTTCCATAATGTTTTAATATTTGACATATTTATATGTTCAAGCCTTGTATGCCATATCCATGGATCGCTTTTTATGGCTATTAGGTATTTTTCCTTAAGTTCATCTAAACTAACCAAATATACATTTTCATGTCTTTTGCCATTAAATACTATGTGATCATAATAAAAAATATTGCATATAGAGGATTCAAATACAACTTTATAACCTTTGTCACATAATTGACTAATACTCATTAGGTTGTGTTTGAGTCCTTCAGCAAACAGTATGTCCTCAATACATACATTTGAAATTTCATAACCATTTTCTTTACCTCTTATTTTACCTTTTTCATTATTTTCAAAAGCAACTATTCCTTCGTTGCACTGGTTGATCTTATGGAACAGTTGTTTTTCTCCTGTCATGTATCTTGAGCAGCCACTATCCATAAACCATATGTTATTAGCTTTAGCTCTAAGAGAAACTTGCAAAAATAATGTCAAGTGGAGCTCATCCTTTTTGGTACCCATTTTATGGGTCCATTTGAGTTAGTTATCTATTGGAACCTATGTTGATATTTCTTTGAAGCCATAAATCCAATGCTTTTGGGCATCCAAACCAATTTTACACTAAGATTTTGTAACTTTCTTAATTTGCATTGAAATGCCTTGTGTCCCATATTGTTGCAAAAGTTACAAGCTCTCGGGAGTCTAGAAGTTGGAAGTCATTTGGTAATTGGTTCACTATTTGATCTTTTAGTCCAAACCACGTGATTTATCTTAGGTTTATCATGAATGAGTTTAACTTTGTTCCTTGGAGCATCAGATTTTTGTTGCTTAAATGTGGTATACCCAAGTCCTTTTTTACAACTTTGGGATGTCATTTTTAAAAATATTTTAACACTTTCTCTAGGATTAAAAAACTTAGCAAGCGATTCATTTTCCTTTTTGAGTTTTTCTAACTCATTTATCAAGGTATTCTTTTCATTTTTCAATTGATCAAAATTTTTAGCCAGTTTACCATTCATAATTATTACCGCATCATATTGTCTTTTCTTTATTATAAATTTGTTTCCTAATTTCTTTATTTCCTCATATAATGAATCATAGGCTTGTTGAAGTTCTTCTAATTCAACACATTTGAGGCATTCATTTGTAGAAAAAATAAAAAATAATTTTTATTTGGAGGTTACCTCTTGACTACTGGTGCAGTTTGTTGAAGTGGTTTGATCCTCAAAGATTTCCGTTGCTGTAAGACATATATTGGAATTTTTCATGTAACAAATTCTTGCACAATTTGCTTCACATTCTTCACTTGAAGAGCTACATGTCATTGATTCTTCTTCGTTTATGTACATGCTTCTTCATTTGATTCTTTGAACTTTCTGTTGTCGCCTCAATTTTTTCTTTGCTTCTTTGCTTTAGTTTCTTCGGGCGTTAGGCATTGGGCTTGCATATGCCCCATACCACCACACCGGTAACATTTTGTTGTCTTTTTCTTTTTCTCTTTAAAATTTCTTTCTTTAAAGTTTATGAAATTTCTTCCTTTCCTTACAAATTTTCTGAATCGTTTTGTAAGTAAAGCAATTCATCGTTGTTTTGTGACAATGAGGTGGAGTTATCCGAATCTTGTGCGGCTTTCAAGGTAATGCTCTCTTGCCTTTGTAGTGATCTTCGTTTCTTTTCTTAATTAGCTCATGTGATATTAATGAGCTAATGAGATCTTTTAACTTCAATGTGTTTAGGTCATTGGCTTCTTCTATTGCAATAATTTTTGGAGTCTAAGATTCCGGTAGAGCTCTTAGAATCTTCATGACCTGCTCAGATGCAAAAATTACTTTTCTTAGACCTTTCAAGGCGTTAGTAATCTTAGAAAATCTAGCAAACATTTTAGAAATATTTTTTATTTCTAACATTTTAAAACTTTCTAATTCTCCAATCAATATATTTCTCCTTACCCCTTGGACTTGAGAAGTTCCCTTATATATGGATGTTAATGTATCCCATACTTCTTTGGCGGTCAAACAAGAGGATACTCAATCATATTCAAAGGCCGTAAAGCACAAAATAATAAATTCATAGCCTTAGCGTTGCTCTTAACAATTTTCACTTTTTCATCGGTCCATTTGGAAGCTCTTTCATCAGTGAGTAGGGTCACACTGTCTTGGATTCGAATCCAAGAGTCCATATCTATAGCCATGATGAGTTGTTTCATATGTAGCTTTCAATAACCAAAATTGTTCCCATCAAACAAATGTGGCCTAGTAAAAGATTGACCTTCAGCAAATACGGGAACGAAAGTAGATTGAGATGCCATGTCAAAAGATCTCTTTGGTAAAACTCAAAGACCTACTCTGATACCACTTCTTGGTCCTGAGTTAATGACAATTACCCAAGAGGAGAGGGGTGAATTGGGTATTTAAAAATTTTCAACTTAAACTGAAACTTTATCCTGATTTAGTTTAGTCCCTTTTAATGAAACAAATGGAAAGCAATAAGATAATTAAAGCAAAAATAAAAAAATCAATGGACAAGATTTATAGTGGTTCGAACAACCTTTCCTACTCCACTCTTCCAAACTCACATCGTTTGTGACTTGGGTTCTACTATGTATTCTACAAATATAACTAGAGCTTTTACTCTCTTCTAGCTTCCAGCTCTAGGGGGTATATATAAATAGAGCCTCTGCTCTATTCTAGATTCTAACTCTAGAGAGCATATACAACACGCAGCACAAGTAGGTGACAAGTCCCTACTCTGGTCACAATGCTACTTTGCTCTCACTTGGTTTGAAACACCAAAATCAAACCAAGTATCAAAAACTGAATAACAAAATGAAATGAATGAAATCTACACTTTACAGATTTGTGTAGGCAAGTTTCAGCTCAAAGAAAAATTTATAGAAGTGACGAATCGATTGGCGTTGAAGCAAACAGCAAGTTGAAAGCTTGTTCTTCCTTCAAAAGTGTATAGATCACTCAAAAGTAGAAGAAAGTGGAATATAGATCGTAGTAGCTTCTCTTTCCTCTTTTTCTGCTCAATCTTGTATGTTTTCACATTCACTTGAGTGTTTATATATAATACAAGGAGAGATTTGAACGTTAAAGAGTTGGTTGGTGCGTAATAAATGCTCCAACGTTCAAATTTTTAAACATTACGACCCAAGTCACAGGTGGAGTTGACTTCGAGTGCGACTTCAATTGAAAATAGGCTACTCAAGTTCTTCTTCAGGTTGACTTAGTCTTGAATTTGACCCAAGTCTCATGTGAAGTCGACTTCGGGTGCGACTTCAGATTCCTCCAATTTCCAAGTCCATCTTTTAGGTCGACTTGGACTAAAACTTGACCGAAGTCACTGCTGAAGTCGACTTTGGTTGCGACTTAACTTTCTCAACTTGCTAGTTGAACTTGAATTCTTTTGAAATGACTTTGGTCACTTTATTTCCTTCAAATTAAATGTTCTTCCCTTAATTTGTATCATTTGAAATTCTATATGATTATTTTAGCTTGAAACCTTTTGACTCCATGTCTTGAATTCTAGAGTACTTGGATCATGGAGTGCATGAAAGATGTCCAAGTGTGTGTTGTCGATCTAACATGATGAATTCTTGCAACCTTCCTTGCTTTGGACTAGTTTTGATCTTCATTTGTTCCAAGTCGAAAGTTTGAGTTGACTTGGTCTTTAACTTTACTCAAGTCGAATGTCAAGTCGACTTGGTTTGCGACTTTGCTTTTCAAGTTCTGTACTGTCTATCTAAAGTCGATACTGAAGTCGACTTGGTCCGCGACTTCACTTAAGTCGCATGTGGAGTCGACTTCATTTGCGACTTCAGCAGCTCTTATCCCCAATTTCAATGCTAGACAAAAATGACATTTGAAGTCATGCTGGAGTCGACTTGGAGATCGACTTGACCTAAGTCGATGCCTAAATTGACTTGTCTATCATGCTTCATATTTTTCATTTTTATCTCCTTATACATTGCACAAAACATATTAGTAGCCAAAACTTACTCAAATTGCTTGTTAATCATTAAAACATATACTTTAGTTGAATTTCTTTTGATTTCAACACTTGTTTCCAACGCATGCGAATCAAATATGTCTATGGAACACATGTTGGAAACAATAGTTAAAACAAAACAAATTGACCAAAGCATAAGTTTTGATGATTAACAAATTCAAATTTGAGTATGAAATGATTACTAATAAATTTAATGAATGTCTTAAGGAATAAAAAATCAGCCCAAGTCGATTCCCAAGTCGACTCCAACTTTGACTTAGGGTGAAGTCGATCTTGAAGTCGACTCCACAAGCGACTTCAACAGATACCACATAGACAGATTTGAAATTGGAAGATGAACATTCGAAGTCGCAGTCGAAGTCGACTCCACTTGCGACTTAGAAGCCAAGTCGCAGAAGAAGTCGACTCCAGTATCGACTTGAAGTTGCACATTTCTCTCCAGCATCGATTTTGGGGGACAAAACATCCGAAGTCGTAGTCGAAGTCGACTCCACTTGTGACTTGAGGCCAAGTCGCATATGAAGTCGACCCCAAGATCGACTTGAGTTTCTCAAGCCCAAGTTAAAGGTGCAAGCTCATTTCAAGATGAAGACAACTCAAGTTTTTCAAACCGAAGTATATGAAGACTAATACAAACTTAAAGCAAGCAAGGTATATGAATTCATTCCAAATCAAAGAAGATTTGACCATATAAGTTTCAAGTTTTTCAATATTCACAAGATTTGAAGCCAATCCAGAACAAAATAATGCTTCTAGTATTGAAGGAAAGAAGCTAAGCAAGCAAGAGTTGAATCAACACAGATTAAACTGATTTGGCACAAGAAAATGGTCAAGTCGCACCCCAAATCGACTCCAAGATCGACTTAAGGTCAAGTCTGAAACCAAGTCGACCCAGAACACAGACTTGGAAACTGAAGAACAACCGAAGTCGCAGACGAAGTCAACTCTAGCATGCGACTTGGGCAAAGTTGCAAACGAAGTCGACTCCACCTGCGACTTGGGGACGTAACGTTCAAATTTTTGAATTTTGAAATATTTATTACGCGCTAACCACCTCTATAACGTTCAAAATCTTCCCTCCTCTATATATAGACACTCAAGCAAACGTGGATACACACAACAAAGAGCCTAAAGAGAGGAAAGAAGTGCAAACAAGAGCTTTTATTCGCTTTTCTCTAAAATTGAGTGATCTATACACTTTCAAAGGAAGAACAAGCTCCAAAGCTGCGGTTTGCTTCAACAAAATACAATTTGTTGCTCCTACAGATTCTTCCTTGAGTTGAAACTTGCTACACAACTCAGTAAAGTGTAGATCTTCTTTATTTTTACATTATTGACTATTTTTAGTGCTTGGTTTGAGTTTGGTGGTTCAAACCAAGACATTGCAAGTAGAGTCGTGATTGGAGTATAACTCATCATCTACTTGTGTCGATTGTATAAGCCCCCTAGAGCTAGAATCTAGAAGAGAGTAATGGCTATGGTTGTATATGTTCTTTAGAGCTAGAATATAGAAGAGAACGGAGACTCTAGTTGTATTCGGGAATACATAGTGGAACCCAAGTCACAACGGTGTGTGAGCTTGGAAGAGTGGAGTAGGGAAAGGTTGCCTGAACCACTATAAATCTTGTCTACTGCTTTTCTTTATTGCTTTCATTATCTTATTGCTTTCTATTTGTTACAATCTAAGGGATTAAAACTTTTAAAGGGGTAAAGCTTTGATTTACCAAAGAATTTTTTAAGAATTCAATTCACCCCTCCCCTCTTGGGTTTTGCCATTAACTCGGGACTAACAATACATTCATATGTAAATTGTGAAAACGCTTTGATTCATTCACATGTATTTGGAATATGATAATATGTTATAGGGTCATTTATACACATAGTAATAATATTTAAAATGATTTAAATATTGAGGATACAACTTTAAAATATATTTAGCATTAAAACATTTTATTACATTAATTTTATGCATTTTAGATAAGAATCACCCATGGTGATATTAGACAAATAAAAAGGATTTTCATTGTAATATAAATGACACAAAGATAATAGATGAATTGATTGAGCATTAAGATATTAAAAATAGAAATGATTATACCATTGTTAAATTATTTTAATTTTTACTACATTTTAATTATTTTATATATTGAGTGGAAAAATTCAAAATATTCCAATTTTTTTATTGCAAGTACAATATAATATTTGATATTTTTGTCACATATGAGGTCGAACACATAACCTCACAGCTCCCATGCCTTTATCGTAACCAACTCGGCCAGTTAGCAAATTTCGAATTCTAAATGCTGAATAAGCAAACAATAAGAGCGTTGATTTGATGAAAGTATTTCGAACTTTATTAAAAATGTGTAGTTTTGAGATTAGGTAAGGTAATTTTGTCACATTTAAACCATTCATCTAGTTATGATTTGAAATACATGCATACATCAAACTTTATTAAGAAGTTTTAACAGGTTTATATTATTTAATAGTATTTCTAATTATTATTTGGTAACGTTTTCTGTTTCCGAATTAATATGATGCTTTAAACAATATTAAGGGTTTAGATTTTTCCAAAAGTACGTTGATGGGACCAAAGGCCCAAAACCAAATGTTTCCACTTTTGTCAAAAAAGAAAAGCTTCCCTACCATGTTCTAAATGCACATGCAAGTCCACAACATTTGATCAATATTCCACGAGATTTGAATATTTTCAATCACACCCACCTCACCAATATTTAAAATAAGGAAATTATTTTAGTAACGTATGCAGTATTTTATTATGCCACCTCATTTTGGGCCTATCTTGATGATAAAATAAAATCTAATCCACATAGCTTATTTTAAATAATTTATTTAACTAATGAATTAAGTTTCTCCAAAAAAAACAGAGAGAGACCAAGTTTCATCCAAAACAAATATATGCATAGGCCTTATTTGGAAAATGTATAAAATTAATATAATAAAATAATTTGGTTTATATATCAATTTCAAAGTTGCTTGTTGGATATCTAAACTGTTTAAAACATCATTCCCAGGTGGATAAATTATTTCATAAATTATTATTATATTTTTTATTGTTAGTTATTACTACATTTTAATGTAACGATCTAAACAATTTTTCATAATCACATTATTGTACACAATTTTTAGTCAGTAAGGCTACCTAAGAATTTAATTGAAATCATTTCTAATACTATGTTAAAACAAAAGATGTTAAACAAGATGAGTAGATAAGATTTTTTCAATCATTAAGATAGGGCCAAAATAGGGATGACACGGTGGTATCTGCTCCAAATCTTCAGTGATATGTACTCCATAGTATCAATTGAAGTATATTCCTTTAAAATATATTGCTTATACCCATGCCATCAAAAATATGAACGGGTATCAGATGATTTTTCAAACTCTCCAAAATAATGGTCCTCGATTTTAATTGGTTTAGAGACACCTAAACTTCCCGTTCCACCCAATGTTTTAAAAACCGAACCGGTAACTGAACCATTTTTTTGTCCGGTTCAGGTCCAAACGGTTCAACCGCGGTTTAAACCGTTTTGAACCGTGACGTCAGCATGACATAATTATGACATAGTAATTATATTTAATTTATTTTAATTATTTTAAAATTAAATTAAATATATAAATTTTATATAAATAACAATAACGTAT
>JAXCLR010000050.1:36603211-36627092 GCA_035584095.1 Annona squamosa | reverse complement strand
CAAGAATAAAGATCATATTGAGCTATAAGTAAAAGAAATTAGTCGAAGAATAATTAATATGAAGAATATCAAGCAACTAAGGTCACATCCAAAGATTTCAAGTTCATCAAGTAAGTATAGAAAGTGAAGTCGCACCTGAAGTCAACTTCACCTGCAACTTGGGTTAAGTTCAAGACCAAGTCAACCTAATGAGGAACTTGAGGAACTTGCTGAAAATCAAAGTCACACCCGGAGTCGACTCCAACTGTGACTTTGGTTGCAACGGTTGGAAAATTTTTGAGCATTGGCGCATTAAATGCGCGTCCCCTACTTCCTAACGTTTGAATACCCTTGTTATTCATATAAGGCATTCAAGACAGACATGAAGGGTAGCTGAAACTTCATTGATTGAGCATAGCTTCCATTTCTAAGAGTATTAAGTGATCAAGACAACATCTATAAGAACTTTGCATTCAACCTGTCAAGAGCTACTTGCTGAACCATTCAGTCTTCTTCACAAATTCTTCTCCGCGCTAAATCTGTCTCTGCACATCAGTAATACGTAGAAACTTTCTTTATTTCTTTTCCTATAATATTGAACTTGATTTAGTTTCAACAACTAAGATCAAGTGTAAGCAAAGTAGTATGTGATTGGAGTGTTACTCATCACCTACTTATGCTAAGTCTATTTTAAGCCCCTAAAGCTGTGAATCTAGAAGAGAGCAGAGACTCTATTGTATTTGGTGAAATACTTAATGGAACCCAAGTCACAACCGTGTGACCTTGGAGGAGTGGAGTAGGGAAGGTTGTCCCGAACTACTATAATTTGTGTATTTTGTTTGCTGCTCTTAAATCTCTATTTTATTTGCTTCAAGGGGCTAGATCATAACAAGGGCTGTATTGAAGATTATTTAAAAGAATTTTAAAAATTTAATTCACCCCTTCCCTCTTGGGTTAAGTCATTAACTCAAGACCAACAAGTGGTATTAGAGTAAGTCTTTGAGTTTTATCAAAGAGATCTTTTATATAATGGCAAACTAATCTACTTTTGTTCTCACGTTTGCCTAAGGCCAATCTTTTACTAAGCCACCATTGTTTGATGGGAATAATTTTGGCTATTGGAAGCTATGTATGAAACAACTCATCATGGCTATGGATATAGTCTTGGATTGCGATATAAGATGGTGTGACCTTGCCAATTGATGAAAGAGCTTCCAAATAGACCGATGAGGAACTGAAAATTGTTAAGAGCAATGCTAAGGCCAAAAATTCATTATTTTGTGCTCTTACTACCTCTGAATATGATAGAGTATCCTCTTGTTTGACGGCCAAAGAAATATGGGATACATTAACATCTATCTATGAAGAAACCTTTCAGGTCCAAGGGACAAGAAGAAATATTTTGATTGGAGAATTGAAAAGTTTCAAAATGTTGGATACTAAAAACATTTTTGAAATATTTGCTAGATCTTTAAAAATTACTAATGCTTTAAAAGGTCTCGGAAAAGCTATCTCAGAATTTGAATAGGTTATGAAAATTCTAAGAGCCTTACCGGAATCATGGACTCCGAAGATCACTGCAATAGAAGAAGCCTAGGACCTAAACACATTGAAGCTAGAAGACTTCATTAGCTCATTAATGTCACATGAGCTAATTAAGAAAACAAATGAAGATCACCATAAAGGAAATAGAGCAATTGTATTAAAAATCACTCAGAACTCGAATGAGTCCACTTCCTCATCTCATAATGATGATGAAGACATTTCTCTACTAACTCATAGATTTTAAAAGTTTGTAAGAAAAGAAAAGAACTTCAAAGGTTTCAAAAAAAGACCTTGAAAAGAGAAAAAGAAAGATGTTACAAGATGTTATAAATGTGGCAGTATGGGACATATGCAAGCTCAATGTCCTACACTAGAAGAAAAATCAAAGGATCGTTAAGAAAAAAAGGAAAGATATGAAAGCCGAAAATTCCAGAAGCCTAAGGGAAGAGGAATGTATGTGAATGAAGAAACTTCATCAACAAGTAGCTCCTCAAATGATGATCTTGAAGCAGCAAATTGTGCAAGAATATACTACATGGCGTAGATTGAGCAAGAAAAAACCTTGTTGTGTTTAAACACAATAGAAATTTTGGAAGAGTAAACCACCTCACCAAAATGTACAAGTAATGAAGAGGCGTGTTTCAATGCAAAGGCGAACAATGTTTGGTTCATAGATAGTGGTTGTTATGACTAGAGAAAGAAGCTTGTTTCATAAACTCAAGCCTTGCAACGATGGAACGGTTTCTTTTGGAAATAACGAGAAAGGTAATATCAAAGGTAAATGAAATATTTATAGTATTTCAAATGCATGTATTGAGGATGTATTATTTGTTGAAGAACTTAAGCACAATCTGATAAGTATTAGCCAATTATGTGACAAAGGATACAAGATTGTGTTTGAATCATCTATATGCAATGTATTTGACGGAGAACATGACATGTTTAGTGGAAAAAGACAAGTAAATATATATTTGGTTTCACTTGACGAACTAGATGGTCAATGTCTAATTGTCATTGACAATGATCCGTGGGTTTGGCATAAGAGGCTTAGGCATATAAACATGTCAAAATTAAGACCTTATGAAAAAAGAGTTTAGTAGAAAGATTGCCAAAATTGAAATATGAAAAAGACAAAATTTGTAATACACGTCAATTGCTAAAACAACCTAAATGCCTTTTTCCTCCAAAAAGAAGATTTTCAACACCAGGCCACTTGAATTGCTACACATGGATTTATATGAGTCATCCGATATTTTAACCATTGGTGGAAAGAAGTATGTATTCGTAATAGTTGATAATTTTTCAAAATTCACATGGGTAATTCTCTTAGCTAGCAAAGATGAAGTTTTCTCTATGTTTGCAACTTTTGTAAACTTGGTACAAAGGGAAAAAGAAAGTACTATTATGACCATTAGAAGTGATGATGGTGGTGAGTTTGAAAATTAATGATTCATAGAATTATGTAATGAAAAAGGAATTCACCATATATTTTTTGCACTAAGAACTCCACAACAAAATGGAATAGTTGAAAGAAAAAATAGGACCCTACAAGCGATGGCTAGAACTATGTTAAATGAGAGTAAATTATCCAAGAGATTTTGGGGCAAAGTTGCAAGTACAGCATGCCATGTCCTGAATCATATAACCATTAGAGCAACCTTGAAAAAGAACCCATATGAGCTATGGAAAGGTAAAAAACTAAATATTTCATATTTTCATGCTTTTAGTTACACATGTTATGTTTTCAACAATGGTAAAACTGGATGCCAAGAGTGATGATACAATATTTCTTGGTTACTTATCAAACAGCAAAGCATATAAAGTCTTCAATAAAAAGAACCAAGTAGTAGATGAATCAATATATGTTGTTTTTTATGAATATAATCCATGCTCCAAAAGAGAAGATGATTTACGTGATGCAAATGATGTCACAAGTAATCTTGAAAAACTGCATATGGAAAAGCAAGAAGAATTCATAGATAAAAGGTAAGTGAAGGTAATGTTTTCTACAAACCACCAACTGACTTGAAATTCAAAAATGACCATCTGATTAAGCCAGTTATTGGTAATATCTATGAAGGAGTAAAGACTAGAAGGATAAAACAAAATATTTGTGGACAATATGCTTTTGTGTCAAAAATTGAATCAACAACTATTGATCAAGCTCTTGATGATGAAAACTGGATCATAGCAATGCAAGAGGAGCTAAATCAATTTGAAAGAAACCAAGTTTGACATCTTGTTCCAAGACTAAAAGACTATATTGTTATTGGCACAAAATGGGTCTTTAAGAATAAATTAGATGAAAGTGGACTTGTGGTGAGAAACAAAGCTAGGCTTGTGGCAAAAGAATACTCATAAGAAGAAGGAATAGACTTTGAGAAATCCTATGCTTAGGTTGTTAGATTAGAGGCTATTCTCATTTTGCTAACTTTTGCATCTCACATGAACTTTAAGTTGTTTCAAATGAATGTTAAAAGTGCATTTTTGAATGGGTATATAAATGAAAAGGTGTATGTTGAACAACCACCTGGATTTGAGGAGAAAAATTAATCAAAATTTCTATATAAATTAACCACTATATGGATTAAAACAAGCTCCTAGGGCATGGTATGAAAGATTGAGCAAATTTTTTATTGATCATGACTTCCAAAAAGGAAAGGTAGACACCACTCTGTTTATTAAATATAAAGAAAAATATATTTTGATTATTCGAATTTATGTAGATAATATTATTTTTGGTGTCACTGATGAAATCCTTTGTCAAAAATTTTCTGAGCTTATGTAGAAGGAATTTGAGATGAGTATGATGGGGAGCTGAATTTCTTTCTTGGACTGCAAATTAAGTAACTAAGTGAAGGGATTTTCGTAAACCAGTCCAAGTATATGAAAGAAATGTTAAAGAAGTTCGGCATAAAAAATAGCAAAGGGGAAAGCACATCTATGAGCTTAACCAGTAAAATTGACAAAGATGAGGAAGGTAAGTCTGTTGATTTAAAGTTATATAGGAGCATGATAGGTTCTTTATTATATTTAACTGCCTCTAGACCTGATATACTGTTTGGTATTTGTATGTGTTCTAGAATTCAATTATGTCCTAAAGAATCACATTTAGTGGCTATAAAAAGAATTTTTAAATATTTGATAAACACTACTAGTCTTGGACTATGGTATCCAAAGGGGTCAACTTTTGATCTAATCGGCTACTCGAATGCGGACTTTGCCGGATACAACGTGGATAGAAAAAGTACTAGTAGAAAATGTCAATTTCTTGGAAACAGGTTGGTTTCATGGTATCCAAGGAAACAAACTAGTATTGCTCTATCCATGGCGGAAGCCAAATATATTGCTGCCGGGAGCTGTTGTGCCCAATTACTTTGGATGAAACAACAACTAAAAGATTATGGTATTGATGATCAAGATATTCTAATTAGATGTGATAATACAAGTGCAATTTGTTTGACCAAAAATCCAGTATTGCATTCTAGGACCAAGCATATAGACTTAAGACATCATTTCATCATAGAACATGTAGAAATCCTGATATCTGTTTGGAATATGTGAAAACAGAAGATTAAATTACAGATATTTTTACCAAACCTCTAGCAAATGAACCATTTTACAAAATTAGAAATGATATGGGTATGATTGAGTTTGATTAGAAACAATAAGATAGGAGGAATGATCTTAGAAAGTCCAAGTCGATAGGTGTGAAAACCCAAATTTGTATAGAAGTCATGTAAATGATATTAAATAAACTATGTATGAATGATATATGCATATGTGAAGTGTTTGTAATTTTTGCAGCTAGGTCATCTGTGTAAATGGTTGTTTAAATTTACCAATTAAAGATAATGTGGATTATTATGATTGAAATATTATATTGAGGATGGATAAATAATTAGTATGTAATGAAAAATTTTGATTTAATTTTTAAAATATGATCGATGGATATTAAGAGGTTAATTATGGAGACAAGTTGAGAAAATATTGAAAAATTCATAATTTGGTGACCTTAAATTGGATTAAGGTGAAATTTGAGGAGGAAGCACATAATTATATGCTTAATCTCATGGAAAAATTATATTATGAAAATTTTGATGAAAATTGATCATCACCGTTCAAAGCTTAAAATGACCATAACTTGGGTTAGAAAGATCGGATTAAAATGAAATTTGACATGAATTGCTAAAATTATGAAATCAAGGTTTTGGAAGCATTTGATCATGCAAATGATTAAGAGACTAAGCTTGCACAAAATTAGCATGAGAAATTTGACTTTTCAAATCATAAAATAAATAGTATTTATGATGAAATTGAATAAAATAAATAAAATAGAAGAAGACAAATTTGAGGTGTCAAGAGAGGGTAAATTGTAGGCTATTATGTAAATTATTAAAAATAAAAAAATCTCTACAATTATCTCTTGATTTAATGCATAATTAATGGGTCAAATGGAAAATGGAAGAAGTGGCAGATTGTGGACTTCCAAACAGCCTTGTAGCTGGATTTTTGGAATTTTTTAATAATAAAATTTATACCCAAAGTCAACTATGAGTTAATATAGGTAATTTTTTATTAAATAAAAGTGAAATTCGAATTTATTAGGAGCTGAATTGGACTGTTGAATGGAAGATGAAAAAGTGGACAGCAACATGTATTAAGGTGATGTGGATGGTTTGGGCAGCTCTAGGCATACTTTATAATTTTTTTATTAACCTAAATTGACCCTAGATGCCTTACACTACTAGATAATTAATTGAGCAATTAAATAAAGCTGTAAAAAAATTAAATAAAGCTGTAAAAAATTTATTATGATGAGAATATCTGCTGCAAAGTTGGACATGTGCAAGAATCAAAAAGTGGGCAGCAAATGGTGTCCGATCAAATGGCCAGAAAAGTGACTTTTTGTATTTTTTAAAAATTGTAAAATGCATGGATAATTAACTTAGGTAATAGGGGCTATAAATGTGCATTTATTAGTTGCAAAATTCGTTAAAAAAATTGAGAAAGGCAGCTGATGGTGGACGTGATCTAATGGACAGTTGGATGATGATTAAATGCAATGGATAATTAGTGGATTTATAATTAAGGAAAAAATAATTTTAATGGCCCACAAGCTGCGATGTCAGCAAAGGGGATAGGAATGCATTGGAATTAACATTGTTGAGATGGAATGTGGGGTCCACTAGCTGAAAATTTTAAGTCATTGCTTAAAAGAGGTGGGATGTCCATATGCTTTGTAAAACACTTAGAAACATTTCTGCAAAATTGGAGCTCCCATCCCAATAGCAACTCACGACTCCCCTTTTCCTCATTTTCATACCCTAAATCAAGTAAAGAAAAAAGGAATAAAAGGAAGAATTAAAGTGAAGAAGTTGCTTGAGAAGGAGAAGTGAAGTTGCAAACAACACAAGTAAGTAGATGTTTTGAGTTCAAGTAATTCTACTCTATTTTTTTTCTAAGAAATTCGTAAGCTATGTATGTGTTTCATAATGGAATTTTAATGAAGAGTTATGATGCTTTTCATTAAGGAATTTAATGAAAATTTATAGTAAGTAGTATAGTTAAGAGTTAGAGGTAAGTAGGAAGAGTGTTTAGTGTGATGAATAAGTTTTTACTCTAGCTTAATCATGCTAAAATCTTGTTTTAAATTTCTGTTTATATTAGTGAATGTATTTACATGATAAAACATGATTTAGTGATTGATTATATTTGAAATTTAGCATGTGTTGTTAAGTATAGAAGGTCAGTCAGTTACGATATCATTTCATACCCGAAATTCACTTTTAAATGGTGAAAATAATAAAGGAAGTGATTCAAATAAATTTTGAATGAAATATAGGATAAAATACCCTAAATATAGGACACTTTGGATGTGAATAAAGGCATTATATAAACTGCCAAAATTCGGATTTTAATAGAAGCAGAAAGTGGACGTCCAAATGGTGTCAACGGGTACCCTATATATGTAGAAAATGTTGCTGTTTGGCAAATAATTAATCTATGAATTTTAAATGTGTGAAAATTTATTGAATTTAGGATAAGAAATTGGGATGAATTGCTGAAATTAAATTGATAAAAATCTGTCTATATTGGAGTACCAAAAGAAACGTGTTAAGTGTGGAAATTTGATGTCAGAGTGGCTATTTTTGTAAATTCGAGAATTATGAATTAAAAATTCATAAAAATGCATTAATCAGGTGTTATATGAAGTAAATAAACTTGCTGAATTAGTGGATAATTTGTTGATTTGAAAAACTTTAAGAAAAGTATGAATTAGACGCGGTTAGACGCACATATGAGAAGCAAAGCACATGATTAACTGAGTAATGTAATTTGTAAAATATTAAAATGCAAAAATATGTTGAAATATCATGGAAAAACATGAAATGCATTGCTGAATTGATAATATCGAATTTTGAGATTAATATATGGGAATTAAATATGAAGCATAATGAATAGTTGAGGTACGTAAGGGTTTAAAAGATGCATACCCGATTTGGAGATTTAACGGGTTATGAATAATTATAAAAATAGGTTGAAAAACTAAAAAAATGCAAAAAAATAGAATTTATATGGAATTTATGTTATTCTATCATAGGCAAAGGAAAGGAAAAAGTTGATCCGATAAACTCTTACGAACAAGGTAAGCAAGTAACTTTTCTAAATGAATTTCTATTCATTAAAATTTCTTTGAAATAATTGTAAATGATATTGTAATTGCTTTTCTTGATTTAGCAAATTTTATTTGGAATTTATTTCTAAATTTTTAAGGATGACCATTCCTTAGTTCTCTAGGTATTTTAAATTGAAATATGTAACTGTTTTGTGATAAATGAACATTGTTGTTCTATGATATTATGTGAGAAAAATCATGCTAGCATGTCATGGATAAATTCATGTGTACAATGCATTATGTTCACTTGAAAGGAATAAGTGGACCGATTGTCCCCCTTTGGTGTTGCTAAGTCGCTAATATAGGTCACGGGCCAGCGGCATCTCCTTGTGTGAGAGGAGATGAAGACGAATTGTCGCCTAGCTAGCCTTCATTCTAAGGGATCATGATTCATTCACTATAGTGTCATTATATATCCCTGAGGGGGTATAATGTTGCTTTTCATGATGATTTTAAATAAAAGATTTCTGCTCCGCGGGTAGCTGATCACTTAATAAGTGTCTCTACTAAATGGAGAAAAATCTTTTTGTTGAAAAGAATTTCCTTTAAAATGATTTGTTTGGAAATATATAATGCTTGCTTATTGAGTATTCAACTTACATCTTTGTTTTCCGAACCCATAAACAGGTAAATGAAGAGACTCAGTAAAGGAGCAAATAAAATAACAATTAAGCAATAGAAAAACTTTTGCAATCATGATAATGTAGTAGAACTTATGCTGAATGGATATAACTAAATTAATGTTTTCATATGGACAACTATGATTTTAACATGCAATGACATCTGATTTAGGAAAATGTTGAAATGTTTCTGATTGTACAGGCATCATTATGTGTTGAATGGATGGAAATGACTTAGTTATTATCTGAGATATAATTACGAGGAAATAAACTTCTATAAAAATATATTTAAATTGGATAATTATCTGTTAAAAACCCGCCATGTGACAAGGCAACAATTCTGATCATGTTTACCAGTCAATACCGATCTCAAGATAAGACTCAGGATGTGACGCTCGGGTTGGTGGCGCGGCGCCACATGCTCTGTCAAGTCGGACTTTGGAGAATGTCTACAACAATTTCGTGTCCGCAGATTGTATATCCGAGCTTCTCTGCAATGGCAAAGCTTTATCCATCATTGAATAGTGGTACATTTCCCATGCTCGGTTTTCGGATTTCGTGTGAAGCCTTCTGTAATGAATAATATTCATGTAATAAAATTGTTTTATTTAGATTTTTACAGTTGTTAATTTAACCTTTAAACCATCTAAAATATCATTCCTGTGAAAATAAATAAATAATTCTATAAATTACTATTAGCCCTTTTTGCTGAAAAAATAATTTTTTTTAATTTTTATACATATTCAAGCTCCACTTAAATACCCCCGACTGAGAAATTTATCAAGTTTTATTTTAAAATTTGAAATTATAGAAAATGGATATAGATCCTGCGCTGCTAGTTACAATCCTGTGTGTCCGTGGTGCATTAAAATTTAAAAGAAGTGCTGCGATCCTACACGGCCACTGGTTGAAATTACTGTTTTTTTTAAAAAACATTACTGTTATTATTATTATTTTATAAAAATCCGCACTTGATCTAGTTAGCATAATTTGTGCAATTTTACAAAAAATTGAAAGCAAACCATATACCTTTTTATTTCTGAAAATAAATATTTTAAATATTTAGCTAACTTAACCGGTAGTGTGATGTAACTATAAGGAGTTACGACAGTACTAGTGAAAAAAATTTTAAAAATAAATGCTGATCCTGTGCAGCCCAAAATAATAATTTTTTATTTTTTTCTCAACGGATGTGTGGGCCTGACCTACATAAGTTTCGTATAAATGTCATATTTAAAATTTCAAAATATTTTTATACTCAAATTTTTTTTTTTTAAATTCGAAACGACATTCTAAAAAAATTGTAAATTTTGGTATAAAAACATAAGGAAAGGCTTACACATCATCTGCAGAGCCAAAAAAATAAATAAATAATTGCCCCTTTAAAATTAGCGGTAGCCTTAAAAGAAAGAATCCAAACTACAGATATTTGAGGACAGAATGATCTTTTCCTGTTTCTGCTCCCTCCCTTCCTCCCTTTTTTGAGCAGCGCAGTGTCAGTTATCTGTAGACGATGATGACGGCGTCGGCTTCGCCTCTTCTGCTTAACCTGCATAACCCCAACCAACAATTGCATTTGCATCACTCACTGAAGAAGCAGGAAGTGGGAAGCCGAAGCAGGGGATCGGTACATCACCACATCTCCTACCGCAATCCTCATCGGTCCCCATCGCTCCTTGCCTACAGACGCCCTCCACATTCGCAATCCGTAATTAATCTCTCCCACTACTTATCAATTTAATTCATAGATGATGAATCAATCATCAGTTTTTTTTTTTTTCATTTCATCTGCGAAAGTCTTTACTCTGTCATTGCCAGTCAGCCTCCCTCAAATGCGCTATTCCTTCTTTCTTTCTTAGTATTACGCTGTTGTTTCTTGCTCTCCATTATACATGGATGAGAATAATAGGGAAAAAAATCCCACCTCTTTCTCCGCCCTGTGATTTAACGTCCTTTTTAATTACCTAACTACCCTGTCATTACTACCAATGTTTCCAATTGTTATTTCAAACTTTTTTCTTACAGCTTTCTTTTCTATTCTGGGTAATGATTCAATATGTAACTGTATGAGCCTCCATGCAGCCCCTTGTTTTCTTTGTTTTTATTTTTAAATTTTTCTTAATCTAAACCATTTATCTTGTTTAACACGTCTTTTTACCATGCTTCTAAAACTAATTTTCTTTGGAAATTGATATTTTGTAAAAAAAAAAAAAAAAAAAAGCATCTTTTAGGATGAATATATAACTATAAAAATTTTTGAAAAGTACTATATAATATGATAAAATTTGCAATACATGTAATTTTTGGAATACAAATGGATAAACATGATAAATGGTTTAAGTTTAAAAATATTTCAAAATAGAAAAATAGGCTCCATGCAACCTGGATGTATTGAGTCATTACTCATCTATTTTATCCTTATATTGTTCACTCCATGAAAATTATCCCTCTTAAATAACATAACTTTCTCCTTTTAAAAAATTTCTCCCTATAATTTTTTCGTCGCTACCAAAGAAAGCTTGTAATTTTCCTTGAAAGCTGGTAGAAACAACGTGGAGTTAATCGGAAGCCAAGCAAATTGACCGGAAATGAATTAGAACAGGGCCCCCATTTGATAACATGGAGGAAAGGGCATCCCTCTCTCACCTTGAAAATTGGACCCTTGCTTGCATGTCACAGAATGGGGGCATGAACTGCTCTTGGGGCAATTCATGCCCTATTTTAATCCATTTCCAAATTGTCCACCCATGATGACATTGGGTGTGTTTGGGAATGGGTAAAACTTTTGATAAAAAGATGTAGAGAATAGAAGTTGTCAAATGATGTGATATTATAGGGGTAATGATGAGGAATAAATAGGATAAAGTTGAAATAGATAGGTTAGTTGTGTTGATAATTGTGTAGAAATGATTGAAAAGTAGGGTAGTTGTATAGAAAAATGCGAAAAAATGGTTAAAAAAGGGTAGTTGTAGAGAGTGAAAAGTTTTAGATTGAAAAGTTTTAACTGAACAACTTTTCCTTAATAACAAACGCACCCATTATTTTCGTTGTCTTTCTTGATGGGTCTTTTTTCCTTCTTTCTGCTGAGGGACTGAGACAAATAAAATTAGCTCCTAGGTTCTCTGTGATAATCTTTTGTAGGCACCACCCACCTTGCATCATAGCTCTGCCTGATGGTGATGGGCATTCGCAAAATCTTCTTCCCAACACCAAGTGCTAATTTTAGGACCCAGACATATGACAACCATCGTGGATGTTGGTTGTGGTATTGTCTGTTTTTCATCATGAGTGCGAGCAGTGGAGATGTTTAGAAAATGTCTTGTGTGATGAGTGCACAGGTTGTTAAATTAAAATAGAAATTTCAACGGATGCTAATAAGACCGACTGTGCTTTGTTGACGAGCATTACATTTCTCAGTGAGGATTATTAGGATTGGGATCGTGCATGAATTCTTTTGTTGCCCTCTGTTTTTGCTGTGGTATATATATCTTTCCAGTGGAAGTTCTATTTGGTTGAAAATTGTTGTCTCACATCACAGAAAAGGAACATCAAAAATATTTTAGCATGGTTTTTACGGTGCTGTGATTGATCATTTGAGCATGCTTTTCATCTAATAAAATGTTTCTACAGGTTGCTGTGATTGATCATTTGATTTAATTTACATTGGAAGCTTTATAGTGTATTCATAAGATCATATGGATGCTGCTTTTTACAGAATGTGAATGAGGATGCCGATGGAATGCTAGATGATCTATTAGAAAAGTATGGGGAGGTTGTTTACAGAAGAAATGATCAGAAGATTCCCACTGTAGAGGCAGATGATGATGCAGAATGTTTGTCATGTAAGCCAACTTCTCAACCTGATTGTTGATGCAGTTTCTTGTGCTTTTGCTTTTGAGTATTTCTAAATTCCAGAAACCTTATGTTTGGATAGCATGTACCCATCAAAATGGAATAATTAAAACTGTCAAGACACTGGACAAATTTACAAATCATCAAATACCAAAGAATGACGAATTAGTTCATGGTTGAATTAGCTCTTCACTTCTAGCTTGTTGATATGAGCATAGTCTTTGCATGTTGCACTTCTGGATCATCAAAGTGACTTGTTGTAATTTGGAAATGAGTGGATCAATTTCCCTGTCAAAGCACATATATTCATACCCACATATCATCCCCATGCCTTACTGACCCTATCTATCCACTGTATCCAGTGATGAGTTAGTGATGGTCAAAGACCCAATGTTTGGATGTGCTTCAAGTGTTGCTTGAAATGGAAAATTTAAAGGCAAAAACTTGGCTATGAATCCCAACCCATGGGACAGATGTAGTAGAATGCTTGGTTTGAACACACTGAAACCTCCGCCAACAGTTTATTTGCCACAGATGAGCCAGTCATGAACCGCATATATTTATATGCACCAGATTTTATAAATTAAAGGAAAAGGGAAAGGAAAGTTTTTCTTGGCAGCTTGGAACTCTAGCTTGCACAAATACGTAACTTGTACAGTATATGTGTTGGGGAACCAAAACAATTGAGGTATAGGGTATAGCATAATCTCAAAGATAACCTGCTTCTCAGGGATTGGAGAACTTCTTGTGTGATTCTGGAAAGTATTTTCTTTCTGGCAGATGAATTTTTAACTGTATAAATAGGATTGTCCTTGTACTGTATTATCTGCATTTAATACATTTAAATAATTTTAAATATATCTAATATATTTAGAGATGTTTGATGCTGTAGATTGCAGTTCTTTGGCAATGTGAAAAGGGGAAGAAATCATTTTTTCTCCTTTTGCCATCATTTTTAATTGATCATTGCTCAGAAAGCTCCCATCTCTTTTCACATGCTATCAACAACCTTTTGATGTGATGTTTATCCGCCCCAACAACTTTGGTTTTTTTTATCCTTGTCATTGCTATTATTTCCAAATACCAATCCTCACTCTCTACCTCGCTATTCAAAGAGCCTATCTGATACATTTCTTTCACAAATTATCTCCCATCTCAATGCATAGTTTCACTTCTTTTTCAAATTTTACTTTTTTCTACTATTTCTTTTTGGTGGAAAGACTTTCAAATGTGACTTGGATAGGAAGTTAACCCTCGTTACCAATTGTGTATGGAAACTAACGCAACCTTATTGTGTCGGGAAATAACCCAATGCACAGTATCCCGCATCAATTTGTTTAATGTAAACCTAGGCCCCTTTATATTATAGAAAGAGGATTTGTTCTAGAGATTAGTGAATTGTGATTTGGTAGAATTCTTCTGTATTTTCTTTGTGAGGTTTATTTTTCTGTGAGTTTCTTGCTAGGTGTATTGGGTTTTTGTGTTCTCTTTTTGAGAGTTTTCCATCTCTTATAGCTTCTTTCTAATAGCGAATTTTATCCTTTTTCGCCTATGGTTTTTCTCTTCACATCGAAGAGTTTTTTTATGTAGATTTGTGAATGCTTTATTTCTCTATGTCGTTCCCGCATTATTTTGTTGTTTTGTAGGATTATTCCTAACAAACTAGCATCAAAACTTAATTGGGATACGCGTTAAGATGTTGACAACAATGTTCAAGATAATAGAAGTTTGATCCCAAAATCTATTTTAGCGGCAACGGGTTACTGAAAGCTTTCTTGAAAAGAGATCAGCAAGAGTTATATACACCTACAACATCACATCTCTTTACTGCAAGTTATCATTTTGGTACGTTGGTAAAGTCTCTTTTGGTATCCAACTGCCAAGTTTAAGTATCCTTAGAGAGCTTGGTTGAGGCTTTCGGTATGTTGGTTAAGTCTCTTTTCGTTCTTAATTTCGTGTATTGTTTGAGTGTTGTTGAGAATTTTAGTTTATTATTGAAGTCTTTTTTGGTTTCCAACTTTAGGCATCATGTTAACTTCATTGAGACTTTTGGATCTTGAGCAATAGTTTGTAAAGAGGGTGGAGAGTTTGTATCTTTGAGGTTTAATACATTAGTTGAATTGACTCAAAGTCGAGATTTGTTTGGATGTGACTTGGATAGGAAGTTAACCCTTGCTACCAATTGCATATGGAAAATAATGCAACCTTATAGTGTTGGAAAATAAGGCAATGTGCCATATCTCATATGAATTTGTTTAATGTAAACCTAGACCCCTTCTATATTATAAAAGAGGGCTTGTTCTAGGGTTTAGGGAAATCATGATCTTGCGAAGCTTTTTTATAAACTTGTTTTTTCTATTTGATTTTTTTGAAAGTTTCTTATTAGGTTTTAGAGTTTTCCTTTTGAGATATCTTCATCTCTTGTAGTCTTTTCTGATGGTGAATTTTTTTCTCTTTTGCTCGTGGTTTTTCCCTTTACATTGAAGGATTTTTGTTGCCTATTTTTCCGCAAGTGTATGATTCACACAAGTAATATATATGAATGAATAGAGTATCATTCTCACAGAGACTTGAATACTAAAAACATTCACTAATGACTAAATACTAAAAATTAGAATTTAATTGGATGAGTAAAAATTAATGTGTAAAGTGAAATAGGAAAAATGAAAGAGAAGATTAAGAAAAGATAAGTTAATGTGAATAAGAGTAAACTAAACGGGAAACTCTTACCGATGGATGAATCTAGGGTTACAACTTCACTTGCTTATCCTCATGATTTTATTATATTTCCATGATTTATTTGATTAATATGGATTATTAATCTAGGGCAATATTATTTATACTCCTCTTTTGGCTGTTGTATAAGTCTTACCCGTTAATTTTAACTTCCAATGTAAACCATAAGAAATTAAAATAACAAGTAGCATTAATTACATTCATAATATTTGACTACACATGGTTGATAGATATTTCTATTCATATTAGCAAATTCACACATCCCATAAGATAATTCTATCTCAAGATTATGTATATATAATGTGTTATTTAACCATTAGTCCAATTTCATGTTATCTCTTTCAAGTATCACGCAAAATTCCCAAATCAAACTATAAAGTAGTCAATCTCATAGAAGCATTCAAAAAAGGTTAAATAAATAATCTAATATTAATAATACAAAATCAAAGAAAACTATAATTTAATCATGGTTCACAAACAGGATCCATTGCAACCCTAGAATGAGGTTTTTAGCCACACATGATTACATTGGACAGGAGGCTAAAATAAAAGTTAAAATTAATATCTATCTCATATAAACAGAAAATCAAAAATAAAAGAGAAGAAAAAAATCTACTCCTTGAGCTTGATCTCCGCTTCCATGCTTGAAATCTTCATCTCGTTGCACATCTCCACCCTCTCTCTCTCTTCTTGAATTGTATGCCTGTGCCGAAAAATTGTATGTCCGAAACCCCTGTTATAACTGTGCAGTCTGTGGCGGAGTGGAGCATTATGTGATTCTACGCATTGGATTCCGCAGCTTCTGTTGTTTTGCTCCTACAAAACGGACTGCGCATCTTCTCTCTCATCGTATCTTTGCTGCCATGTTCCATACTTGATTTGGAAACTACGTGATGCGGTGGACTGTATGGAAAAGAACTGTCCGTAATATTTGACCTGCAGAAAATTGAGTGCCACAGCTTTAAGATATTAATGGACCATATGCTTCATATATTGTTGCCAAATACCGGTGCTGAATTTTGACTTTGAAAAAGCATGACCGTTGAGATGTGATTAAAGGATCGGCCAAATTTTTATGAGCCACAAATTATTGTCATTGTATGCCTGAAAAATATATAATTTGTTGATGTTAATTCTTAATAAAATTCTGCCCAGTTTATTTTAATGGTTAATAGATATGCATCAAATATTTTTCATGCTTATTTATTTCTAAAACAACAATTTTTTATTTTAAATCCAAATTATTACAAAATCATTCAAATAACTTGAAAATAATATTTAATGCCCAAATATTGCCAAAACATATTTTAAAGCAAATCCCATATTAAACTCAATTAATACCCACCAAATTGGTTCAAAATATATGCCAAATAAATCTTAAATTACCAACTATCAATTTTCCATGTATATTTTCATTTGCTTTATTTATTTCTTGTGTTCCGCATTGCTTTATTGTTTTACAGGATTATTTCTAACAGAAGTCTTACTAGCAAACAAGCATTACGTGCTTATCCAGCATAGTGGGAACCTGCCAAAACAGGAGATTTTTATGGTATTAGATGTCAGACCATAAATTGAGGCAAAAAAGAGAGATTTAAATCAGTTTTTATAATTTTCTTCATGCTAGATGTAGCAATGACATGGAACGGTTTACCATGTCAAAAGCATTAGCACCATATGACTGATGAAAAAAAAATATTATGAAGACATTGAGAAAATATGGAGTTACCATGTCAAAAGCATTCGCACCATATGACTGATGAAAAAAAATATTATGAAGACATTGAGAAAATATGGAGTTCTCTATGAAGGTTTTTAAGATGTCAGAGGTAATGCAGGACGTGAAGACATTTTCATAAATTGAGTTCTAGATTGTTTTAGGATTTTTTTTTCTATTTTGGATTTATTAGAATATTTAGAAGATCTCCTAGAATATCTCCTAGAATATTTTAAAATATTTTTGGAATAAATTTGTATCTATTTTAAGTTTACTTCTTTTAGAAGTGTACCTAAAATATGCAATTTTTTTGTCTAAAAGATTATATCTTTAATAAATGTTGCTAAAATAAGGTGGCATGTTCTTCTATAAGTACCACCCTCTCAAGCTCTAAAGAGCATCAGTTTTAAGATTTATAAAAGTGTTCTTCAATTCTTCTACTTATTCTTATTCTTCTCTCCTTATTCTTCTATTATTTATACCTTTTTCTTCTCTTCTTATTTCTAGAGGTTCCTTCCTCTTTCTTCTATCTTCTTTTCTACCCATCCTACATCAGGAGGGCTATTTAAATATGGTGCAGTCTCATAAAGTATCTAATATTGACCCACATTGACATGACAAGGCATTTATCTCTTTTAACTCATCCAAATAGAGTAATTGCCTTATGGTGAATTACATTTTTTTTTTCACAGCCCGTTATTTCATCATCAACCCTGTTTTTCCATAATCAAACTATGTTTTCCAGAGCCAAGTCTATTGTTTCTAGATTTTTAATGCTATTTTGGCTGTATTCCTAATGCTATTTCTACTTTTCTAACATCATATACTTCCTTATCTATGTGAATGTTACCACTATCCAAAGAGCCCCTTAATGGTGTAATGTTTAACATCATAGTATCATACAGAGAATAGCTATCAGAAAAGTTTCTTCCGTGCAGGATTCAGAACATTTTGATCGTACCACCATCAGAACAGTTCCTTAACTATGTATAGTACACAAAATTGTATGCATAAAAATTTCTTTCATACAGGATTAATAACTTTTCTTATAGAATACAGTAGTAGTCTTAAATGCCATATAAAAAAGTATAATTTCTTTCACATAAGATCTAAAACTAAATTAAAATAGAAAAGATGGAATCTCAAATACTATACTGTGCAAAAAAAATACGTTTTCCTACGAGCAACTGAGTTATATATTTTTCCTGATTTAGTAAAAGCAAGAATATTTTGCATTGAAATTCTAATGGAACTGCAGTAAGATAGGGCAGGCTTTTGTGCAACAGTAAAAGTTGCGGCCTTTGGTACAGTGGGTGAAAAAAAAAAAAAAAAAACTCTTTGTGAAAAATGAGGGTAAGGCTGAATGCATAGATGTCCTTCCACAGACCTCAAATGTGTGGGAGCTCTACACACAAGGTCAGCCTTTTGATAATGTGGGCATTTAACCATTTAGTCACCTTGTCGCATTTGGCCATTTATTGAAGTTTGACAATGTATTTCAAAGGAGCCTAAAAGATTATTCGAAATTTATTGTTTTGTATCTTCAGATATGAAAAAAAAATTAAAGTTACTGAAATTTAATTACTGATAGCCAACCACCTGCAATTAGTGCAGGTGGCCAGGGCTTTATCCCCTTAGGTAGTGATCTCGGGTTTGAAACCCTGTAGGAGTAATATCTCCTTGATTCAGTTGTGGTGGCTGTGTGGTCCCCCTTATTATATTTCGGAGTCTGTGGTCTCTACTAATTCCTGTTGATATTAGGGAGCTTATAGTAATCTCTCTTAAGAAAAAATATAAAAATTGGTCCAGTGCTTGATTGTAATATAAGTTTACATGTAATGTAAAATATACACTAATTAAAAAAAAAGAAGAAGTCAAGAATGACGTAGCTGAATCCATGCAGTTGACCCTACTTAGGTGAGAAATAGCTTATCATGATGATTGTTTTGTATATTTGATATTACAGGCATTTACTTAAATCTGAATTTACATGAGTCATACAGAAAACGAAGGAATCTACAGGATGCAATTATAAGTTTATTTTCCTAGAGGAGATTCTGCTAATTCATGTCCTGCTAACTTATGCATATTGTAATTCTTCTTTCATTACATAAATTTCTTTTGTTTATCGCTGATAGATTGAAGCGCCTCAGATATGCTTTTTTGATAATACTTTACAGTTGCTGTTGCTATCGCCAAGGTTGCAAATGATGTGAAAGCTGCTGATATTCGTGTTCTCTTTGTTAAGCCTCTTGTGTACTGGACTCGGTTTTTTATCATCGCAACAGCCTTTTCTCGGCCGCAAATTGATGCAATCGGGTATAAAACAGATTTCTCACTTGCAGCTTATTTTGTGATTATTTGCCTAGGACTTTAGAAAATGATATGTTGTCCTGCTGAAATTGAGGTGTATGCTGGTTTTTGTTCGACAAAAAAATTTCTCCAGCATGAATGAACCTTTTGGCTATGTACAAATGTGTCAGATTACCATGGGACTGGTGAGTCATGGCCAATGGCCTTGGAAAAGGCATGACATATATGGATGCTGTTTTTGTGAATGGCCATTGATAAAAAAATTTTAAAGGGAAGAACTACGATATGGGAATATGGAGAGAAGTTTAGAGAAGAGTGATAAAATGAGGAAAAAAGAAAAAAGAAAAATTAAGAATTACCAACACATATTTAGGTTATTTATAATCAAACTTTAATGATTAAGACAAAAGTAACATCGTTGAACCTAATGTGTACTTTTCCAGCTGGTCTTATATTTAGGGAGTCTTGAACTTGTTTGGAAACTAACCCAATGAACAATCAAATAAAGTAATTGAACACACATCAGTTGCTATTTTTTGCTTCTAAGGTAGCTACAATAACCTAACAGAGATATAAACAGACTCCAATTCTCCAAAAGATTGTCCTAAAGAGCCCCGAGTTATTTGTTGACCATGAACTCATTAGACTGTCAAATTGGCTTAAAACTGATTATCCAAAATTTTAAATTTTTAGCAGTGGATCAATCAAGGGGCCTTTGGTTAGCACTAAAATTATTTGAACCAAAACTTCTCAATCTCTACAACTACCCTGTTTTTTAAATCATGGGCACGCTTGTTTAATACAAACTTTTCAAACCAAAACTTTTCAATCTAAAACTTTTCACTCTCCATAACTACCTTATTTTTTAATTTTTTTCACATCTTCCTATAAAACTATCCTATATTTCAATCATTTCTACATAACTATCCATATAATTAACTTATTTATTTTAACTTTATGCTCCTTATTCCTTATCATTACCCTTATCATATCACATCATTTTCTTTCAATACAAAAACATTTACACTAAAAACTTTTTATTTAAAAGTTTTATCATTTCCCACACCTCAATATCTTTATAATTTCCTATATAACTAGCCTACTTTTAAATCATTTCTGCACAACTACCCATACAACCAACCTAACTATTTTAACTTTGTTCTCTTTACTCATTATCATTACTTCTATCATATCACATCATTTCTCTCATTTCAAGAAACTTTTCATTCAAAATTTTTATCGCTTCCCCAACATGCTCCAACTGTTTGATAAATTATCTTGTATAGCCTTTTTGGGTCCATATTGCCATTGGTGTGTCTTCGAGTGGTCTATCCACCTAGTACTATCTTTTGTTCATTTCTAGATTCATTTTTCCATGATAACCCATGCTTTTACATCTTCCACATCTTTCTTTATTTAATTATTCTGGATTTGTTCACTTAGAAAATATGTAAATAATTGAAAGCCGATTTTGTATTTAGATGGTAGCTAGTTTTATAGGCAGCAGAAATGAGATGGATTTTGTTTTAACTTGTTTTGTGTTTTTTTCATTCAGATCAAGAATTAGAGATCTAGCTGAGACACAGTATAAGAAAGTTGCATCTGGGGATGTGAAGCCTAACTCATGGACATTGCTAGACTATGGTAAGTCTTCTAATCTTCCTCCTTCAAGTTTTCCATTGTCGATTATTTAGTAATGCAAAAATTGAGGCTGCATTCGGATGGAAAAATTAATCTTAGGAGGGTGTTTGGCAATTCATAAAACTTTTCAAATTAAAACTTTTTACTCTATACAACGACCATATTTTTTAATTATTTCTTTACATCTTCCTATACAACTATCCTATTTTCCAATCATTTATATATAAATACCTATACAGATAACCTATTTATTTTATCTTTATTCTCTTTACCCCTCATCATTACCCCTATCATTTCACATCATTATACAACTTTTTCTCCTAAAAACCTTTCGTCAAAAGTTTTATCACTCCCTAAACTCGTCCTTAATTCAGGATCTCGGATTACAGTCAAAGAAATGCATTTCTATACATCATACATTAGTTGTCTGGCTCCAGTGCTTGATCTTTTGAGTGCCTTGACAGGTGATGTAGTTGTCCACATATTTCTTCCAGAACAAAGAGAGTTCTATAATTTGGAGGATTTCTATGGCAATGCAACTCCCATTGAGTTGCCCTTTGATGCACAATCCTCATTTCACAGCTGAAAAGCATGCACACTCTACACAAGTGGAGCTCCTTGGGATAGAAGGTTGTTCTAAACAAGTGTTACCTCTTGGAGATACATATTCCTCTTTTGAATATAAGCAAGCTAGTCATTGATAATGATCAAACTTCAGAAGAGGAGCTACTTGCAGAACCAATAACGTTCATGTGGAATGTTACTAATTTTATCCAGAAGACTCTTATCAGCTGATGACTGAAGAGAAACTTTCTTGGAAGCAAAGCAACCCCTGTTGTTTTTGTAAATGAATCTGCTTGGTCTTCAAAGCACTTGCTACTACAAATTGAACAATTGTAGTAAGTAGCAAGTAGTAATTCCTTTTGTTAGCAGTTTCAACTGTAAAGTCTCCATCATCTCTGTCTGCAGATGTTGATTCTGTAATACCACTGGGGGAAGTCAATCAGCTTTTCAGGTCCTGAGAAAACGGCCACATTTTGGTCATTCTGGTAATTCCAGCAGGTAAACAAAGAGCTATATATACAATAGAATTTTGTGATTCCGTACCGCTGAAGATTTCAAAGTTTTGATTACATGCAGGTGATTTGCAACTGTTTATTTTGAGAGGGGAATATCTGACAAAAAGAATGATAAAATCTACGAAACACTGACCTGAAAATGTCTCAGAACAAATCAGACGTGCAGGGGAATCATCTAGAATAAACAAGAGTAGGAGTTCCAACGTGGTTAGAAATCTATAAAAGATTGTGTGTGTAGGAGGGTTGTGGTGGTGGGATTTACTTAGTTACTGAGTGCCCACCCATGAAATGCCTAGAAAGTTGTAGCACCATAAAGAGGCGGAAATTTCGGATGGGGAGGCTGTGCGACTTGAAGACATTTCCGCAAAACCTCGCTGTAGGACTACTTGTGATTTAGGTCAAAGATGTAGAAGATTTGTAGAAGGTAAGTAGGCAGTGTTTTTCTTTTCTATTTTTTTGGTTGTGAAAATGGCTGTACGTGCATACAGTCATCGTGTTTATTTGGAAAACTTGAGAATTAAAAAATGATTTTGAGTTGTACGGAAAAGGCTGTTGATTGTCATGCATGCAGGAGGTTTGGACTTTTAGTCTCCATTGGGAGAGCTTGTCTCCCATATATTTCAGTAGCAAATGTCCCATTGGGATTAGGGGTGTAACTTGGGTCGAGTACCCATCGGGTCGACCCGATGGGTACCCTAAATAGGGTAGGTTCGGTTCCACCATAGTTACCCATAGGATCGGTTCGGTTCCAGATAAAAAATACCTATGGGAATTTGGGTAGGGTCGGTTCCAGGTGCTGGGTACCCAGAACCGACCCGAATTGTATAATATATATATTACTAAAAAGGTAGATTCGGTCGTTCAAATACTCCTCTGTCGGGCACTGGCCTAACCTAAAATCCCTTTCTTAATTCAATTCGCGCCTCCAATGCCATCGCCCTCCTCCAAGTCGCAAGTGCCATCTCCCCATCTAGCAATCCTCCAACCCGTCTCTCAATGCCGCGTCCGATCGTCATCCTTGACGCCATTAGCCTGTCATCGCCGCCTCTGCTCATCGTCCTCGACGCCATTAGCCTGTCATCGATGCCTCTACTCATCGTCCTCAACACCACCAACCTGTCAGCGTCACCACGTCCGCTCGTTGTCGTCGACGACGCCTAATTGCACAAAAGGCAGAAAGAAACCCTAACAGCCGTCTATCGTTGCCCTCGTCGCAGCCGGCAGCCATTGCTTGTCACACGCATCTTTGGTTCTCATTCTCTCCTACCACTTCTCCATTCTAGCATTCCTCTCTCGTCAAGGTGCTAAAGCAGATGCACTCCAACATTAGCATCTCTAGGAAGACCATGGCTATCTTGAACAGCCTAGTCCAAGGAGATCCAAACCTTTGTTTGCCTCGTTCTCCCTCGCGCCCTACACTTCTTTCCCTTCGGCTCGCTTCCCTTTAACATTCTGTACCCTTTTAGCCCCAAATCCCAAGCTTACATGTCTGCAGCCCCACATTATTCTAATTAGGGGTACGGTTTCAAATCTATTTCAAATGGGTCCTCAACTGCCGCGTCTCTGTCGGATTGAAATCTACTTTGGGTAAGTCCTCAAATCTGCCTCAGTTTCTACTTTGGGTAAGTCCTCAAATCTGCTTCAGTTTACCCCAGTTTAAATGATTTTTTGTTTGATTTCTTGATATTCGGATTTATTGTTATGCACGTGATTGTTAAAA
>JAXCLR010000050.1:36574159-36599941 GCA_035584095.1 Annona squamosa | reverse complement strand
GTAACAAACCAAGACGTTGCAAGTAGAGTTGTGATTGGAGTTGAACTCATCATCTACTTGTATCAAGTGTATAAGCCTCCTAGAGCTAGAATCTAGAAGAGAGATAGGCTCTGATTATGTATGCCCCCTAGCGCTAGAATCTAGAAGAGAGCGGAGACTCTAAGTGTATTCGCGAAAATAGTGGAACCCAAGTCACAAGGTGTGTGAGCTTGAAAGAGTGGAGTAGGGAGAGGTTACCCAAACCACTATAAATCTTGCCTACTGTTTACCTTATTGCTTTTATTATTTCATTGCTCTCTATTTGTTTCAATCAAGGGGTTTAAGCTTTCAAGGGGTTAAGTTTTAATTTATCGAAGAATTTTATAAGAACCCAATTCACCCCTCCCCTCTTGGGTTTTGCCATTAACTCGGGACCAACAATTCGTCCTTTAACCACAACTCTACTCTGGGTTTGTATTAGAGGGGGGCCACTTTGATAAAACTTGTAATGCACAGACTTAGAAAAATAGTCCAAGGTTTGTGAGCTATAAACCTCAACGTGTGATATTATCCACTCTGGCCTGATAGCTCAACCATATAGTTTTAAAATGTGTCACATC
The DNA here is from genome assembly GCA_035584095.1 of Annona squamosa. NCBI lineage: Eukaryota > Viridiplantae > Streptophyta > Magnoliopsida > Magnoliales > Annonaceae > Annona > Annona squamosa. Next base: position 36,599,342 of record JAXCLR010000050.1, on the reverse strand, counting down.
ATATTTAACTTGAGACTCATATATAAACCTTTAGAAACTTTTTTTTTCGACGTGGGATTTAATTCTAAGTCATTACATGTCCCATCTAAAATGGTCACAAAATTAACGTAATAAAACTTTTTAATTTAAATAATAATTTTAAAGTTATATTTTTAATATCTAAATTATCTCAAAACATCATTTTTATATGGATGAATGCTTATATATAAGCCCTATTTTACGGTAGACTGCACCATAACTACGATGTAGTTTGACTGTACCAAATGATAAATATAAAGTCCAATTATGTACAATATGTTATATGTATGCTTACGTTCTGATATTTATTTTTTATTTTATTTTTATTTTTTCATAAACATGTTTTTTAAGTGTATTTAATCCATATAACAAGTTTGTCATTTTATAATACTTTTACATATTATTTTTTATTTTTGAAAATTATCGATTTCAAGGGCACATAAGTTATTTTACGTCTTAAAAACTTGATTTTCAAAAATAAAAAATAAATATGTAAAAGTATTACAAAATGGCAAAGCTTGGTATAAGAAAACAAGTTTATGAAAAATCAAAAAATAAAATAAAATTATAATTAATAATTAATATTGTAGCTTAAGTATATATACAATATATTATACATAATCAAGCCTATAGACAGAGAGAGAGAGAGAGAGAGAGAGAGTGTGTGTGTGTGTGTGTGTGTGCGCGCGCTTATCTAGTATAGTTTTTTATTGTACATCTATCCCAACTGATATTACAACCAACTTTTGAGAAATTGTTACAAATTTCTAATTTGGAGACATCAGGCTCCACCTCTTAAACTATGAGACCTACCTACTCCTACAAATAGCCAAACCTCATAATGGAGAGAATATATGTATATATTAAATACTACCGCAAAGGGGGATTCGAACCCCGGTCGGCCAACCATCAATGCTGTTGGAGTTACCACCACCTCGAAGGTTAGTGGCTTTGGTATAGTTAATTATACCATAATTTGTGTTACAGTTGGCTTAAAAATGAGCCTTATATGCACTCAAGTATAAATCATTTATCCATGTATAAATTGTCTTACTGAAAAAATAATTTTAAAATTGTTAGTTATATCAATCTATTTTATTTTGTTGAATTTGTACTACTTTCAGATAAGGCACGTACATATATCCAATTTGGATGAAAATTAATACACTAATAAAATAAATAATTATAAATACAATGGGTGAAGTAGATTAATATTTATGATCGCATGGGGCTCATTGTGGTCCAACTATACCATAACTTATGGTACACTTAACTACACTTGAATATTTTTCATATATATATGAGCTGTTTCGATGCAATGCAACTGCACTGAAACAGTGATACATTAGCCCAAAAATGGACCCTACATATATTAGAATGCAATGAAACTTTATACAATCATTTATTCATATATAAATTTTTATGGCAAATAGTTTACACATTAAAAAATCACTTTAAAATTGTTATTTACGTAAAACTATTTTATTATATTGAATTTGTACAATTTTCATATAGGGTTTATACACATATCCGATTAGGATGAAAGTTGGTATAGTAATAGAATATATTATTCTAAATACAATGAATGGAGTAGATTATAATTTTATGATCATGGGGCCCATTTTGGTGCAACTGCATTGCTGTTACGGCGCAATTATGCTATACTTAAATATTTATATATATAGGAATTTATTCATATACATTCTGTCCGTGCAGAAACTACCATGCAAACGGCCCATCCAACCGTTTATTTCGGTAGGGTAAATCCAAGCCATTTATTCAATGAACGCGTGTAGAGGAAGATTAGGGTGCGGTTATGCTGCAACTGGGGTGGGCAGGAATCTAAAAATGGCCAGAGCGTAGCTAAAATGGTAAAAGATTTCTTACCCCCAATGAAGCCCAAAAATCAAAGCTCCTCATACATAGAGCTGTTGCAATCACCAATTGGAAATCTCCGTCTTCAAAGTTCTAGCCAATATGTAGCAGCAAAAGTTGGAAGCTCCCATCTACTATTGAACTAGAGAAAATGGTTTGCTGGAGATAGAATGAGATGTGCGGGTGAAGACAGAATCACCATTTCCAAAGTTGTTGCCACTTGTATTGTCAGAAATCGAAGGCATCATTCGGGCGTAACGTTGTTGTTCCATACATTGCTGGATATTGGGAGGACTAGACAGATTTGAATCTATTACCACCTACATCGCCAGAAACCGAAAGCAGCATTCAGATTCGACGCCAACAAACCTATTTCTTCCATTTGACTAGAGGAAAGTATTAGTTTTTTTTTTCTAAATTTGTATTTTTCTAAGCATATGCATTTCTCTTCTAAATCCATTGAGTTTTTTCTTGCTAAAACCGTATTTTTCTAAGAATCTACATTTTTATGTATATTTTTAAGCGCTAATTTTTTTCTATTTTCCCCTAAAATTTGACTTCTCTCATGACCCTACCCATGTCTCAGTTCCAGGTTGCGTCTCATACATTGTAAGTGTGCTATGCATTTGGTATTTGTGAAATTTCTATACTATGACATGCCCTGTATGCTCGAATTGAATTGTGCATTACATTGTTGTCGTTGGTTGTTGTTGAAATTTACTTGAATGTGGCAAGTTTGCACTTTTGTACAAGAACCCCCTCTTTCATCGCTTTCGTCGTCTTCTCCAAAAATCCGCATGCGGATTGTAACTGCGCAGCACGTACCTCCCATTCACATCTGACGTGAAAATCCACATGCGGATTATGAAAGAAGACAGTCTGTTTACTTTTCCTTTCCCCCGAGTCTTCCTTTCCCTTTCTAGCTTTCTCCCGCTCCTCCTATCTGAAAATTTCTTCCCACTCCCTAATCCCACCCGGCGCCTGCATCGACGGCGTGGCCCTGATGATCCACTATTGGAATCAAAGGTGATCCATGAGAGACAACAAAGTCGATCCTCTGCTCCTCGAACGGATCGAAACCCATAGGTCAACTGGATTCTATTACACGCGTTTCCCTTTGACCAATGTTGCTTCTTTTCCGTTTAATGCATCCTCAGATTTTCTCGTTGTTTCTCCCTTCCTTTCTGAAATAGTCCTCGGTGTCCATCCAATACAATTAATCCTCTCACCATGCAAAGGCTTAATTCCATCCTCTGTAACTACATTTGAAATCCCCACTTTTTTTCACAATTAATTTCTTCATAACTAGGTGCAATTAAGGGAAAAAAAAAAGAAATTTCTCTTTCCGCACATGCTTAGAAAATCTTCCATAGAAGGCATTATTTATTTTATTTTTTAATTGAGTGGCTTTTAATTAAGGTAACTTCTAATGTTTGCTTGAAATTACAAACATATTTCTTCCACCAGGAATTCACGAAAGATAATTAGTTTTTTTAATGAAAATCTTCCATATTGCAAAAACCAACCACCAGTAGCATTCCATATCCTCTCTAAAAAACCATTTTTCAACCAATTAGAAAAAATCCATTTTTCAGACTAAAAGGACTAATCCATTGGATTGAGCCCCTGCTTTCATGTGCACAATTTTTCCCTTATTTTCTTCTGAAGGCAAAGAAGTCATTTCCCATATGACTAGCTACAATGAATACTCTTGTTTGTCCACGCTCATAAGTAGCAGACTTTTACCATGTTTATAGATATTTATATATATAGTTAACTAGTATCTATCCACTAAAAAAGGAAAAAGCCAGACTAATCCATCCATCAAAGTAACATGTTGTAGTGAAAGATGGATGGTGCCTAAGAAATGAGGTGGATGCCTTGTTCCGATAGACTATCAGCCAAGTAGTTGTTTGCTGCCTCCGAAGGATGGAAGCTATCCCAGAACACATACTCGGTCGCATTCTTGTAGGTTCCCAGAGACTTTGAATTGCAAAACAGCGATGTCTCGATTGTTCTTGTCCCACGACATGCCTTCCTAGCCTCAAAGAAACTTGTGCACAAATCAAATCAAAATTTCTCATCCCATCCCACGTCATCACTCTCACGTAGCTAATATTAAAATGCTTCACAACCAATTACTAATATCTCTTTTTTCTTCAATCCCAATTGATTGTCTGTTCCTTGGATACTGTTCTTGATTTTCATTTTGATTAGTGCAACACGTGTGAATGCAGCATTTGTAAACTAATTATCTTTGAAAAGCATGAAACTGATAATTACAGAGCCCAATGATCTAAATAACTCAAATGGAAAGAGAAACAGACAACTGAAGGCCAAAGAATTATGAAAGACATGAATCGTCCAAGGAACATCGAAGACCTTATTTACCTTCAAAAAAATTTTAAGAAGTTACCAGCAACATTCGAAGCCTAATAAACTTAAACACCCTTGTTCATTTCAAAATTATTTGTATATTTTTAACTTAGTTTTATTTTTTATTTATATGAATTTTTATTTCTTATCTCCTGTCTTATGTTCTATTGCATGGGGTGACTAGTACAGATACTTAGTTGTTATTGCTCTGAAACGAGTAGAACTATTGAAATTCACATGGACAATTTCTAATTATTTTTATCAGTATATATTTACATTATATCTCAATTCATAATGCCACAATTACAATTAATGTCTAAGATATTTAAACTTGTTAATGTTATGCACAATAGTACTTTAAAAGTCATTATGAAAAATTAAATAGGTTTACATTTTGATTGAATGAGAACTTTAAATCTACTAGTTTCAAAATTGATTTTGTACTACTAATAAATGTCAATGTTTAATCTTCTCTATTAAATCAATAACAAATTTAAGCTAGACTCCACATAGTTCAAAAAGTAGATTTCCAAAATTTATTTGTTTGGCCATTACCAATGAATCAAATTGTCTAAAATTATTATACGTGGGGTTGAACAGGTTGTTTGCATGATTTTTGCTTGTTTGTATGCTAGTATTACATTTTGCATACTGAATCTGAATTTTACATATCAGCTATAGCAGAATTCACATGTTAATGTTAGAGTCTACATGCTAATTTTGAGTTAGTAGCAACCCTTATCCACATTCCTTCTTTTTATGATATAATCCACATGCTAATCTCATATTCCTCATACTGATTTTGAGTCAGTAACAATCCTTGTTCACATTATTGCTCTTTATGACAGAATCCACATGCTAATTCCGTATTCCATATGTTGATTCTAAGTTAGTGACAACTCTTGTTCACATTTCTACTCCTTGTGATAGAATTATCTGCATGTTAATTCTAAATTAGTGACAACCCTTGTTCACATTCATGCTCTTTGTGACAGATTTTGCATGCGTATTTTATATTCCGCATGCAAATTCTAAGTTAGTGACAACTGTCATTCACATTCTTGCTCTGTGATAGATTCCGCATGCTAATTATATATGCTGCATGTTGATTTTGAGTCAGTGACATACATTGTTTACATTCCTGCTAGTTTCACATGCTAATTTATATTTCGCATGCTAATTTTCATGTTTAAACTATTTTTTTCAAATATCTATTGATTGTAGCAAATTCATCATGCTATTTTCACTTTCCACAATGAATTTGAATTTCACAAATCACGTTTCAAGTGTGGCAGAATCCACATATTAATTTCATATTTTGCGTACTAATTCTAATTAGTGACATCCCTTCTTTACATTTTTGCTCTTTATAGCAAAATCTACATGCTAATTTTATATTTCGCATGCTAATTCTAAGGTAGTATGCATTTTAAGAATTCATATGCATCTGAAATCAGCATGTGGATTTGACCAATAGAAGAAATCAAATTTGCTTTCTTTATTAACACAATTAATCATCTTTTAGGTTGTTAGCATACTGTATTCCATAAAAATAGCCTTAGCCTACAACATGCATATGCGATATGTCATGTTTTTTAACATTGAGATGTTTTTCATTTCAGAAGTTAAATGGCAAGGACAAAGGGCAAAGGAAAGGGAAAAATGCGAAAGAAGCAACAAATGTAGCCAAAGAAGGAGCAACCAAACAAGAAAAAAAGAATATAACAAAGGCTAATGCGAAAGTGGTGGCAACAGATGACAAAGTAAAAAGTAAAGGAGTCAACGATGCCGCAAGAATAGGGGAAGCAGAAAACAGCAAAGATTGATAAGGAATGAGGAAAAGAAAAGGAAGTAAGAGATAAAGCAACCAGAAAAGAGAAAAAAAAGTAAATGAAACTATTGAAAAAGTCAACATAGTTAGTGAAAGGAATGAGGAAGAAGAAGAGGAGGAGAAGGCAGCAACTAGAAAGGACAAACAAAAACCTAAAGAGGCTGAGGATGTAACCATAGCAAGTGATGTAGTGGTCGTCGTTAAGGATGGAAAAGGAAAGGCGATAAGAGAGGCAGCTACTAGAAAGGGAAAATGGAAAGTAATGGAGACTGTTGAGGAAGACACTACAGTAGATGAGAGAAAAGGAGATGAAGCGGATGCAATAGTTAAAAAGGGCAACCAAAAAAAAAGAAGGTAAAGGAATCACCCTAGAAAAAAAGAACGACAACACCCAAAGTGTATGACTACCCATCCAAATATTTTCATCGTGCTGTGGATGAGAAAATTTACTTTAACAAATTTGAGGATCGACCCTTGGTCAAGTCTAGAAGATTTATGATAGATGAGTTTGCTGATTTTCCCTTCACTAAGAAGTTGCAAGGACACGGGTTTGCTCCATTTGCTAATGTTGAGTGTCACATTTATCCAGTCCTTGTGAGACATTTTTATTCTAGTTAGGGTGCTGATGGTTTTACACATGTAAAGGGTGTGAAAATAGAAATCAGTCTAGGGATGTTGGAAAAGGTTTTTGGGATCACTTATGATCCTGTGATGTATACAGGTTTTGTAAAGACAAAACAGGATGCATTTTTTGAGGTTTGCAAAAATCCAAAGGTGGGAGCTGAAAGAGTGTCATCTACACAGTTGAAAACTGTGGACCTGAAGCTTCTCCATTACGTTTCTATACATCACTTATTCCCGATGAGTGGATCTTATATAGAGGTCACAGCCCAGGATGCACACTTGCTGTATGCTCATGAAAGAGGCAACCGTTTCAACTTCGCCTACCATATATTCCAACATATGAATAAGAGTCATGTTAGGAAGAATGGATCTTTGTCATATGGAATGATCATAACAAGAATCCTACAATATCATAGCATTGATCTCAGTAGAGAGAAGCACCAAAAGTACAAAGAGCTGACACGATTGATGAATCTATCTTGACTAAATTGGGTTATTTATTCGATGAGCAGGAACACGAGTGGAAACCAAGGCATGACGTTGACGTTGCAAGCCAAGATGAAGAAGATCAGGTTGAAGCTAACTTTGAGGATACGGGATTGCGACAAGGAGATGTGCAGAATACAGGAGATCATGAGCAAACAATTCTAGACATGAAAGGAAGGAGCCAAGAAGCTGTTTCTACGCAAGCTCTCCCAGATCTGCCTTCACAGTTGCTACAGTTTCGGGAAGATATCATGAAGCACATTGCTTCCTTCATGTTACAACCAATCAAGCCATCCACTTCTACTTCTGTCATCTCCACACCAATTTTAAGTCCACCAACTTTCAGTCATTTGGTTATGCCAACATATACTCCTACTGGTGTCGTAGATACTCCAACAATAGTCCATTCGCATTCAGTAGTTGTATGGGTCAGCATTCACCTGCATCGCAATCAGCTTCCTCATTTGCCCATCCTACTACTTCATCTCCATCATTTGCTGATTTTCTTCCCGAAGTAGGCCAACCTAGTGTTCCATTCTATGATCCAACTGTTTTTCCCTTCCCTCCTTTACCGGTACCTTCCCCACCCTCTAATATTCTAACAGGTGAACATGCGCTTCAAATGACAAGGCATATCATGTTTCTTACAGGCAGTATTGAAGGATTGATTAGAGAGGTGGAACACATGCAGCAACACATGTACGTGTTTGAGACGCGCTTAGAGGAGTTGAGATGCAAACACTCAACAAACGACGGTGAGAATGACGGTGCTAGAGAAGATCATGGCATTTAGATCTATGAAATTTGTTGCATCCTAACATATTTTTTGTTGCACATTATATATTTTGATGCCGATGTATATCTTTAGCATGATTGCATGTTTTACAAACTACTGGACTCAGATGCATGGATTGAATGAATGACAGAAATGTTTATGGAGCATGTATAGTGTTGAATGGATTGCCTCAGGTATCCCTAAATTTTTCATACTTGAGAATCAATATGCAGATTATGCGTATTATGATTTCGACAAGATATATATACATCTGAACTCTGACTCGAAAAACAGCATGCGGATTATAACTTGAATGTATACCTAGATTTTTCATACTTGATAATCAGCATACTGATTTCATAATCCGCATGCGTATTATACCTTTGACAAGATATATATACTTGTGAATCCTCTCCGACTCAAAAATCAGCATGCGGATTATGGGATCCGCATGTGTATTATAACTTAAATGTAACCAGATTTTTCATACCGCTTATTATATCTTAATATATTCCTAGATTTTTCAGACTTGAAAATCAGCGTACGAATTATGAAAACCGCATGTGTATTGTAACCAAAATGTATACCCGGATTTTTCTGACTTGAAAATCTACATGCGTATTATGAAATCTGCATGCGTATTATATCTTAAATATATATTCAGATTTTTCATACTTCAAAATCCGGGTGTGGATTACGAAAACCGCACGCGTATTATAAAATGGATGGGATCTATGAAATCAGTGTTCAAATTATGAAAATCGGATGTGTATTATAACCAAAATGTATATCCAAATTTTTCTGACTTGAAAACCGCATGCGTATTATGGAATCCGCATGTGTATTTTATCTTAATATATTCTCAAATTTTTCATACTTCAAAATCAGTGTGCGGATTATGAAAACTGCATGTGTATTATAAAATAGACAGGATATATAGACCTCCAGATCTCTCTGACTCGAAAATCTGCATGCGGATTATGAAAACTGCATGCGTATTATATCTTAATATATTTTCGGATTTTTCAAACTTCAAAATCAGCGTGAGGATTATGAAAACCGCATGCGTATTATAAAATGGGTAGGATATATAGACACCCAGATCTCTCTGACTCGAAAATCCGCATGCGGATTATGAAAACCGCATATGTATTATATTTTAATACATTCCCGGATTTTTCAAACTTCAAAATCAGCATGCGGATTATGAAAACTGCATACGTATTATATTTTAATATATTTCTGGATTTTTCAGACTTCAAAATCAGCATGCGGATTATGAAAACCACATACATATTATAAAATGGACATGATATATAGACCTCCAGATCTCTTTGACTCGAAAATTCACATGCGAATTATGAAAATCGCATACGTATTAAGTTGCATCTTATACCTTACATGCACAACACTACATTAACAAACAAAGAGTTTATAAAAGTAAGTCATCCTTCATCGATTTTACAGAGTCTACTTCTATACAAAAAATACAAAAATTCACAATAACAAACACATGTTAGAGTTATTGAAGTGTCTATTTCATGCTTCTACTCTCTTTTGACGTTGCATAAAGTCTGACGATCCCTCCAACAACTATTCCCTCTTCACCATCCTTGTAATTATGCTAAGCTGTAATAGAAAGATTAAATTAGGATAACAGATTTAGCATATTAAGAAATCACATTAAGATGCACATTGGAAAGATAAATACCTTGGTCGTTCACTTAACCAGATTAATTAATATCATTTTTATGTAACATTGGACAATTCCACCTATCATGATCATCCATGATTTTCTTACACCCATGGCATAATCTTCCTGTGCGTTCGGTGGCATTTTCAATAGAAGATTTTAGACATTGCTTTGACCACCCTTTCGTTCATCGTCTATTCAGAAAGTCCTCTACTTGAGATGGGGCACTTGATCCATTATCAACTATCATTGGCTCTAGTAGTATATTGTTTTCATCTCTTCTGTTTGTATGATTTGTGCATGGATTACTTTCAGTGACATAATTTCTAGCTTCTGATGTCATGCCCTATCCTGCATATCGTAATGCTAATCATTGCTCATTCGAAGGACTTGCCAGCATTTTGGCTTGCTTCTTTTGACACATAACCTCTATCATCTCATCCAACGCTACATTTGCAAACTAAAAAGCTCCCCAACTTGATGATTATTCATTAAGAATGAAATTAATTTTTGGGAAAGCAATGTGCCGACAGACGAGCGGTGAATTAGTTGCATCACAATTGTCTATGAAGCTTAACACTCTAATATTCTCCTTTGGACGTTATGACCACCGATGAAGTAAATGTCCCTCAGGCATAGCTACAATGTCACGCCAGTGAAACACGGATTATATGTGCCGACAAACAATCTCACACCAATCAAATAAGCGGCAAGAACATTTTGCAAATTTTTCTTGTTCGCACCAGGTGACCAATCACAGATAGTTGGGATTTCTCGATTTGTGTACCTTGTAGATAATATAACCCTCTTCTACACCATCTTCTATTAGCTTATAATATCTTAAATCATCCATTTCAGCTTGAAACTCATAGAAGATCTTCCTAGTATACATTTTCGCAATTTGTTCCTCGAGCATATATTTCATATTTAGCACTGGAGTTCCATCGGTGGTTTTACAATCAGCATCTTTCTCATCCTTTCTTCTCTTAGCTATCGCATGCTTGTAAGATTCGACCAATTGGACTAATTTTGTGGTCGGCCCAACGAATTGATCAAAAAAAGCATTTATGCTTTCAAACCTTTGAGTGGTGCTCATCCCCGCTAAGAAAATACTCCTTGTGTAGGCTGGTATCCACTTCTCCCAAATATTATACATTTGTTGTAACCATGATGATTTGTCAATTTATAATTATCCATCAACTTTTTCCAACCAGCTTCAAACTCTCTAGGAGCTTCTGTATTCTTAATTAACTTGAATAAGCTATCCTTAAATTGTGGATAACTTTGGTTAGTTGACTGCAATTTCTCGAGAAATCTTCTATATATGTGCCATGAACAGAAAATGTGTTTTGCAGGTGGGAATGCCACAGATATAGCCTTTGTAATAGCTGGATCTTGATTTATGATAATGGCTTTCGGAGGTATACTACCCATAGGCATGAAGCCATGTTTGAAACAGCCATGTGAAATCTCCTTCACTCTCACTAAACAATAAATCAGCCCCAAGCAATATTGATTGCTTATGATGACTAACCCCTACAAAGGGTCCAATTAGCATATCATATTCATTGGTATAATAAGTTGTGTCAAAGCAAATGACATCATTGAATATTTGATAATCCTTCTTAGATTCACCATCAACCTACATACATGACATTAGTCGACGTTGCTCATCAACCTTAATATCATAGAAGTAGTCTGATTTGCTATTGAATTGATTTTCAAAGTACTCCAATAAGGCTAGTGCAACCCCTCCATATCTTGACATCCGTCAATGTCGTAAGGCATTATGTAAGTCGACTTCCATAAATCCCAACTGATCACGTCCCTCTGCCTCCTCTATCATAAATCGTAATGATCTTGACACTCCAATACTAGCCTTCTGGAAACCTTCAACTATTTCCAATTGTGACTCTGGCACCTTCCGATGAGATCGCAGGCAACAAGACTTAACAGGAGTCTTTAATCGATGTAAGTGTTCTTTTTTGAAACTTGTGACCTTCCACATCAAAGTACTTGATAAACGCTTGACAATTAGTGATGCAAAGCATTCACATCTAGTAGTATCTCTTTATTTGCATTTTCTTGTAGCTCACGGATTATTTTGTTAGAGTCCCTATTTAGAGCACTTCAAAATGTGATAGATTATTTCTCCATCTTTCGATCTTTTGACATCACTTTTTCTTATACTAAAACTACAACACCTTGCATATGAATTATAAAATAAATATGCTTCTTCTTCGTTGTTGAACTCTTGTCTAATAATCGGGGTTAGCTCATGAGATGCTTGAGGGGTAAAAGTGGTCAATGGAGTGAAGCTCTGTCCGCTTCCTTTAGATGACATCTCAAATTCATTTTGGGTCATGCTATTTGATGTTGTCATCTCACCGCATTAAAAATGAATTATATCATTTAATGAAAAAAAGAAAATCATGAAAAGAACCACATTATGTACAATTAGTAACAATCCATCATTCCATATTCTTAGCTAATATTAGAAAACAACAAAAAGACCTGTATTATAATAAGCATTTCAACAAATTTCTAACTGCAATCACTTTATTCATTCAGGCATTCCTTTTACACCAACACAAGTTCTAACCACAATGCCAAAATAATCACTCTCGACAAGATATGAACATGCAATTTCAAGAATTCCACTTTTATGAATGCATAAACAATATATATTGTACATATACGTCATGCTTAACTTTCTAAAACATGTGAAAGGCCAACAAGTGCTCATTTATGGTCATTAACATTTCTACCAGCTAATTTTTTTTCATAAATTCATTTTCACAACATTATTTCAACACGATAACAATTAAGATAGAACACGCCTGTGGATTTTTGAGTTCTGCGCATCCGGAGGGGAGGTAGACTTCTTCAAAGGTATAATCAGCATGTGGATATTCAAGTCAATCCTAAACCAAAGAAATGCGAATTAGAGGTACTTTTGCTGTGCAATTATAATCTGCATGCAAATTTTTGTGTCAGAGAGATGCAGATGGGAGGTACTTTTGCTCCGCAGTTATAATCCGTATGCGGATTTTCGAAGAAGACGAGATTTTGGAGGTTTAAATATCTCAGACATTAATTATAATTGTAGTTGTGGCATTATTGATTGTGATATAATGTAAATATCTATTGATAAAAAAAGGTTTAAAATCCAATTTGGCTAGCTATCCACAAAAAATAGAAATTATTTGTATTCATTAATTAATAGCATTAATAAGATTGCAACAAACACTTGTTGGAGATGCTAATCGCCTGGGAAGGAAGACAAACCGGACGAGACGATCTGATCTGATACGGGCTTGGAAGATGATCAGGCTGGGAAGGAAGATGATGGAAGAAGACCAGGAGGAGGGAAGACGATCGAGAGCCCTCGATGCTGGCCTGTTGCGCGATTTGGGGATTGGGGACGATTTTGGTCGATCAGGACTCAGAGATTAGGGCACGAGCGGGATTGAGGAAGGAAGCGAGAGAGGAGGAGGAGGCGTGGGTGAGATGGGTTTTTTCTTTTTTTTGCTGTTGAGCGGGAAAATGCATCCTCCGCGTGTACGTGCAGTCTCGTTCGGCTTCTCAGCACACAGAATTGAATAAGCGGCGCAGATTTTGCCCACTGAAATGGACAGCCAGATGGGGCATCTGTAGGGAAATTCACGTGCAGTCTGAATGCACGTGAATAAATCCCATACATATATAGTTTGCTTCTATGTAACAAGGTTACATGAAAAGTAGTTCTATTTAACTCCTATAGATTTTAAGATTTTGATACTTAATAGAAAATCTTATCTGTTCATTATATTTAGCATCATCTATTTAGCTAGGAAACTAGGTTTCACCCAAATCAAATATGCGCATAGGCCACATTTGCTCAAAAATAAGTGTGTTTATGTCGAATTAGGAAAAATACTTAGATCCATTCGCATATATATTATAATGTAATAATATTTTATAGAATCATTTATCTATATAATAGTGATATTTTATACGGTTTAGATGTTGAAAATAATATTTAAATTTTGATATTTAGTATTAAATTATTTTATTATATTAATTTTATATATTTATTGACGGAGCTCGTACAAAGTGATACTAGATAAGTAAAAGAATTTTTTGATGATAATATAAATGATGTTAAATATATTAGATAGAACAGATTTTTCATCAATCAAAATATTAAAAATTAAAAGGGTTATATAGAAAAGGTGTTTTATAGAAGCATCTTCATGTATATCTTTATATATAGTATATAAGGCACACTTCTATATAACTGGATTGCATAAAAAGCAATTTTATATAACCCCTTCCATTTTTTAAATGTTAATAATTAATACAAAATTCAATTCATTCATTGTATTTAACATTATTTATTTATGTAAGAGATCAAGTTTCATCAAAACCTAATATGTGTATGGGCCACATTTACTTAAAAATAGGTACATTTATGTGTAAATTAAGAAAAATATTTCTCATGTGTATTAGAATGTAATAATACTTTATAAGATCATTTATCCACTTAGTAATGATATTTTAGACGTTTTGGATATTGAAAATACTACTTAAAAGTTGATATTTAGTATTAAATCATTTCGTTAAATTGATTTTACACATTTATACATGAGGATAATGAACCAATAAAATTATTTTCATGACAATAGTAATTATGCTAAGTACGAACAATAGACATAGTCGATTTTTCATCAATTGACAAAAAAATTAAAATTTGAGGGAATTATGTAAAAGAGGGGTTTCATAAAAGTGGCCCCGTGTGTGTATAATGGGAAATGCTTTTATGTAATCCCTTCCATTTTAAATATTTTAATAGTTGATAAAATAATCTGCTCCATCTATTATATTTAGCATAATTATAGTATATTGAAAATTCATCTACTTGCCTAGTATCACTATGCATGGGCCCTATCTACAAATGAATAAAATCAAGATAATAAAATAATTGAATGTTAAATATCAATTTTAAAGTTGTATTTTCAATATCTAAATTATCTAAAATATCTTTTCTATATGAAAAAATGTTTCGTTAAAATATTATTATATTCTAATATAGATATATATATATATATATATATGAATGTTAGTATTTTTTCCAATTTACACATGAATATACCTATTTTTGAACAAATATGACCTATGTACATATTTAATTTAGATAAAACTTGGTCTTATAGCTAAGCAAATGATATTAAATACAATTAATGAATTAGATTTTCCATCAAATATAAAAAAACATAAAATTTGAATGGGTTATATAGAATTGCTTCTATATAACCCGGTTACATAAAAACGAACCTAATATATAGTTATATATACGATCTAATGCTTGTACATGTGCCATAACTTATGATACATTTGGCTCAAAATGAGTTCTATATGCATTTAAATATATTAACACTTTATACAATCATTTATCTATATATACATTATATCTTAAATAGTTTATATATTAAAAAAACAACTTTAAAATTGGTATTAGATCAAACTATTCTACTATGTTAATTTTATACTATTTTCATATTATGCTCATACACATATCTAATTTGGAAAAAAATTAGTATGCTAATAAAAAATAATTTTAAATATAGTGAGTGGAGCATAAGTACATTTATAATCATGTGTGGCTCATTTTGAGTCAAATTCATAGTAACTTATAGTGTATATAAATGCATATAATAAGTTTTCATATATATTGGCGCAAAATGAGCCCCATATGATCATAACATATATATATATTCCACTCATTATATTAAATTTTTTTATTAGCATACTAATTTTTAGCCAAATTAGATATATATATATATGGTCCTATCTAAAAATGGTATATAATCGACGTAATAAAATAATTTAATGTAAATATCAATTTAAAGTTATTTTTTAACATATAAACTATCTAAGATATAATTTATACAAAGATAAATAATTAGATAAAGTATTTGATTTTGAGACAAACGCAGAGTGTACATGCACTGGATCGTATAATTAATCATTCTAAATGTACTATAGCAAACATGGCATGGGTTGTAAAACGTAGGTGACAGCCTGACGGGTGTCATGGTGTGGGGAATGGCGTCTGGACCCGAAGGCAGTAAAAGGTACGTGGCCATTTTTTAACATATGTATCAATTTTTACTATTTTTTGAGTATTTTAGATGTTTATTTTTTATTTTTGAAAATGAATGCCACTGATTTTTAAAAATCCGAAATAAATATCTAAAAGTCTCAGAAAATGGTAAAAATTGATCGATACGTTAAATACACTTGGGTAACAAGTTTATGAAAAAAATTTCAAAAAAATAAATAAATGTATGTGCCCGGGAGCGTGCAAAGCATAAGATCAAAATCTGAAATAAAATAATAAATGAAAATAAGAAATAATAGTAGTAGTTATATTACCAAATCAAGGAAAACTATTTTAAAAAGTTACTCTTATCCAACTGCACCCTCTCAAGTATATTTGAGACGAAAGAGTCATATCAATCATATGAAAATCTGACCATTGGTACATGAAATGTGGATGCTTGAAGGTGTATGTACTCGGTCATCATTTTGAGCAATAGAGCTGGATTCCTATAATTCTCTTATGGTTGACTTTATTTTCAAGATTCGGACCACATGACTTGTGGCTTGCAAAATCAGCTGTTGATGAACAAATTAGCCTGGCCCAAATGGACCACATGATTTCTGCCTTGTCTTTTTTTCTTTAACACCCCAAATATATATATATATATAAATGGGAAAATAATCCAGTGCATGCGACTGCACCATGCAGTCTATGCACTGTGAGCCCCACTTGATCATAAATAGAAAATTCACCCCACCCATTGTATTTAGAATTATTCACTTTATTAGCATACCAATTTTCATCCAAATTTAACATGTGTGTAATCCACTTCTTAAAATGATGTAAAATCAATATGATAAAATAATTTAATGTAAATATCAAGTTTAAAGTAGTTTTTTCAACATCGAAATCATCTAAAGTATGATTTATATATGAATAAATTAGTGTGTAAAGTTTGATTATAATCTAATATGTGTGGGGTCAAGTAGACTGCGGACTATACAGGATCGGATCCATATATATATATATATTCAGACCGCTCATAAAATCAGCTGTCGGGACCACCTGATTCCATTCATGTAATTAAATGAACTTTCCGGAGGAACGGCTAACTATCTTAACCGCTGACATACCCGGCCCTGCTTACATAGTTGCCTGTTTTAGCCTGTAGGGGATTTGCATAAGAGTCTCTTTAAGTTTATAAAATTTGCATTTTGATTTTTTAGGTTTCATATGCGCAACAGTTAACTTGAAGATTTGAAAGTATAGTTTTGATCCTCCGCTAATGTACAACTCTAGCACGAATAGTTTTCACTTGAAATGACCAAAATTTCTTTCATCTGATTTATTCAAATATTAAATGGACTGTCCTGTTCGGTTGAAATTATTTGGCCATTTTTATGGATTTTTTTGCTAGAAAAAATATTTTAATTTATAAATAAAATATTCGTTGAAATATGGAAGGGGAATTTCGTATAAATATCAGAAACTTGTGAAACATATATGCAAATCCACCATTTGATGGATCATCAATTCACTATCAAGGATTCTACATTTTCTTTTTTGGTATAATGCAAGTTTTCTTCAAGAAGTGGCGTAGAAATTTATCCCAAAACACACTACGGGATGAGTGTGTCACATATTAGCATACTAAAATAATCAACTTGAAATAGTTCATTAATAAGCGTGTTAATATATTAACTTGGTCCTTCGATCAAAGCTGGATAAATTTGTTTCTATATCGGCAAGTTAATATTGTCATTGCATCCTAATTAAGGCACAATATAACGCACTGTAACATTTCCGCGTGCACCGCGTTTCGCTCTGGTTAAAGTACATTACCGATGCAATAACCACCCACATCTGTTAAGCATGTAACTGATAGAGATGTACTCTACGGGAGAGGTGACGAGGTGCTTCTGTCTAACTTGAAACTGTAAAACCTTCTTACCCTATCACCCTGTACACACTAATGTCAACCACTTGATCGTCTAAATAATGATTGGTATAAGTGGTGATTGATTAGTTGTTATATTAATGGTTTAAAAGTTATATATAAATTTAGTAACTATAATACCTTGATCTTGTACATTTTAGATGAGGCCCACTAATATACTTGATTGTGATGAAATTTAATATTTAGTTAAATAAGTAATATTAGATGCAATGAGTGCAATGAATTTTTATTTCATCATCAAAACATTCACTTATTCTAATAAAAAGTAGGACTCGTCTAAATACAAATTGACAAGGGTGTACAATGGTGCACCATAGTATGTCTCACTACGTGTAGATGAGTCCTTGATCCGAAACACTCAGGTGCACTTAGCTTTAGTATATTGAAATGCACAACTTATTTTTAATTGTTTTTTGTTTGCTGAAATTCTATGTGAGCCCAAGAGTATATATATATATTCAAGTGCAGTTATCTCAAAATGGACTCCACATAATCATAAAATTACAATCTACTCTGCCCATTGTATTTTGAAATATGTATTTATTATCGTACTAATTTTCATCCCAATTGAATATGTTTATAGACTCCATCTAAAAATGGTATACATTTAATGTAATAAAATAGTTTAGTATAAATAATAACTTTAAAATTATTTTTTCAATATGTAAATCATTTACTATAAAATTTATATATGGATAAATAAGAATATAAAATATCAATACATTTAAGTACATGTAGAGCCCATTTTAGAACAAATGCACCGTTAATTATAGTGCGGCTTCAGTGCACTAGAAAGGCACGCGCTCCCTCTCTCTCTCTTTATATATATATATATACTTTTTATATATTTTGATTGGTTTTAATATTTTAATTCAAGTTTTAAAAATAAAAATAATCTATTTCTCATGCACATGAGAGATGGCTTATTTCTATTTTTAAATTTTAAAATGAAATGTTTAAAAGCATTAAAAATATATAAAAACTATATATGGAGAATTCATGCTTAAGCCCACTTGAGTATATAAAAAAAAGTCTAAAAAAATAAAAATAAATTGTGTAGCACATCAGTTGTACTAAGGCTAAGTGAACATAAGTGCAACAAATCCAATTCCTATATAAATTACCTTGATGATATTAAAGCTACCTCTCAAGGGTTTCCAATAGAGGTGAAGAGTGGGGTTAGATTTTTGTTAATCCTAGCTAGTTGGGTTAGATTTTTGTAATCCGGACTTTATTTGTTAAATGTTAACTCAACCATACATTCCATCCTGTTTTTCAAATCTCGATCAAACCTAAATTAAAGCTATAAAAATGGGTTGGTTTGGGCTACAAATTGGGTTAATAAACATATAATATTTTAAACTATTTTGCTTAATTTAATCTATTTTCATAATATAAATTTATATAAAAGAATAAAAACTAATGATTTTTATGGAAATACCTTCTAATTTATGACTTACATAATCATAGAATTACTAAATTGTCTTATTTCAAAGCAGTGATCTCTACTTAATGTTCTTATAATATGTACTAATGTATGACTATTTTTAATAAAATATTATATCGTGTATGAAGAGTTGGGTTAACAATCATCTAATTCAAATCAATACACTTTCGAAATTGGGTTAGTTCAAATCAGGTTACATAACCTATTTTTTCAAAATGCCTAATCTAGCTCTACTATAAATTGGATTGAGTTAATCGGGTTCGAGTTGAAATCAATCAAATCCACACCCTTAGTATTTAATTTATTCAAGGTCCCAAGGGCTTCGCAGTATCTTCTCAATTTTTAGGAATAATTTCACTTTAAGTCACACTCCAACGTGATGGTTAAGACCTAAATCATTCATTGGAATCATTTTTCCTCGAATAATTTGAAGTTTAAAAATATACCAACATAGTTTAGTTATAATTGTAAACATATCTACATAGTTTTAGAAATTATAATTTTGTAAATATACTTTTATAGTTTGCATATTTTTGCCAATATATTCATGTCGTGATGGTGTTGCATGGGACGTGAGTATATTTGCAATTATAGTTAAATTATATAACGTTATTTATAATTTTTGAAATTATGTAAGCATATTTGTAATTATAGTCAAATTATACATATGCATTCGCAAATTATTCTTATTTATCCTCCAAGCTCGATGAATCTAGAGCAACGCTGGGAATTTGGATTTTTCAAGACTTTATTTCATAATAATTATTTTAGTGTCATATTTTCAATTAGTTAAATTTATTTTAACCTTGACTCTGGATACTTTTTATTAAAAATTTAACTTTTAAATAGTTGTGGTGACTCGAGAAACAGTAACTTGGGACTGCACTTAAAATACAAAAGAAGGATAGAAGGAAAATAACTAAGGATCCACATGAAAAAATGGGTTTGGTTAAAAAAGGTCTCACTTGTGTGAAATTTCATTTCTATGTAACCTTCTTACATATTTAAATTTTTGATGGCTAATAAAAAATTTACTTTATCTATTATATTTAATATCATTTAAAGTATTATAGGAACTTGCTCATTTGTTTAGTCTCACTTTATAAGGGTCTTATCTATAGATATGTAGAATCAACATGTTAAAAATAGTTTAATGCTGAACTGTCAATTTTAAAGTAGTATTTTCAACATTTAAACCTTTTAAAATATCATTTCTATATAAATAAATGATTCTATAAATATTATTACATTTTAATAATGTGTAAATGCATCTGAGACATTTTACATAATTTACACATAAATATATATTTTTAAGCAAATGCAGCTCATGCACATTTTTAATTTGGATGAAACTTGATCACTTAGTTAAAATATAATGTTAAATTCAATAAATTGATTGGATTTTTCATTAATGATCAATATCTTAAATTTTGAAGGGTTTACATGGAAGCCAAGCCCAATTAAAAATTCATATTGAAAGGATTGTAAAATAAAAATCAAGGGTCTTAAGGATTTATGTGAAAAGGGCTAGTTGTTCTCCCTCTTATGATCCTTCAATGGCACAATCGATCTTTCAACATTCTACATCTTTCAACATGTTGCATGATGATAATTAATCTATAAGGTTTAGTTAAAATTACATATAAACATGTTATAATAATTGTCAATTTTATGTTCATATTACAAAGTTTTTAAAAATGCAAGCATGTTTAAAAAACAGAACTCTTTTTTATTACATTTATTACATTGAGGGCAAAGGTCAAATCCTTTACTTATGGCATGCAAGCCACTATGTGTAACTATCAGACTAAGCCTAGGTTCACGAAAATAGTAACCCTTTCTTAAAATGACAAAAATACACATAAATAAAATTACTTATAAAATGGAAGAGAATATCTTTAAAATACAAAAAAAATTTAATATTTCTTGCTATCCTACTCACAGACCAACCAATTGAAAATATTATTAAAAATAATTATTTTTGTATTTTAAACTTAGATTCTCACATTTTATAATTTTATTTATTTGCATAAGCATTTGCATCACTTTCTAAGGTTCGTATATATATATAGGAAAATGTTCTAGTGTATACGACTGCACTGTGCAGTCGCATGCACTGTGAGCCCCACTTGATCATGAATGAAAAATCCACCTCAGGCATTGTATTTAGAGTTGTTCACTTTATTAGCATATCAATTTTCATTCGAATCCAACATGTATATGATCCTCTTCTTAAAATGTTGCAAAATCAACATAATAAAATATTTTAATATAAATATCAAGTTTAAAGTGATATTTTCAACATCTAAACCATCTAAAGTATGATTTTTATATGGATAAATGATCATATAAAATTTCATTGCAATCTAATATATATGGGGCCCATTTTACAGCGAACTACGCCGTAATTACGGTGCAGTCTGTCTGCACATGGTCAGACCTCATATGTGTGTGTGTGCACTCAATGTTAGGCACAAATGCCAATTTTGAAAAGTAAGCAATTTTGATCAAACTTTACATGTGTAGATGGAAAAACTATTTGGTAAATATGAATATGCATAATTTAATTCACATACTTCTAGAATGTGATGATCTTTGGATTAAAATGGAATGGAATCTCTTATTTCCAAAAAAAAAAAAAAGAAAGCTTTTCCATTCTTAAAAAATTGACAACTTACTTTTTATTTCCAATATTATTTTTTTCTAATCCAAATACAATTTTTCTCACTAAATGCATAATATCTTTTTATTCACATTATTATCTCATCCTCATCTCATCTAAGCTATAAACAACTCTACATGTCCTAGCTTCCTCCAACCGATTTGGTTTGTCTAATAGCCTAGAGAAGGTGCAACATGATCTTTGCACAATGAGCGAAATTTTCTTTTAAAGGGCACATGTGTTTGACACTAAAACTTTTCAATCTAAGGGTGTGTTTGAAAAGTGATAAAAATTTTAGATGAAAAATTTTTTGCATAAAAATTTTAAATTTTGAAAAAAATGATGTGATATAATAGATGTAATGTAGAGACCCAGTCAAAACTATCTCTGCCACCTCAGCTCCTTCACATCTCCATATCTCCACTAACTCCTAAAAAGATGGACTATAATGTCCATAATCCGACCAAATCAGCACTCATTTAGGATCAGAATAACCGTACCCACACCATATAAAAGGAAAGAGAAAAATGGAAGAGGGGACTCTTATCTAAACTACAATTATACTGCTCTCAAAACTCCAAAGGATCTTAATAATTCTAGAGTCACACTCACAAACTCACAAGTGCGTGAAGATTCATTTTAGTCTTCTACAGATAATAATCAAGAATAAAGAGAATACAATTAAAATAGGTAGGTTAGTTATATGAGTAGTTATATAGAAATAAATGAAAGATAGGATAGTTATATGGGTAGTTGTATATATAGTTGTATAGAAATGATTAAAATTAAGATAATTATATGGAAAGATATGAAAAATAATTTAAAATAGAATAGTTGTGAACAATGAAAAGTTTTAATTTTGAAAACTTTTGGTGACTAACAAATATATCATAAAACTTTTCGCTCTTTATAACTACTTTATTTTTAATCATTTTTCATGTCTTCTTGTGCAACTACTTTACCTTTTAATCATTCTGCACAATTGCTCATATAACTAGTCTAGCTATTTTAACTTTAATTTGTTTA
This sequence comes from Annona squamosa, assembly GCA_035584095.1. Lineage (NCBI taxonomy): Eukaryota > Viridiplantae > Streptophyta > Magnoliopsida > Magnoliales > Annonaceae > Annona > Annona squamosa. The sequence goes on along the minus strand of JAXCLR010000050.1, from coordinate 36,576,487 downwards.
CTCATCATCATTACTTATATAATATCACAATATTTTTTCTTAATTTAAAATTTTTTACACTAAAAACTTTTCACCCAACAGTTTTATTATTTCCAAACACATCTTCTTCTTTTTTTTTTTCTGAGCACATCTTTGGTGTTACTCAATCTATTAAAGTTGAAAGGTAGCAAAGCGTTTCCCAAGCATAAGGTGGGCAATGACCTTATCAATTTTGGATGGATGTTGATACAATCCACCTAGGTGCACTTAGTTTCGGTGCACCAGGGTGCTTTAATTTAATTTTTATTTTTTTAAAATTTTTATATACTATTAATCTAAATATATTTAACATATGTATCAATTTGTACTTTTTTGGAATATTTGAGATATTTAATTTTTATTTTTGAAAATCAGTGACATTTTAAGTAATTAAAATTACTAAAATACCACCGATTTTTAAAAATAAAAAATAAATATCTAAAATATTCCAAAAATGGTAAAAATTAATATAGATGGTAAATACATTTAGATTAACAATTATATAAAAAAATTTTTAAAATGAGTTAAAGCACCTGGGTACACTATAGCAAGTGCATAGCATCCGTGAATTACAGCAGCCTAATATCAAGCTGACCTTGTAAGCTTTACAAGTTGAGGCTCAACCTTCCCGGTATAGTTGTAACCGTTCCCGCGTAAAAATATTTTTATTATTATTAATATTATTATCTATTTTTTCCCACTTCGCATCATCAGTAATACTTTTATAGATTTTTTACCTTTCATTTCCAGTTAACATTTGTTTCCTCTGTTCAGAAAGTAGTAAAAAGGAAATGTTAACTTGATGTACTTGTTAGGGGGTGCTTGGTTCGAGTTGGTTTGATTTTTAATTTTTTATTCTATCCTGCACATTAGCTATTTGAGAAAGTTCTACACTATCACACCTAAATGATGATAATATTTCTACTCAACCCTAGTCGACTCATACCAAGGTCAATTAATTCAGTTCTAGTTGAAATTGATTGTTCAAATATAAAATATTTAACATTACAGTAATTGAGTTTTCTTGGTGTAAAGAAGAATGAAATTGAAAAATAGAGATAGAGAATAGAAAGAATACAATAGGAGTAAAATGGAAAGAAAATAATAGATAAGATAGTTATGAAGAAAGATAGGAGAAAAATAATTTAAAAAATTTAAATATAATTTAAATATAAAATAAAAAAGTGAGATAGTTATGTACTGACTTTTTTCTCCCTTATTCTCATTCTCTTAATCCAAAACAGACCTAAATATAAAAAGTTGAAGAAGAATACAATAAATAAATAAATAAAAACCTTTGATATGAAGGAAAATCAAAAAAAATTAAAAAGTACATAAGCTATAAGGATGAAGATGTAGTCCATATGTATGATAATACATATAAAAATCTTTTGACGTGGTAAGGGGTACTAATGTAAGTTATAAATACCTATTGTAGATAATATATTATATCCTAATTGAAAAAGTTCAGTAATTTTTTCTGCTGTACCTTATTACATGGTCAATTTTTTTGAAACTTACTATAAGCAAAAGAGGGTTGGTTTCATAGTGTCAACCCCTGATACCTTAATCAATTTGTATCTCTATATTAGATGAATGCTCTTAAGCCCTCTTGAATATAAAGAATATTATTTCGCTCTTTTTTGCACCCCATTTTTTCAACTACAGGATAAAATTTTTCTGCTTTTTGAAGAAATTGGAAACTATATATGAACCATTTATGTTTTTCCTTGCGCGAATTGAAAATGAACTATTAATTAATTTATTGATGAATTTACAGATTTAAATTAATTTATTAATTTCGTGATTAATTATTTAGTATTTTATTACTTTATTGTTAACTTATTTATTAGTTTATCGATGTATAATCTATCGATTAGTATACTCATTTGTTTATTATTCATTAATTAATAATTAATTTGTCATTAATATATTAGTTTGGCTATTAGCTATTCATTTATCAATTTATAATTTATTTATTGGTTTTTTAATTTATTTGATTAATAAATTTATTGACTAAATAAATTAATAAATTGGTTTCCTATTTATTCCAGAAAGGTGTAAATAGTTTAAGATTCAATTTTCAATTCATGCTGGACTCTACCCTGTCTCTGGAAAAAACGGAGGGTAATAATACTTTTTTGTGCTTAGGATCACATAAGAGTATTTTTGATGCGCACCACGTGCTTGTCGTTAAGAGCACTGTGATCACCAGTTTAATTAAAATTTACCAATACACGTTAAAGCTAACACTATGCGGGTGATAGTATAGAATAACGGTGAGTCGGGTCGAATCCACGGAGAGGCTAT
>JAXCLR010000050.1:36540939-36554432 GCA_035584095.1 Annona squamosa | reverse complement strand
TCCCCTCTCTCTTTCTCTCTCTCCATCCCCATTATTTATTGACTTCTCACTTCTCAGCCAACCCACCCAATTCAGAGACATCAACATCAAAAGTGAACAATAACGAGTAAGAAGAAGAATAAAAGGAGGAAGGTTGTGTATTTTGCCAGCTTCTTCCTCTTCTTCTTCTCTCTCTTTCTGCTCCTCACCTTCAGAATCAGATCCCCATTAATTGGAGCCAGAAAGCGAATGCTTTGAGCATCTCAGTCTTCTCACTCCTTACCTCCTTCAACCAAGATCTGATTTTCCTCGCTTTTGCTCGACATCTGCCTGTCAAAGGGAATAACCAGATCTGGGGAGCAATTGGGTCGCTATATAATCAATGGAGGCGAGCGCCGGTTTGGTCGCTGGCTCTCATAACCGGAATGAGCTTGTCGTCATTCGCCGTGAAGGAGAGCCTGGTGTATGTCGACGATCCTTTTTCTTTTTCTTCTCATTCCTCACTTGATTGCATTTGCACTTTTTGTTTTGTTTTCTTTTTCTTTTTATTTTTATTCTTATGGATTTCGTTTCTCAGACTTTTCTTTTCTTTTTTTTTAAAAAAAACCTCGCTTTCTTCTTCTTTTTGATGAGATTGCATTTTTCTCTTCCCACACTCGCAGCCAAAACCACTGCAACAGCTGAGTGGGCAGATCTGCCAGATTTGCGGGGATGATGTTGGGCTTACCGTTGATGGGGAGCTGTTTGTTGCCTGCAACGAGTGCGCATTTCCCATCTGTAGGACTTGCTACGAGTACGAGCGCAGTGAGGGGAGCCAGGTCTGCCCCCAGTGCAAAACCAGGTTCAAACGTCTTAAAGGTGAATTCCTTGCTCAACTCTCTTCCGCCGACAGCAACATCTCTTTCACCCCTTTTCTTTTCTACCATCCAAAACTTCCTGCTTTGGAATGGGATGACACCTCCCGACCCTGAGAAAACTTTTCCCTGGTTTTTTGAGCAGTCCATAATGCTACTTTTCCCATTCCCTGGGCATTCTCTCATTTCTCAATGCACAACAAACCCTTCTTGTTCAATCTTTTAGTCCAAATGCAATTCGATTGGATGCTTACGAATAAGCCCTTGTATCGAAACATTCACTTGTTGGATTCTATCTTCTTCTGTACTTGCTTCTATCTTTGTGTTTGCACCTGTATTCTGTTCTGAATGTTGAGAGGACGATTGGAGGATTATTATTCAGGTTGTGCTAGAGTTGACGGGGACGAAGAAGAAGATGACATTGATGACGTCGAGAACGAGTTTAATTTCCTGGGGAGAGGCAGGCAAGATTCACAGCACGTTGCCGAATCAATGCTTCAAGCCCACATGAATTATGGCCGAATGGGGGATGCTGAAATACCCCATGCATTCAATCCAGTGTGTCAAGTTCCTCTGCTCACCAATGGCGAGATGGTACCTTACTTTTCCTTACCCAATATTGTTTGAGCCATTATATGGTCCATTTCTGCTCGGATGCTTCTTGTATCTATGTAATTGTTTTCTATGGATCAATCTGAGTTACATTTTTTCACAGTGTGAATTTTTTTGCAGGTGGATGATATTCCTCCGGAACAACATGCTTTGGTTCCTTCTTTCATGGGGGGTGGAGGAAAAAGGATTCACCCGCTTCCCTTTAACGATCCCAATCTTCCTGGTATCCAGCTTATGTTCTTCTACATCTCTGCACCTTTCATTTTCGGTCAACATGAAAACAAGTCCAACCTACAACATTTCAGTGCAATTTTATTTGAGACATCATTTAGCTCACCTTTTGACACTCTCGATGTTTTCTAACAGTACAACCCAGATCCATGGATCCTTTGAAGGATTTGACTGCCTATGGTTATGGAAGTGTTGCTTGGAAGGAGAGGATGGAGAGCTGGAAGCAAAAGCAAGATAAACTGCAAGTCATGAGGAATGAAGGTGGTGGGAAGGATTGGGATAATAGTGGGGATGGGCCTGATCTACCCTTGTACGCACTTGGGCGCTCTTTAATGCTATCCTTGATTTAATGAATTATGCAATTTCATCCTGGAATTATATGTGTTTTAAATTTTAGTCCATGTATGTTGGATTTGACAGTTTAGTGGGTACCATAGATTTTACCTTTGTGCTTGTACTGGTTAGCAACTTGTGCCTTTAGTACTTTGACACTGACAGCAGAGTGTAGTGAGCATTTGGGACTTCTAATGGCATAGAAGTCCTGATGAAATCCTTGCATGGATGTTATTGTTTTGTGTTCCCTTTTCTTTTTGCAGTTGATGGGTTAATAATCTGTTTGATGACTCAACAAGTGATCATTACTCAGCGTGCTAAATTTCTTTCATACTTCTGGAAATCTTTTGAAATTGAGCCTATCAGAAGTCTGTAAAATGGAAATAGGTGTCTTTTTTATTTTTTTGTGGATGATAATGGTATTGCTATACTGTTAGATTTTGGTGGAGTGGTTTATGGTAGCTTGTTTTCTGTGATCTAGGTGTCAGTGAGAGCCAGTCCATGAGCCAGTCCATTTTAATGGGTTATCGAAGAACAGGACAAGGGGGTATTTATTTGCTCCAAGGAATTGGATCCTGCATATGATAGGAAGAAGTCATTGGATTACATTTGTATGTTCATATACCAACAATTTCGTTTCATGTGAATGTCCTTGAAACTTCTTTAGAACTAACTGGTGTGTTTAGTATTCAGTTATACAATTTTTATAGATTGTTCAATCTTTATCACCATGCATCTGGCATCCCTTCCCTTAAATTATACAGCTATTGTGATTATGCGATTGAGTTCGATGGGTTGCTAGCTATTTTGATTTTCTTTTTTAATGAATTGAAACTGTGGCTTGATACATAACTGAATTTTCTGGAAAAAACCTGTGTTTTCTTTTATATTTTCTTTTATACTTTCTCACCTGCAAATTCCTGCAAATTGTAGGGGTTGTTTTGGGAATCTGATAAAATTTCTTTCAATTTTGGCCAGAATGGATGAGGGTAGACAACCTTTATCTAGAAAGCTGCCGATTCCATCAAGCCAAATAAACCCATATAGGATGATTATCATAATCCGGCTTGTAGTCCTTGGGTTCTTCTTTCAGTATCGGCTGACACATCCTGTGAATGATGCCTATGGATTGTGGCTCGTTTCTGTGATTTGTGAGCTGTGGTTTGCAGTTTCGTGGATTCTGGATCAGTTCCCCAAGTGGCTTCCAATTGACAGGGAAACTTATCTTGATAGACTCTCCTTAAGGTTTGTGCTTTGCAGACTTGATGGCTTTAGATTTTCTTGGCCCATTCAAGTAAGTTCTTAGCTTGGTCTTTCAGGTATGAGAAGGAAGGCGAGCCTTCAAAACTCTCTGCAGTTGATATATTTGTGAGCACAGTGGATCCTCTGAAGGAGCCGCCATTGGTGACAGCAAACACTGTGCTTTCAATACTAGCTGTGGACTACCCTGTGGAGAAAGTTTCCTGCTATGTTTCTGATGATGGTGCTGCTATGCTGACTTTTGAGGCTTTATCGGAAACATCAGAGTTTGCAAGGAAATGGGTCCCTTTCTGTAAGAAGTTTAATATTGAGCCTCGGGCTCCTGAGTGGTATTTTTCTCAGAAGATGGATTATCTAAAAGACAAGGTTGTACCATCATTTGTTAAGGAGCGGAGGGCAATGAAGGTATGAATGCTATGTACAAATTCAACCAGCATTTGCTGCTTGTTATTTCTGAAAAATTTTCAGTGTGATTGTTTTATTTCTCTTTGTTTATGCAGAGAGAATATGAAGAATTCAAGGTTCGAATCAATGCTTTGGTTGCGAAAGCTCAAAAGGTCCCTGAAGAAGGATGGACAATGCAGGATGGGACACCTTGGCCTGGCAACAATGTTCGAGACCACCCTGGGATGATTCAGGTAGACTATAAGTTATGATGTGATTAATCCTCAAGCTTTATTTTTATTTTCCTTCTGTTTGATGTGGTTTTTTTTTTTTTTTTTCCAAATTTAAAATTCAGGTATTCCTAGGACAAAGTGGTGGCCATGACACAGACGGAAATGAACTGCCACGGTTGGTTTATGTCTCCAGAGAAAAAAGGCCTGGTTTCAATCACCATAAAAAGGCTGGTGCAATGAATGCTTTGGTAATTACCTGGCACCAGCAGTTCCTTTAACCTTTTTTTTTTGGGGGTTTCTTTTCTTTTTATTACTTTTTGCATTGTTTCATGTCCTATTGCTTATTACGCCTCAAGAATGATCTTAAGGCAGTATGCCTTTTGCATAACATTCTACCATTAGTTAAGCTCTATTGCATGTAAATGGGGGAACTATAGTATTATATTTTTTAGTTACAACATACTTCTCTTTTGACAACCCTATAATTTCCTTCCTCTAACTAAACAGTTTTGCTTGTGGAGTCTAGGAAAATGGTGCTATAATGGTTCGGTGGTTTTGCTGAAGATTTTAAATAGCTTCTCACTTATTTGCTAAAAAGTTTCAACAAAGTTGTCCATGCATGCTCTTCACCTTTTAAAACTGGCCCATTTCTAGAGCTTTCTAGCTTCCCAATTGAGATTCCACATACGTACATTGGAGAGGATCTTAGTACTTTTCACTTGACAACATTGATTCTCTTCTGTCTTTAAAATTATTTATGATGTCTTGATCATTATGAAATTTATTTGCTTGAAGCTTTCAAGTGGTGGGAATTTGACAATTTTTGCTGATCTGCTCTGTGGGCGTTTCTGTTTGTAACCATTTTATCGATCTTTGGTTTTTATATATTTTCATTGTGAACAGGTGAGAGTGTCCGCTGTGCTCACTAATGCACCTTATATGTTGAACTTGGATTGTGATCACTATATTAACAACAGCAAAGCTCTGAGAGAGGCAATGTGCTTTATGATGGACCCATTGTTGGGGAAAAAAGTGTGCTATGTGCAGTTTCCACAGAGGTTTGATGGTATTGACCGACACGACCGTTACGCCAACCGAAACATAGTTTTCTTTGATGTAAGCATTTATGTTTCTGGATATTTTGATCTATTATTTGGGTTTCTGATAGATTAGTCATGTGTGGAGTTATTAACAGTATGTGATCTTGTATAGATCAACATGAAAGGCTTGGATGGAATTCAAGGTCCTATTTATGTGGGAACTGGGTGTGTATTTAGAAGGCATGCACTTTATGGCTATGATGCTCCAAAAACAAAGAAGCCACCCACGAGGACCTGCAACTGTTGGCCAGAGTGGTGCTGTTGTGGATGCTGTTGTTCTGGGCGGAAGAAGAGGAAGGGTACCAAAACTAAGCTTGATAAGAAGCAACATTCTAAGCAAGGTGACGTGGTAGCTGTTTTTGATTTGGAAGGTGTCAAGGAGGGAGCTGAAGGTAAACATTATTGTGTATTTCTCCATTAAGAACTTCTTTGCCCCCTGATTCATGGCTGCAAATAGGATGATCCTTGACAATTTTTTATAGTGGCCACTAGGAGTCCTAAGATACTTGGGCTGGATTAATAACATGCCCAATGAATAGCTGCTAGAAATTCTATGCGTCACATGGATGGACTCAAATTAAACTGCTGTATTGAACCTGAACATAGTGATACTTCCAGAATTGGATGGGTTGAACCATCTAAATTCTGAAGTCTTAAGTCTGTGAACAGTACGTTTAGATGTCCTAGCTTGTGACCATTTGTAACTGTTCACAAGAAAGAATTACTGCTTTTGTTGATTTTAACTTTTAACCAACTGAGAGTGTTCACCAGGCACAGTGTAGTTTTTATTTATTTTGTTCTGATACTTCCTAGTGCAGAAATCACAATATGCACTGGCTATAGGCAATATGCAAACAACTTGTGGTGCAAGCATGTCATCTTTCAAACTGTATTTTTTTTTGTTTTTTGGCGAGAACTACAAACTGTAATGTTATTACCAAAAAGATTTTTGTTCTTAACCTGATCATCAACATGCCACATCCTACTTCCGTTGGCTGTATTTTTGGATTTCTTTACCTTGAAAAAGTAATGCTATCTTTGCGAAATCATTTTTGTCCTTGGATTGTGTTTAATGTTGACTGGATTTGATTCATTTCTCATTTGAGAGGAAAGCACATAATTATTAACCTAATTGCATTAAGTCCAAAAGTGATCCATTTCTATGTTCATCTTTAGTATTTTATTTATGGTTTGGAATATTAGTATCGAGGGGTATCAGCCCCTTCAAATATGATAAAATAACGAAATTTTTTAAGCCAAAAAATTATAAAATATATGTATCTGAGAAACTCAGAAATTTGGGAAATGTAAGAATATGTAGTTAGTTTGCATATTGCCCATAGGGATGATGGTGTATTGGTCTGTACTGTTAAATAATTTTGATATATGCTATGGAACTATGTATGCATAGGGGTACAACTTGAGTAGGGTAAGTCCAGTTCAAGGTTGACCTTATTCTTAGCTAATATTCAAAAATTCCTAACTTATCTTATTTTAGGTGAGCTAGGTTCGAAGCCCACCCACTTTATTTCCTTAAGGTCAGGCTGGTTTGATTTCGTTCCCAAATTGGTTCTTTAAGATGATCTTCATATTATGGGCGTGTTTGACAATTGATAGAAAATATCAAGTTAAAACTTTTCAATCTAAAACTTTTTACTCCCCACAATCATTACATTTTTTAATCATTTTTTCACATTTCCCTGTACAACTACCCTACTTTTTCAATCATTTCTATACAATTATCTACACAACGAACCTATCTATTTTAACATTGTCATCTTTATTACTCATCATTACCCCTATCATATCACATTATTTGACAACTTTTATTCTCTAAAACTTTTCATCAAAAGTTCTATTCATTACCAAACATATCCTATATTTGAAAACTATAATTCCTTTCTAAATCTTAAAATTTTTTTTTACCATAAAAAAAATTTTAATCCATATGATAATAATGTAATACTAAGCTCATAAAGTAATACTGAAATATATTTATTAAATATACTAAATAATAGATAGATTAAACAATTTTCTATGTTTTATCATTAAATATGTAATATGTTTCACAACAGATATATTGAATATATATTAGTAATTGGGTCGGTTCCAGGCATCATGACCTTTGAACCTAATCTTCCTTAATTGAATTGGGTAATTTTTTTACTTGGAACCTACTTCAGTTGACCTACCTTACGTTTAGGAATCTATCTTACCCATTTTAAGATATCTAATAGGTTGACCTATGGGTACTCTACTCATGTTGCACCCCTAGGTATGTGTTATGGTATAGCAAGCAATATAAAAGAACTGAAAAAGTTATTTTTTTACTCTTTTAAATCAGAAAATTCATAAAAATACAAATATCATGAAAATTGCATAAAAAACATAGAAATGTAAACAAAATTGTTCTGTACAACTTAGTAAGCAAGTCTTGAAAAATCAGTATTAACTTTTTTCCTTCAAAATTAAAAATTAAAAATATATATTTTTAAAAAAGATGATAGATCGAAAAACAGATCCTTACAAAGTGATGACATCTTATTCAGATCTAATATTGAAAGGCATTTAGTAGTGAAAATATATGTTACCAACTTCCCACAATTCCCTTCATTGTAAAATCTTAGATTTGGGCAAACAAATCAAAATTTTTTTGATTTTCAATTTTGTATCAATCAAAATTGTCTTGCTAAGCTACTGGAGGCCTCAAAGCTCTGCAAAAATATGATTTTTATGACTTCAATTCATGTTTTCAATTTTAGGAAATATGATTTGATTTCGCAAGTTCACTAATTCACCTCAAAAATCCTAGTGTATGTCACCACAATTGATTAGGCATTGAAAATGAGTGCAAAATTGATGCGAGGAGGTTTGGGAAAGAAAGGTGTTTTCGTTGCAAATGGAGGCGGACAAGTTTTTGTTCTTGCAGCTCATGCATCCAGATCAATATGACTGATGCATGATGCACCCCATTATTGGCTGATACACCCTTCGGATTTATTGATAAATCTGAAACACCCTTGAATTTAACAATTAACCTGAAACACCCCCGTCTCAGCTGATATTCCAAACCATGATTTTATTCGATGTTGAATATTTATGTGAAACACTGTTTAGAACATTTTTAGAAGCTCATCAGAAAATAAGAAAAAGAAGGAAAGAGTGAATGAGAGTAAAGTGAAGAAACATTAATGGAGACGTGGAAGGGCTGGAGAAGAGATGTAAAAAGTAAAATCTGAAATGTTAATCGAAAATATGGAGAATGATGTGATGGCATGTGGGATAATTATTGGAAATCAAGCGAAGAAAAATAAAATAAATAATCTTACGATGAAAATGATTAGCGATATAGGGTAATCATCAGGGAAAAATGTAGGCTGGTAGTTGGGTACAGGTGCATCAAATTTTTATAATAATCGACCGAACACATCTTAAAATATTTTTTGGAACTCAATGCCTTGCTTGGTCTTTTGATCTTTGGCCTTTTTTTTTTTTTTTTTGAAAAAAAGAAAAACCTGCTGTTATCGATGTTCTGATAGGAAATAGCTTATGATGATGATGGTGATCTTTTGGATTGATGTTTTCTGCTTTGAAATGGAAGCTAGACTGTTCTTTTATCCTGTTAACCTCTGTATTGCTGCAGGTATTAAGTGTGAGAAACTAGCTTTAACTTCTGAGCAGAAGTTAGAAAAGAAATTTGGTCAATCACCAGTGTTTGTTGCGTCGACACTGCTTGAGGATGGTGGGACGCTGAAAGGTGCTAGCCCTGCTTCCTTGTTGAAAGAAGCCATTCATGTCATTAGCTGTGGTTATGAAGATAAGACAGACTGGGGAAAAGAGGTATGTTTACTTGACAACATTCTTCCCTGCATATATTCATGTTTATTTTCAGTATTTTGTTTGACTTTTTCCCTATCCCCCCTCTAGGTTGGATGGATTTATGGTTCAGTTACAGAGGATATCTTAACTGGTTTTAAGATGCACTGCCATGGTTGGCGGTCCATATATTGCATTCCACCGAGGCCTGCATTTAAAGGATCTGCTCCCATCAACCTTTCAGATCGTCTACACCAGGTACTTCGTTGGGCACTAGGGTCTGTAGAAATTTTCTTGAGCAGGCACTGCCCTATTTGGTATGGGTATGGTGGTGGTTTGAAATGGTTGGAGCGGCTGTCGTACATAAATGCAACAGTGTATCCATTAACATCATTTCCTTTGCTGGCTTACTGTACTTTACCTGCTATCTGCTTGCTAACTGGAAAATTCATCACACCAGAGGTATGATTTTTCTAAAGATCTTAATTTCTGCAAGGGTTTTTGTCGATGTAAAGTTTTTGCTGATTGTTGATACCTTACTCCTGCAGCTTAGCAATATTGCTAGCTTGTGGTTTCTGTCTCTCTTCATCTGCATTTTTGCTACGGGCATACTCGAAATGAGATGGAGTGGTGTTGGAATTGATGATTGGTGGAGGAATGAACAATTCTGGGTTATTGGTGGAGTTTCAGCGCATCTTTTTGCAGTTTTCCAGGGTCTCTTGAAGGTTATTGCTGGCATTGACACCAATTTCACGGTGACTTCAAAGGCTGGTGATGATGAACAATTTTCAGAGCTGTATGCTTTTAAGTGGACCACATTGCTCATACCTCCAACGACGTTGCTCATCATCAATTTAATTGGTGTTGTTGCTGGGATTTCAAATGCCATTAATAATGGTTATGAATCATGGGGACCATTGTTTGGAAAGCTATTCTTTGCTTTCTGGGTGATTGTTCATCTCTATCCCTTCCTCAAAGGTTTGTTGGGCCGGCAAAACAGGACTCCAACCATCATAATTGTCTGGTCGATTCTCCTTGCTTCCATATTCTCTTTGTTGTGGGTTCGGATAGACCCATTCTTGGCCAAGTCAGATGGTCCAGTGTTGGAAGAATGTGGATTAGACTGTAATTAGCCGATCTCAGTCCTGATTCATTGAGGAGGACGCATCTGGTGAATTTCAACACTGCATGTGAGCTCCAATAATGGATGGATCCAGATATGGCTTGATGTGGTTTTGCAATCTGTAGATACACGAGTTTTGTTGAAAAATTTTGTTGGGTGGGTGATGACCTACTGCTACTGAAGAGTGGGAAGGTTGAGCTCACCTTACCACATTCTGTTCACTTTTGGACGATGATGGTAGCTGCAGCATTCAGAGTCATTCTTTATCTGTTGGTGAGATTGGAGGGTCAGCAATATTTTTCATGTATCATGCCATTTCATGTTTATTGATTTCTTCTGAATAAGGCAGTTGCTATGAAATTCAATAGTCAAAAGCATTGGTCTGGCTGGAATACGAGCCATTATCGAGCATCCGTTTTATTTATGATAGATGTTGGGAAAGCATTAAGAAGAGGAATGTGTACTACCCTTGGACGGACACGCACGTGAAATTATTTTTACAGGGGAGGGAGATCCTCCTCTAGATAGATAGATAGATACACGCTTGAAGACTTGTGTAATAAGATGTTCTTTTCTTGTTTGCTGAAAACTTTTGGTTGGTAGTCAAGTGTTGTGTATTCGATTTGTCAATCTCATTGGGTTTCCTATGTCGCTTGTTTGCATTTTGTTATGGCTGTGTGTGGCAGAGCTTATCTTCAGCGCTTATGCCCTTCCTGGTCGAAGGGACACAAATAAATTTGAAATTAGGAGTGTAAATGAGGTGGGTCTCGACTCGAACTAGATTAACCCAACTCAATTTATAACAGAGTTGGGTTAGCCATTTTGGAAAGAAAAATTATATAGTCGGTTTGAATTGACTTGATTCAAAAGTAGGGTGGTTGGAGTTAGATGATTGTTACCTCGACCTTAGTTGACCGATTCCATATATTAGTGGAAAATATGATAGATTATTAAAAATAGTCATACATTAGCATGTAATATGTAAAAGTTAATTAGACTATTGCCTTGAAATAAGATTATTTAGCAATTATATTATTTTATAAGTCATAAATTGATAAGTATTTCTATAAAGGATTAATTTTTATTATTTCATATAAAATTATATTTTAAAATAGATTTACTTAAGCAAAATTTTAATTTTTTTTTTTATATATTTATTAACTTGATTTCTAACAGGAATTGAATTGGTTTTTATAAGGTTAAAATAGGGCCGTGTTAAGGTGTAAAAAATAGAGTTGAAAATAGGATTAGGTTGAAATTTAAAAGGTAGGTAATTTCAAAGGTAGGTTTGGGTTGTGTTTACCACAACTTGAATTAACCCAACTTGATTTATATCCTTAGTTAATGGTCGGGTTGGATGAGTTAAGAGTCTAATTTTAATTGTAACTCATTAAAATATTTTAACTTTAATTTGTTTATTAAACTATTTAAAAACTTCGACCTTAAGACATTTACAACCAATTTAATTAATGAGTAGACGAGTTGTATATATACGTTACAAATAAGTTAAAATCAAGCTAATTTAAGATTGAATATATTTTTTGTAATTATCATAGTGAATTGATTTACACTGACGGGATACATAACATGTCCAAATCTTTGTTGGGAGAGGAGTGTATACTGGGTGTGCCAATGCAAAGAAGGATGATGGCTTTGCTAGATAGAGAGAGAAACATTAATAGAGATAAAAAAGGAATGATCAGAGATGAAGAAGGGAGAGATGAAGGGAAGGAGATAAGAGAGAAAAGTGAAAACAGAGAGAGAGAGAGAGAGAGAGAGAGAGAGAGAGAGTGAGAGTGCAGTGATAGTAAGGATGATAACGACAATGCTACAATATGATAACAAAGAAGAAGTTGTAGAGTCGTAGCTGAAGGGAAGAAATAGAAAACTTAAATGTGATAAATAGATTTAGAGTTTAAGAAATATATATATACTACTCTTAATGGGTTCTAAATAAGTTAACAAATTAAATAGGTCAAATGAGTTAAGCAAGTCATAAAATCTCAACCTTAACCTATTTATTTATTTAAATGGTTAAATGAGTTAAGAGATCGTAAATCATTTATTCAAAAATTATAACCTAAACTTACCTATAAATAGGTCGAATGAGTAGGTTAACAGATTGATCATGACCATTAACACGCATATTCGAAATTATTAGCAAAATTGTGTACACTTTTGCGCTTGCTTTTGTTTTTATACTCAATTTAACTTGTAGAAGTGCTGAGTATGGAAGCTTGAAAAATTTGCTGAGCATGAGCGCTAATTACATGCAATTAATGGCATGTAGTCGTCAATACAATATTTAATTGTTTAATTTTAAAATTTTTGAATTTTTATAAACATGTTTTCTTATGCACATTTAACTCATATATCAAGTTTTATTATTTTACAATATATATCTATTTTTAAAAATCATGAATTTCAAGGGTATTTTGGTCAATTTAACTCCTTAAAAAGTTGATTTTTTAAAATAAAAATAAATATATTAAAATGGTAAAACTTAGTATATAAGTTAAAATATTAGGAAAATATGTCTATGAAAAAATAAAAGATAAATATTAAGGGCAACATATTCGCATCATTGCATGTAATCAACCCTGTGGGTGTATTATCTCATAGCAGAAGTGACTCTTATAGCCCAAATGTTTTTGAAATGAATCGCTTTTGAATTTTTTTGTATGGAAATTTGTGGTGCCCTAAACCGAGCGTCACAACATGTGTCGTACTCCGAGATCGTTTATCGATTGATAAACATGAACAGGATTGTTGCCCGTGACTTTTTAACATGAACATACATTGATAATTCATTTCATAGGAGTTTACCTCATGACACATGTTCATATATACACCAGATTGCCCATTTAGTCATTATCATGCTCTAATATATATACATTCATCATCCGCTTTTAACACATCATTTCCATCATATACCATATCATTTCATAACATTCATATCATATTAAAATCATACATATAACTATCCATCAATTTTCTTTTCCTTTCAAGAATATGAAATATCCCATTTCACATCATACACCTAATATTGTTTGACTTCATAAAGATGCAAACAAATTTGCAAACATCCTTTCCATAGAACATCACCATTCATATTGATGCATACAAAGGAATATAAGAGTCATGTTTCTTCTTTTAAACTCGTGCTTTTCCTCTGTAGCTTCCTGGTACATGTCATAGGGTTTGGAGAACAAATTGTGAGTATTAACTCAGTAAGCAAGCTGCATAAAAAGTTATTACAAAGGAAAACTTTGCTTGAAAATTATGTAGTTTGCTTACTAAGTTAATACTCACGATCTGTTTTCCAAACCCTAAGATAGGTACCAGGAGGCTACAGAGGAAAAGCACACTTTTAAATAAAGAAATATGACTCTTGTATTCCTTTGTGTGCATCAATATGAATGGTGATGTTCTATGGAAAAGATGTTTGCAAATTTGTTTGCATCTTTATGAAGTCAAACAATCTTAGGTGTAGTAGCCCATAAAGTGGATTTTTGTGAAATATTTTTATAATATAATGGATACCCAAAGTCAACCCTGAGTTAATATA
>JAXCLR010000050.1:36504624-36525534 GCA_035584095.1 Annona squamosa | reverse complement strand
ACTTACTAAAAATATAACTAATTAAAAAAATAAAATATTTAAAATCTCTAAAAATAATAAAATATAAATATTAAATATACTTAGATTAATAATTATATAAAAAAAAATTTTAAAAATAAAAAGATAAGTTAAATGCACTGTAATGCACCGAGGCTAAGTGAAACCGGAGCATTTCGGCTATACCGGACAAATTGACGGTGCATGCATCTTTGTCAACTACGGTTAACTTTAACTACGACGGCTAACCAATGGGTATGGTCAGAGTTAAGTCCCTGACTTCAGGCCGGAGACTAAGAATAGCCTTGACTTTTTATCTCCGGAGGGAGAGAATCAAAAGGAGTGTAGGCTGCGGAATTGGATTTGGAACCGGAGATTTGCCTAGATTGCGGATTCCTTCTTCCTCACTCCACCTCAATCTCATCAAGTCCTCCTTCCCTGCTTGCTACGATCAATCTCTTGACCTCTTCTTGGCTCTTGTTGCTTGATTTTCTGCTCGATTTTGCTTTCCACTTTCTTGAGAAGTTATTGGGTTGATTTTTGTCATGACGGTTCCTTTAGATTCACCCCCTCCTCTTCCTTTTGCTGCATCCTCCCGTTCAAATTCCCCAGGAGAAGTTACAGAGATTGTGAGTGGTGCCTCGTCCTCCAAATCTCCCTGGCCGCCTGGCTTTCGATTCCATCCGACCGATGTAGAACTGGTTTTGTACCACCTCGGGAGGAAGATCTGCTGCCGTCGCGTCAAGTTCAACATCATCCGAGAGGTTGACGTCTACAAGTGTGAGCCTTGGGAATTGCCTGGTATTGTCCCCTTTCCTCTGTGTGCGCGCGCGCACCTGTTTTTTTTTTACCAATCTCACCGAATATTTCTGCATCCATCCCCTCTTAAACCTGGCCCCTTTGGATCTTTTCGTTTCATCCATCACATGTGTCAGTCTATTCAAAATTTCAAATTTAGCTTTTAGAAACTAAACCCTGCATTCATGCACGCATCTAAGTTACAACTGCCTTTCCCATCAAATACACATAAGATCATCTGTCTTCTGTTAGGTTTGAGAACACAGTGAAAGCACATAAAGGAACACGGAGGACCAATATGGTCCTGCCAAAAGACTGCTCCGTCAGAGAAAAGAGTTATTCACTAATGAAAGAGATAATTACAATTTTACAACTTTGCTCTTAGAGACAACAGACGGCCTCTCACTTGTAATCTCTGCCTCACTTTCTCTATGTCTTAGCTAAACTTGTAGACCGCATGTCTAAATAGTTTTCATATACGTAAGTTCACGCGTGTGAACCCGTGCGCAATCCCCTAGCGAACCTATATGCATAACTCATGCAAAATATAAGGCACCCCCAACACACGTTACATCTTGGGGGTGCCTGCTTGTGGTTAATAGAACTTTCCCCACTATGTCTCTCAGTGCTCATCCTCTTAACTGCATGCATCCTTACAACATTCGAAGCAATGCAAACTCATGAACCAAATAACTGTCAAGCTGTTAAATTGATTATATTCTCCATTTTACATTTGTCAATGCGATTGGTTTTTCTGTTGCATGTGGACAAATCATCTTTGAGACCACTTGTCCCTCATTTTACTTTCTATGTTGTTCGGTACCACATGAAGACTTCCTTTGATGCATTCAGTTATTTTTTTCCTCTCGTTTTTCTTTTTGCATCATTTCAGCGAACGTGATTATATGGACATAGGTTCTTCTTCAATTTGATTTCTCTGTGTGATGTATCCCCCAGCTATAGATTCATCTTAAGATGGGCTGGTGTGGCCCAATATATGAAATTCTCTCTTTTATGAATTTTTTCTTTTAGCTGGATTCTTCTATCTACTTCTAACTTTGCATATGATTCTCGGATATTAGGAAAATCACTCTTGCAGACAGGTGATAAACAATGGTACTTCTTTAGCTCCCGAGACCGCAAATACCCCAACGGTGCAAGGTCAAATCGAGGGACTAAATGTGGTTACTGGAAGGCTACAGGAAAGGATAGGTGTATTTCACACAATTCCAGGCTTGTAGGCATGAAGAAAACTCTAGTTTTCTATAATGGTCGTGCTCCCAAAGGTCAACGAACCAATTGGGTGATGCATGAATATTCCATGGCTAGAGAGGAGCTTCAGAGGTGTAACGCTGTACAGGTATGTTTGCTCCTCCTCCTCCTCTTCTCCTTTCTTTCCTGCCAAGAGTTGTTGGCATCATTTCTCAAATCAAATTTCTTTTTGTAGGATTCCTTTGCTCTTTACAAAGTTTATCAGAAAAGTGGAGCAGGTCCAAAAAACGGTGAAGAGTATGGTGCACCATTTAGAGAAGAGGAGTGGCTTGATGATGATGATGAAACTGTTAATGAAAGCTTGGGAGTTCAATGCAATTATCAGCATACAGTACCGGATCCTTTTGACAGTCATGACCAATTCCATATTGATGATGATTTGGGGAGGGTCTTACAACAGATACTTGGCGAACCTGAAGCAAATCAACAATGTCTTAGAACTTCTCTGAAGGAGCTTGAGGTAAAACTAGAATAGTACTTAAATCTAAAAATTAGGAAGTCCACTCTATTCCTTTTCATTGATTTGCAGTTAACAAAATGTGGATATCTGTATTCTTTGGTAGCATTTACAAATTCCTCAAAGTTAATGTTACACTCTTGGTAGTTGGACATTTGCACCACAAATATCAAAGATTACATGGAATGGCCAGAGACCAAATTATGAACTAGCTACTGATAAATGGATTGTAGTGCTGCTAAACAGTGGCCTGCTGTTGTTTAACAAAGGTTTCTGTGTCACCAACTTACTAATAGCGCATGGGTTACATCTATAATGTGCATTTGTTAATGTTGAACATATATAGGATGCATAAGGCACATGATATGCTCTGCAGTGAAGCTATTCAATAGTTGCTTTATCATATCTTATTGTTCTTCTGTTTTATTTAAAATATCTGGTTTTTAGCCATTCACTATAGCCTGCTTATTCATAAGCATGTGTGATGGTAATGCTGGTCAGTGGCAGACAAAAGCTGCCTTATTCAGCATGCAAGTTCCTTTGCATTCATCTAGTTGAGATGCATTTATTTTAGTTACTCACAGTTTGATCTGGCTGTGCTGCTGTCTTTTCATGCACATACAAATTATGGGTGGGAGGAAAGGACGGAGGTATTATTTTGTCGAAAAAATTCTAAGTTGTGAGTGTGATCACTTTTATGATTCATTATTGAAATGTATTGGGTAAACTTGGAAGATTTAACTTATTGTCCTTCAGTATAGCTGTTTTATTATTTCAAAACAGAGGGGCTTGTGGGTGCTAGATTTTTAGGGATCATAAAAGGGACAGAGCTGCCTTTATGCAGGGAGGTCTCTGGTTTAAGTTGTGGGAGACCGCTTTTTTGTAATAAAAGCAAGGGTAAGGTTGCTTAGATGGATTCTCCTCCTACTATTGGTGATAGAATATTTCAAATGTACAATGCCTTGGATGAACTGACCATGTCTAATTTAACCTCCAGCCTGCCTGCTTTTGATTGACGCTCCACACTATTATATTTAAATAGGGAAGGTCGGTGTCATTAGGACTTAGGAGAAGGTACTGTTGGTCCCGAGTTAATGATACTTATCCAAAAGGGGACGGATGAATTGGGTATTTAAAATTTTCAACTTAAACAGAAACTTTACCCCAGATTAATTTAGTCCCCTTTGATGAAACAAATGGAAAGCAACAAGATAATGAAAGCAGAAATAAAAATCAATGGACAAGATTTATAGTGGTTCGGGCAACCTTTCCTACTCCACTCTTCTAAGCTCACACTCCCTTGCAACTTGGGTTCTACTATGTATTCTACGAATATAACTAGAGCCTCCGCTCTCTTCTAGATTTCAGCTCTAGGGGGCATATACAACTAGAGTCTCTGCTTTCTGTTAGATTCTAGCTCTAGGGGGCATATACAATATACAGCATAAGTAGGTGACGAGTCCCAACTCCAATCACAACGCTACTTTGCTATAATTTGGTTTGAAACACCAAAATCAAACCAAGCATAAAAAACCAAATAACAAATTGAAATGAAAGAAATCTACACTTTACAGATTTGTTTAGGTAAGTTTCAGCTCAAGGAAGAACACGTAGAAGTGACAAGTTGATCGATGTTGGAGTATGTAGCAAGTTGAAGCTTATTCTTCCTTCAAAACGTGTATAGATCACTCAAATGTAGACGAAAGTGGAATATTGAACTTAGTAGCTTCTCTTTACTCTTTTTCTACTCTTTCTAGTTAGTTTCTACGTTCACTTGAGTGTCTATTTATAATGGGAGGAGCAATTTGAACGTTATGAAGTTGGTTGGCGCGTAATAAATGCGACAGCGTTCAAAAATTCGAATGTTGCGACCCAAGTCGCATATGGAGTCGACTTCGGGTGCAACTTCGGTTGTAAGCTGTTCAAGTTCTTCCTCGGGTCGACTTAGCCTTGGACTTGACCCAAGTTGCATGTGGAGTCGACTTTAGGTGCGACTTTGGTTTTTTGGCTATTTCCCTAGTCTTTGCTTCTGGTGACTTGGACTCAAACTTGACCAAAGTCGCTGCTGGAGTCGACTTTGGTTGCGATTGACCTTCTCAGCTTGCCAAGTGAACTTAAACTCTTTTGAAATAACTTTGGTTACTTTAATTTATTCAAATTAAATGTTCTTCCTTTGTTTTGTATCATTTGAAAATCTGTAGGATTAATTTAGCTTGAGACCTTTTGATTCCATGTCTTGAATTTTTGAATCCTTGAGTCTTGGAGTGCATGAAAGAAGTCCAAATGTGTGATCTTGATCCTCCATGATGAATATATGCAACTTTGCTTGCTTTGGACTTGATTTGATTTTCATTTGGCCTAAGTCGAATGCTTGAGTCGATTTGGTCTTCAACTTCACTCAAGTCTGACATTGAGTTGACTTCGTATGCGACTTAGCTTTTCAGGTTCTGCACTGTCAGTCTAAAGTCGAAGATGGAGTTGACTTGGTCTGCGACTTCGCCTAAGTCGCATGTGGAGTCGACTTCGTTTGCCACTTCAGTAGCTTTTGGTCCCCAATTTCAACGCTGGACAAAAAATGACGCTTAAAGTCGCTGCTGGAGTCGATTTGGGTATTGACTTGGCCTAAGTTGACGCCTGAGTCGACTTGGGGATTGACTTGGCCTGTCATGCTTCACATTTTTCATTTTTATGACCTTAAACATTGCACAAAACATATTAGTAGCTAAAACTAACTCAAATTGAGTTGTTAATCATTAGAACGTATATTTTGGATACTTTGCTTTTGATTTCAATAGTTGTTTCCAACAGGTACTGCATGAGCATGCACACACACAGATGCTTGTTCTGTTTTTTCAGCAAGTTGCACCGTCCTTGTTATCTCTTTTAATCTTTTGACAAGTACATATAAATCTCTTTTTTTGTGTTTGTAGGTGCCATATTCCTATTATTTTATATAATACTTACTGGTTTCATCATGTTTGTTGTTGCCACAGGTTGGTGGTGAATATGGGGGTCCATCATCTAGAGAAGCCATTTCCTCTGAACCATCTGAACCACACCCACGGGAGCCAGTTGAACCCGGTGACACTGTTGTGCAGCCTTCTGAAGTAACTGAAGTTCCCTATGATTTAGACTGGGTGATTCCCAATGATTTAGACTGGGTGAACGTTGACTGTAGTGGTACTGATGGTGATTTTATGGAGCTGAATGATCTGAATGATCGAGAACCCAGTGGTTTGAGCTTGCAGAATATCAAAAGCAGCATGGTCCCTCAGGACATGGATGGTTCATGCAATCAACAGCTGGCTGCTTCATGCTTGCCGGACATCAACAGTGACATGCTTTCTCATGCCATCAATAAATTGCATGATCAAGAGCCCAGTAATTTCAGCATACAGGACGTCAACAATGATTTATTTTCTTATAACATGAATAGGTTGTCTGACGCTAACATTTACTTTGATGCGCCCATATGTTTTTCTGAAGAAATCATGCCTCTGGATATTTCTACTACTGTTGTGGCTAGCCAACTGGACCATCAGTTTCTAAATCATTCTACTGAAGAGAATCTGTTCCATCAACCTTACATCAGTAGTCCGCTCTGGGCTCATGAAGAGGAACTGAATGCCTTTTCTACAACCCCAGAGTCAAGTCAGGTTCTTGTAACATCTCCAAATTCAGGTAACTAACCAGCTTCAATTTCAATGCAAAAGGCATTGACCGTCAATTATTGGTCTCTGCAACATTGCTTGTGGAGAAGCTCCCCAACGTTCTCAAACCATTAATGCTTCTTAACTTGTACAGGTGCTGTGTGTGATGATATTTCAACAAATGCAGATGGGGGAACACAGGTGAAGGGAAGCATCATGGGGAATGCTTCCAACCATTGGTTCACTTCAGCAGTCTACTCCTTGCTGGAATCAATTCCTACTAATCCTGCGTCAGCCACTGAGAATGCCTTGATCAATCGAGCTTTTGAGAGAATGTCTAGTTTTGGCACTGGACGCAATGGCAGCGGTGACATGAATGATAATGTGGGTGCTGCTTCAGCTGGCCCTGAGAGGAGACGAGGTAGAAATGGTGGAATACTTTTTGTTTCATTTTTGGGGGCTCTGTGTGCCGTATTATGGGTGTTAATGATTGGAACTACTGTGAAGGTGTTCAAGTCTTTTGCGGGCAAGTTTATAGCCTCATGACTGTCGTCGAACAGTAGTTCGGTGACTCAGATATCTATACTTGATTTTTTTTCTGCACGACACTTTCTGGAAAAAAAATCAAATGAGAAATAAGCTTATTGTAATTAAGAAAGATGTGTAAAAAGCAAGCACAAAATTTTAAGGTCGGGCGATTGTTGGAGCTTTATAGAAATGTGGAAATGAATGCATGAATGTTCATTGTCCTCCATAGGTTATTGACGCCTTAGAATGACTGGTTTGAAAATCAACTTGCGACTCATGAGTCTACTGGTTCAATCCTACTCTACCTCTTTGCATGCGGTGGGAGGGGATGCATCCTCTACTTCTATTTATTAAGAATGAAATAATGATGATAATGTTGGTTGTCTGTAGTTGAATGCTTCTGAATCCAACATAAGGGGAATGATTCTTCTTCAGGGTCACGAGGGATGAGGTTTTTTATTTCAATTTTTTTTTCTAATTTCCAATAGTATTATTTTTCAATATATACTAAATTTATTTTTTTGTCCTAAAATGATGCTAAAAATTTACAAAATAAAATTTTAACTAAAGCAATTTTTTAACGACATAATTGTGTACATATTAATTTATATTCTACATGTTTTAGGGTGTGTAGTTTTTCGTGTAAAAATTGTTAAATTGATAGAAAATGATGTGACATGATAAGAGTAACGTTGAAGTGTAAAGAGAATAAAATTAAAAATAGATATATTAGTTGCATCGATAATTGTGTAGAAATTATTAAAAAATAAGATAATTGTATGAGAAGAATTGTAGAAATAATTTTAAATATAGTAGTTATGTATGGTGAAAAGTTTATATTAAAAAGTTTTTGTTAAAAACAAACATGATTTAAAAGAATTTTAAGAATTGAAAAAAGCAACCATTTGAGGGATAATTCCATGCAAACATTTGTGGTGAATCATTCTTATCATTACGGCCGCAAAATATTTCTGTCACCCGTATCATTTTAGGTCCAGTAATACTGCCCCATGGCCGTGAGCACTGCCCTTGATTTTTCTAGGATGAAAATATTTCCTGTTTGAAATTTAATGAAAATTTCCATTTTATTATATTTAGTTTTATAAAATCTTTTATAAACTTTCAGTCGGTGGATCACGTTGCACAGGAAATGATTGTGATAGATATTATTGTTTGAGATTTTTTTTAAAAAAATTCAAAATAAAAAAAATAAATGTAAATAGAGAGAATATCATATGCGGCCAGCAGGCCACAAATCACATTTTTTTTGTTATTCTTTAGTTTTTATGAACATATTAATTTTTGTATGCTTAATCTATAAGTCAAGTTTTACTATTTTTAATATGTACATATATTTTTTATTTTTAAACATAGAGGTATTGTAATCATTTTCCATATGTGAAAAATACCACAATACTCCTGTGCTTTAAAATAAAAATATATAAATAAATTTTAAAATAGTAAAACTTGAATTATAAATTAAATACATCTAAATTAACATGTTTATAATAAAATAAAAATATGTTAAACACGAAACACAATTGGGGTCAAACTACGACTAGCTACATATGATCAACTCTCATGTAAGTATAAAACTTCCATGCTTATAACAAGTATTGAATTACTATCTTAAGGGTGTGTTAGGGAAGTGATAAAACTTTTAAATGAAAAGTTTTTGTTGTAAAAACTTTTAGAATAGAAGAAAGTAATATAATATAATTGGGGTAATAATAATGACTAAAAGGAATAAAGGTAAAATAGATAAGTTAGTTGTATAGGTGGTTATGTAGAAATGATTGAAAATTAGGATTGTAGCTTCGGAAAATATAAAGAAATAATTAAAAAATAGAAGAATTATGGAGAGTAAAAAAGTTTTAAATTGAAAAATTTTAGCTTTAGGGTCTATTCGATAAGTGATAAAACTTTTGGATAAAAAATTTTTGAGGTAAAAGTTTTTTTAATTAAGAAAAAATGATGTGATAGATAGAGATATTGATAAAAAGTAAAAACAATAAAGTTAAAATAGATAAATTAGTTATATAAGTAGTTGTGTAGAAATGATTGAAAAATATGGTACTTGTAAGTGAAAAATGATTAAAAAATAGAGTAGTTGTTGAGAGTGAAAAGTTTTAAACTGAAAAATTAAATTCGAAAACTTGTGTTAAACAAATGTACCCTTAAACAAATACTCCCTAAATAAGATATACTAAAGTTTGCTATGTAAGTTTTTTTGTCTAGATGAAGGATAATATCCTAGCTCGTTACAGATTCACAAAGTAGGTGTCAATTACTTATTCATTTGACTGATTATATGTAATTTTTAGAATCATAAATAGATTTATATAGGTATGTTTCTATGTATATGGGTTACATAAAAGTAGTTTCATGTAACCCTTTCAAATTTTAAAATTTTGATGCTTGTTGGAAAATCTAATCCATTCATTTATTTAAAGATTATTTGTTTAGCTATAAGACCAAATTTCATCCAAATCTAATATTTGCATAGGTTACATTTGCTCAAAAATAGGTACATTTATGTCTAAATTATGAAAAATACTTAAATTCATTCACATATGCAATAAAATGTAGTAATACTTTATACAATCATTTATCCATGTAGTAATGATATTTTAGATGTTGAAAATACTATTTAAAAATTAATATTTCTCATTAAATCATTTTATTTTGTCGATTTTATATATTTGTAAATAGAACCCATATATAGTGATATTAGACAAATGGAAGAGTTTTTATAATAATATAAGTAATGTTAAATATAATAAATAAATTAAATTTTTTATCAATCATCTAAATATTAAAAATGAAGGAGATTACGTAGAAATAGAGTTTCATATAAGCATCTCTGAAATTTATATGTATAAACATTATAAACCAATTATATTTTTAAAAATTTTAAAATTAAAAGATTAAAAGTAAGAATGTAGACTTAATTTTTTACCTTAAGCACTGAATTATTACCCAAGTAATATTAGCAAATAAATAATAGGTTAATTCTAAATACACTTACTACTTTTACTTGTACTTTCAACATACTTAAATTCTACTTTTACCTATACTTTCAACATACCTAAAATTTGAAAATTTCTATGCAAGCCTTGAAAGCTCTTTCTTAGCAAGGGAGATCCATCAATCAAGGGCTAAAGTCTAATTTCTTATCAAGTTAAAAGAGTAAATGGAAGTAGGGTTCTTGTCAAGTTAGTCGGCTCTACCTTGTAGCTCTATATAAGGTTTCTCAATCATCAAGTATGTATCCTATCAATTCCAAGTATATTTAATATGTTAAAAAAACTATTAACTATGATTATAAATGACTAAACTATCTCTCAAATCTAGGTTTCATATCCTTCAAAGTTGTTGCAAATTACTGCATTTTGCAAATCTTACTTTTCGAAACCTTACATTGACCAAATTTTCTCCTTATTTAGCAACTTTAGAGGAGATGGAACTTAAATCTAAGGAATACTTTGGTCATTTTTAATCATAGTTAATGATTTTTATAATGGGTTGAGTACACTTAGAATTGATAGTATATTTAGTAGGTATGAAATTTATGAATGGAAGTTTTTCAAAGTGAATAGTTGGCATTACGAGTAAAAGTAGGAGGTATATTTATAATTACAATTGATTCCATGCACTCGAGTGCGCTAAGCTTTAACGCACTTCGGTGCAAAAACTCATTTTTTTTACTTTTTGAAATTTTTTTATACAACTGTTATTTTAAATGTATTTAATACGTATATTAAGTTTTACCATTTTCAAGATTTGTAGATATTTTTTTAAAATTTTCTAAAATTAGTAATATTTTCATATTATAGGAGAGCCGTGAGAAATTCTTATAATATCTACGCATCATTTTACAAATGTCTTACCAATTGTCAAAATTTTCCTTGTAATACTTCCTAACATCCTACATAGTGAACACTCCCATGGACTTTTTTGGAGAGAAAGAATGACCACCATTGAACATTATAAATTTTTGCTGCTGTGGAGATTGGGTAGCGATCGTATGCACCCGGGTGTATTGAGCCTCGGTACATCTGGGCGTACTACACCTAGTTTTAAAATTTTTTTTTATAAAGCTGTTAATCTAAGTGTATTTAACATACATATTAATTGTTATCATTTTTGGAGACTTTTAGATATTTTTTATATTTTTAAAAATTAGTTTACTAAAAATGCCACTAATTTTTAAAAATATTAAAAAATATTTAAAAGTCTCCAAAAATGGTAAAAATTGATAAATATGTTAAATATATTTAGATTAACCATTGTGAAAAGAAATTTTCAAAAAAAAATAAAAAAAATAGTTTTATGTACTTGGGTGTATTAAGGCTATGATTGATGCGCGTAGAGATTTGGAACCATGTTGTAGCGAGAGGCCAAGTATAGTTTACGACATCTTAGAAGCACCTAATACATATATTAAATACGTTTATATTAATAATTGTATAAAAAATTTCAAAAAAAAATTTAAAAAATGAGTTTTTACCCCTGGATGTACCGAAGTTATGCACTCCGGTGCACCAGATAATAGCCCATTTAGAATTTTTTTTTTTTTTTCCTTGGGAGTAACAGACCATTTAGAATTGACACTAACTAATAATGATAATGAACGTATGGAATAGATTTCATTGAGTGGTGCAAATGTGTCCAGCTAGAGCCGTCTGAACTTCTACGTGAACAATGCCCAAAAATGAAATGGAGAACCAAGATCATCCACCCCTTGCCTGTATTCCATGAATTTAAACAGTGCCGAAGAGAAACAAATTTCTTTTTTAAAAAGGATTTGAGTTCAGAGTCGAAAGACTCGAAACCTGTCATCTCTCCTTATTCTTCTCTATCTCGGTCAAACCATTCTTCTCTGGATAAGAATTTTCCCTTTTTCTTCTGCCTATTTTGAGCTCGTTTCTTCAACGGCTGCTGCAATCCGGAACCTTGGAACCTCCGCAATTCTCTGCATTTTCCATGGCTAATCGAAGGCCGGAACCTCACGTCCTTCCCACCAAATCTTGGCTGCTTCCCATGAGTAGTTCTTCCCATCAATCAAAAGACCTCTTTTGGGTTTTTCGACTCGTTGGGGGTTCTTCGGGTGGTTTCCGTTTTTCCCCTTTTCCGGTGTCGGAGACCCAACGTTTTTAATGCAGGCTTTATGTTAGTCTACTGACTGTTTGATAAATTATTATTATAACTATTACTATTATAATATTCTTGTTCTGCATCTGGAATTGAGAATTGTCGACGAGATTTTCGCGTTCTGCTCCGCATTTTGGCTATGGACGGAAGGGAGCGCAGGCGGTGATTTTAGTGATTTTGAATTTTGGGTTTTGATGCAAAACTGGAGATTGTTTTAAAGAAACCGGGAATTGGATAGGGGTGTTAGTTTGGAAGGCTTGCTAGTGCTGTTTTTTAATCATACAAGTAAGACCGTGAGTTTGGAATTGGGAAATGAGTTGCTTTCCTTGTTTCTCCTCCGGCGACAGGAAAGAAGCAAAGAAAAGTGGCAGCAAGAAGGATAGGCATTCGCCATCTCCGCAACAAGATAGGTCATCACCTCAACACCAGCATGGTAAGTTCTTAATTTCTTGGTCCACCTTCAAACACAGGCAACAAACTGTATACTTGCTTAAGATATCAACTGGTAATAGAAAAGTTACTTTGATTGGAGGGTTGTGTGGATTTGTTTGCCAAAAAATAAAATCACGTTAAGGTAAATATATCACCATTAAAAGATTTTACTAATTACGCAGAGTTTTTCATTAATACATTATCATGTATTCTTGTTGAATAAATATTGTAAGCATTTCAGATAGATTGGATTTCATTTAATGTTCACCTTATTAGGAGAATCAAAAGGTTGTTGAGCTATGATTCAAAATAGCCGGCTGTGTTATGGGTCCATTTACTTTGCACATGATTCAAAAGAAAATTGGTACAAATATCAAGTTGTATTATTGTCTGTTTATTATTATTATTCATGTAAACTGCTAATGTATGCTGAAATTTCGAACGAAAACAGGTCCTTGGTCTGTGGAATTTGATTATGAAATATTTTTGTTGGAGTTGAGTTAATAATTGCTGTCCAAATCTCTATATGACGGATCAAAGTTTGTTAATTTACACCCTTCGAATTTTGCTTGCAGAAGATGATAAATGCTAGTTAAAATGACTTGCCCTTCCTGTTCTTTCGTGCAGAGAATACCAAGAAGGTTGAGCCTGAAGATGAAATTGATACCGGCAATGGAAACATTGCAGCTCAAACGTTCACTTTCCGTGAGCTTGCTACGGCTACCAAGAACTTCCGCCCAGAAAGCCTTCTTGGGGAAGGAGGTTTTGGAAGAGTTTATAAGGGGCGCCTTGAATCTAGCCAGGTAACTATTTCGTTTGCCCAAGCACCGTTCTGGGAAGCCAGAAATCGCATCTTAATTCCCAACTATCCAAAACATATGTAACTCAAAAATCTAGCTCATTGGTGTACACAACTCAAAACATATATAAATTGGCCTTAAGTGATATACTTGAATGATATCCTTATCACTATAGCTTTTAGTATGCCACTCTCATTTTTGGGCTCCACTTTGATGATGAATCAAAATCCAACCTACCTAGCACATTTACAATCATTTATTTAAGTAAGACTAGAAAATGTGTAAAATCAATATACTAAAATTGTTTAACTTATATATCAACTTCAAAGATATAAATTTAACATTTAAATTATCTAAAATATAATTCTTATGTGCATAAATGATTATATAAGGTATTATTACTTTCTAATACATCTATTAATGGATTCAAGTTTTTTTTTTTTAGTTTGCACATGATTATATATATGTGAAAACCTATCATGTGTATACGGATTGCACCATAATTACAATGCAGTCTATTGCAAAATGGATTTTACACATATTAAAATGTAATAATAATAATTTATACAATTGTTTATCTATATAACAATCAAACTTTAGATGGTTTAGATGTTGAAAATATCACTTTAAACTTGATATTTACATTATACTATTTTATTATATTAATTTTGTACTATTTTAAGGTGGGATACATACTCATGTTGGATTTGGATGAAAATTAGTATGCTAATAAAGTAAATAATTCTAGATACAATGGATGGTGTAGATTTCCTATTCATGATCAAGTGGGCCCCGTAGTACATGTACTGTATTGTAATTATGGTCTCGTCCGAATGCACTTAATTATTTTGTTATATATATGAGATTTTGGGTGGAATAGTGGTGCAGTTGCCCATTTTGGGCCTCACACATATTATAATGCAATGAAACTTTATAATATTATTTATCTATATATAAATTTTATAAGAAATAGTTTGTATGCCGAAAAAACCACTTTTAAGTTGTTATTTACATTAAATTATTTTATTATGTTGAATTTGTACAATTTTCAGATGGGGTCCATACACATATTTGATTGGGATGAAAATTGGTTTTGTAACAGAATACATTATTCTAAATATAATGGGTGAAATAGATTATAATTTTATGATCATGTGTGCCATGGTAGAACAAATGATGTTAAACATGTAACTGATTGTATTTTTCTTTCCATTATTATGTTGAGCCCAAAAGGAGAATGACAATGTAAAGGGATACCATCGAAGTATTTCTCATAGAGTTAATCTATTCGCTAGTTTAAACTATTGATAGATGTGCCGACAACTTTTTGAATTGATTTAGCTTGTATCATTATCATAAGTCATTTCCCACCTAGGCGGGGTCGGTTAAATGATTCAGCTTGTATAAAATATGCAAACTGATGCATGTGCTTCGACTCCATTCACTTAGAACGGATTCACACTTGAGCATATCTTGAACAGGTTTAAGGGGTGTACCATTTATGTCACACCTGTTCATGACATGGATAAAACGAGGATGAGATGAAGATGTGGAATAGGCAAAAATGTTGTTGTGTATTGAAAATAAGAAAAGTTTGATGAAAATTGAAAAAAGTTGTAAGAAAAATGCGAAAAATAGGTTGTTATTTTTTTGGAATGAAAAAAGTTTATTGGGGAAATGAATAATTTCATCTCATCCTCATCCCATCCAAGTTGTGACTCATTATTTTTTAAAAAATTTATTTAATTAAGAATATACTAATATGATTTAAAAATAGATAGATGTGGGCCACAAAATATGTATATTTTTAAAATTAAGAAAAAACCTGTTGAAATCCTCATTCTTTGTAGCCCATACAAATTTCTAATTATAGTGACTTTAAGTGGTACTGTTAAATAAATCACAAGGACAATATATATAATGGATTCTATAAAATAGTGAAATAGGGTGTTCTTGAACTGAGCCAACCTTTGCCTAAATGTGATCACTGCCACTGTTAAAAATAGGCTCGTATTTAGACCTTGGTAGAGAAAACTCAATGCGTCAGTGCTAGCCTTAATCTCTACTTATTGTCTGGAACAGATTGTAGCTGTCAAGCAGCTTGACAGGAGTGGCTTGCAAGGAAACAGAGAATTTCTTGTTGAGGTTTTGATGCTTAGCCTTCTTCACCATCAAAATCTTGTGAATCTAATTGGGTATTGTGCGGATGGTGATCAAAGACTTTTGGTGTATGAATTTATGTCTTTGGGCTCGCTAGAAGACCATCTTCTTGGTAAGTACTAAATATTTCCTTGACAATATCCATTAACCACGAGGCGGGATTCGTGTGGTAGAGGCTATTTGGGATGGTAACCACAAAAAGATTCGTAATAGTGGGGGATGTATGTTTAGGTATTATCGTTTACTTAGTCGGCAAGTTTACTAATAGGAACAAGCATTCATTTAATTATTTTCATGAAAGAATATATATTATTTGGTCTTGCCATGTGACCTTTCCAATTTTAATGTATTGATGTTTGATATAAAATCCTATTCATTTATTATATGTAACATCATTTGTTTAGCTAAAAAATCAAATTTCATTCAAATCAAATATGTACATGGCCCCACTTGCTAAAATATTTATATTCATATGTAAATTATGAAAAATGCTTAGATTCATTTTCATATATATTAGAATGTGATAATATTTTATAGAATCATTTATCTATTTAATATATTTTGGATCGTTTAGATGTTGAAAATACAAGTTTAAAATTGATATTTAACATTAAACTATTTTATTACATTAATTTGACTCATTTGTACATGAGACAATACATAATGATGCTACACAAATGAAAGAGCTTCATTGATAATATAAATGATACTAAATATAAGAGATGAGGTGGATTTTCCATCGATAATCATGAAAATAAAAAATGGAAGGGGTTATATAGAAAAACAGTTTTGTAGAAGCAAAGTCTTATATTTTAATTTGATCCATATATCAATATATTTATTTTTATTATGGTTGAAAAAGTTGTTGGCAAATTTTAACGCTACAGTTTTTACTATTCAGGTACATAAATCAAGGTGATTTAGACATGTTAGTAGAGGCTTGAAATGACACTGGTTGAGATAATTGAGTTGATTCAAGTTGAAAGAGAGAATGAGAAAATGGCCCATAGAAAAATATAGATTGAAGTAATTATTTAAGATCAGTAGCCATTAAAGATCATTGAAAACTTTGTTTGTAATTTGTTAGTAATGGTGTAACAGAATTCATGTACCTGACCTACAAAGGCCGGAAATGGCTTGTGATAATAATGATTATGATTGACAATGTTAGTGTTAAATTTTCGATGGTTCAATTTTTATTATTCAAACGCACAAAATTAGTTGCATTTATGAGAGAAATAACTTTCAATTTTTGTCATGATGATTATACTAAGGGGATTAAATTGCTGATGCACGTTAGCATTAAAATATTTCAGGTTGCTTTTCGTTGAAGTTTTTACTATTTTGGCTTGATTTAATTCAACTTTCTTTTTTTTTTCAATTTTCCTTTAATATTTGTTGGTTTTATAATGTTTCGATTCCATAAGTTCCTATAGTTGATGCTCCATTATGTAGTTGTATGATAATACTTGTAACGCTTTGTTTAAATGTTTTCCTTTAGTTTTAAGTAAGCGAAATGATTTTGTTAACTTGAGTTAAGTAAATGACTTACTTAGCCCACCCAAAAAAACTCATTTAAAACTTTTTAAAGCTTTTTTTCCTATAAACTTGTTAATATATACACATATTTAAAAATGTTAAAACTTGATTTGGTAAAACTTAGTAAACCCAAACTTGGTTAATATGTTACATATATTTTAAAAAAAGCAAAAGAAAAAGTATTTTAAATGATTTTTTTCAGATTGACAAATTAAGTCATTTACTTAGCTCAGACTAATAAGATCATTTTTTTCAAGTAAAGGTCATTACATTTAGACTAAGTTGGACTTTTCCATGAAACCTATATTATATGTAACTTTTTCAATTTTTATCTCAATGCTTGATAGAAAATCTATTCCGTTCATTATATTGAACATTATTTATATTATTATGAAAATTCTTTTATTTGTAGTATTGTACATGAGTTCTATCTACGAAAGTTTAAAACCAACATCATAAAATGGTTTATTGCTAAATATTAATTTTAAATTTGTATTTTTAATATTTGAACCATCTAAAATATTAATCTTATGTTGATAAATGATTCTATATAGTATTACAATACATATATAAATAGATCTAAATGTTTTTTTTATAATTTATATATAAATATATATTTTTAAGCAAATGCAGACCATTCACATATTTGATTTTGATAAAACTTGGCCTATGAGCTAATCAAATTATGCTAAATATAATGAATGAAATAATTTTTTTATCAATAATCTTAATATTAAAAATACAGAAGGTTACATGCAACTAATTGCACGGAAGTGTAGCTCATTTAAGTTACTTTAGTCCATATCTAATTTAGAATTTTCTTAGACTATCTAGTTGCATTTGACTTGACTAAAAATTGTTGTACGGATGAAATTTTAACCGTTCACCTTTCTTTATCATTTTCATGTTCAATTGAATACCAAAGCATGGTCACCTTTCAACAATAGGGTGAATTGTGACACAACTTGCAGTGTTGATGTATATTAAATTTGCATATGTTAATAAATCATATTATCATTATTCTTTTTACTCTTTAGAATTTTCTTAGTCTATCTATTTGCACTTAACTTTTTGGAAAATTGTTGTATGAATGAAATTTAAACCGTTCGCCTTTCTTGATCATTTTCATGTTCAATTGAATATTAAAGCAGTCACCTTTCAACAATACGGTGAATTGTGACACAACTTGCAGTTTTGATTTATATTAAATTTTCTATATGTGAATAAATCAGATTATAATTATTCTTTTAAAACATCTTTTAAAGATTATTATGATTTTATAAATGTCATTTTTATTTTATTAATCGATATTTCCATGTTAAATATTATATTTAAATTATCTTTTGTCTTACTTTCAATTGGTCCAAATCATTATAAAATATGGACTTCTTTCAATGCATCCGGGTGTATTTAACCCATTTGCTATATTTTTTGAAAATTTTTTTATACAACTATTAATCTTGATGTATTTAACATGTGTATCAATTTTTACCAAATTTGGAGATTTTTAGATATTTTTTGGATTTTTAATATCAGTGGCAGTTTTGTAATTTACAAATTCTAAAATTGCCACTAGTTTTAAAAAATTCATAAAATATCTAAAAACTGTAAAAATTGATATACATGTTAAATAAACCTAGATTATTTTTATAAAAATATTTTCAAAAAATATAAAAAAATGTTTGCACTCCAGTGCACCGAAGTTAAATGCACTCGGTTTACTAGATCGGTACTCATAAAATATTGACATTTTATATCACCAAAATTTTCAAAAAAAAATTAAAAATACATTTTGAAAATTTTTATGGAGAAAATATAAAGAAAATAAGAGTATAAATGCAAACACCATAATAAATTTTATTTTTTCTCTACAATACCTCATCAGCAATAATATTGTAACAAATTTTGTAGCGAAAAAGTAAATTTGTTAGAACGAAATTACGGGTGCGTTTGGCAATCCATAAAAAATGTCAACTTAAAACTTTTCAATCTAAAACTTTTCACTCTCCATCACTATCATATTTTTTAATCATTTTTTCACAATTTTCTATACAACTACCCTACTTTTTAATTATTTCTACACAACTATACACACAACTAATCTATCTATTTTAACTTTATCTTCTTTACTACTTATCATTACCCTTATCATATCACATCATTTGACAACTTTTACTTTTCAAAACTTTTCATCAAAAGTTTTATTCATTCCCAAACACACCCTAAGTTTCGAGCTCAAGACGACTCAAACATTGGTCCCTGCTCACCTTTTAACTTTAAGTGCGAAATGTTCTGCCCGCAACTGGCGGCCAAACAGGCATGTCATTCAGAAAGATTCGGCTTCCCGTCCATCAAACTAGCATGCCAGTGAATGTGAATGTGCTACCCTTCCGGGCGACCGCGATAACTGAATTAAAGGGTGCGTCTGTTCTCAAATGATATGGTATTTTCGAGATAATAACGAGGAGTAAAGAGAATAAATTTAAAATAAATAAGTTAGTTGTATTGTTAGTTGTGTAAAAATGATTGAAATATAGGGTTGTTGTACAGAAAGATGTGTAAAAAATAATTAAAAAAAAAGTAGTTATGGAGAGTGAAAAGTTTTATATTGAAAAATTTTAACCTAACAATTTTTGTAAATTGCCAAACACACCCAAAAACTTAATCTAGCTATTTCATTTAGCATTTATATGTATACCGTCAAAAATGATATCAAGAGATCTTAAAAAGCTTTTACAAAGATATAAGATTGAGTGCAAATTACAAAAACCACTTAGATAGATTTACATAGCTGAAAATGGTATAACGATTTATAATTTTATTTATTTGTACGTAGAAAAATTTTACAAGGTATAAATGTTTAATTAGACGTTTTAGGATTTATTTAAAAGAAGGAATTTTAATGTGTTGATATTAATTAACCCTCAAGTACTTCGATGACACGTATATTTGATTTAGACGGAATTTAGTTTCTTAACAAAATAAATATTGTAATGAATTGATTGGAACTGATCTGATTCATACGAATACATTTAATTTTATAGCCCATAAAAACTTTCACCAATGAAATAACCTCAATTCTAGCTCAAGAATAATTATTGAACATGTACTTACGTTCCAGGCATATTGAATGGTTTGCGGTTCCATTCAATCGTTATGCGTTTTTTTCCTCCACCGTAAAAGTAAAAAAGAGAGTTCCAATAAGGCAAAGATTAAAACAATGTGTAACTTGCTAGGGCATTGTTTGATTCGGTGTTTATGGCCTATTTCATGCAAAGTAGGAGCTTTGACAGGTGATGTTAATTTGCTAGTGCTTACTCAAGAACCCGTATTTTTACTTTTGATACATAGGATATAAGCTGCTATTATGGTGCTCTTGGGCTTATCTAACGTTATATATTTTTTTTAGTAATTTGAGAATATACTTATAGTTGAACTATAACGGTAAATATCTTTACAAATATACTCATGCCTTTAAACTTTGTTATTTTGCTATTAAGTCATAAGTTTATTTATAAATGTATGCAAATTATGTGGAAAATTTTGCAAAACTAAATATAACCGCTTTGTTTTTGAAGTTTTAAATTATCTACATAGTTTGTATATATTTACAAATATATTTGTATTATGATTGCATTATAGTGGAGTTGTTATGACACAAGTATTTTTGCAATTATAGCCAAATTGTACAAGGATAATTTACAATTTTCGAAACTATGAGGCTACATTTATTATTATAATTAAACTATATAAGTATATATGTAAATTATCTTTTACATTTCTAAAATATTTTATAGATTATATAATTATTCAAAATTAGTCATTTTTATTTCATCTTATAATTGCATGTATTTTTCTTAAAATATTATTAATTTAGATTGTAGTAAACATTTAAATTATTTTTTGTAAAATTTGATTTTCATTCTTTTTAATAAAATATAAACATTTTATTATTATTTTACATCTAAACGTTACCTAGTTCGAGCACCTATCATAGGGCAGTTGGTAGTTCATGCGGGCAATCATGCCAAGCGTTGGGGTTTCGAATCTCCCTCTCATCAGCTGGGAGCAGTGGCTCCAACTCAATCAAAAAAAAAAAAAAAAAAAACGTTACCTAGTTCAA
>JAXCLR010000050.1:36471259-36488265 GCA_035584095.1 Annona squamosa | reverse complement strand
TTTGGTTTCGGGTTTCTACGGGTCGGGTCGAAACCGGGTCTATTTTGGAAAAAATCTTAAAAATAAAACCCATTTTTGGTTTTGGTACTGGGTCGGGTCGGGCGGGTTCGGACCGACCCGGTACCAAGTTGCACCCCTAGTTACGGCCCTTTGGGATTTCTTCCCTTTTTTAAATTAAACAACGGCTTGGAATAGATTTTGCCCTTTTAGGAAAAAACCGTGGGTTCGGTGCTGCCCAAACCAGAAGCCGTCGAGTACTAAGGGATAAAAAAAACAAAAAAACCATCATAACTCAACACGGCGACAGGAATTACATGCAAGTCCAAAATACCGAACAGATGCATGCTGAATCCATATGCATGCTAATATTAATTGGAGGAAAATCGAAAACAAAAAAAATTAAATCTTCTTCAACAATTTAACATGAAGATTTGGCTATGATATCACTTATTGGGAAACCTTATTAATTAAATTTATAATTACTTCAGAATCCTCCATGTTAAATCACTAAGAAAATAAAACCACAAGTGAAATCGTACCTGAATCCATGAACACAGTTGTTTTTGAATTCCGTAGTTTTTGAGTCTTCAAGTTACTGCATCAGGGTTTTCTGAAGAAATTAGTTTCTTTTTTCTAATAATGGGATGTTAGAAAAAAAATTATAAAATTGGTGCATAACTGAGGGATTACAACCGTTTATATAGGAAACATATTTTTCATATTTCTAATTTAGCCCATCATAAAAATTAAAATTAAAAATTAGGCTATAGGGTTTTTACGCGTAGAAGACTCATATTTTATTAAATGATTTAGGCCTGTAAAACCTTATAAGATCACTTTAAGAATTGTTTCACTATTTATAATAGTGTGTATATATGTGTATGTGTGTGTCTAAAATTCCAACAAACTAGAGAAAAAGAAAAATACAAATTTTGTTATGGTGTAAAAATAAGAGAGAAGCATACAACAACAGTATTTTTTTCCATACAGTTTGCAAGCGTTGGATCGAACCGCTCTAATCGCACTAGAGAGGTGGTTGATTGGACCGGTTGAACCTGCTAGTCCTGTCCGGTTTTAATAACACTGAATTTTATAGTTTCTTTCACTCTCTATGGCAGATAGAGATATAAGAAAAACTTAAAAGATAAATTGATTGGTGACAACTAGAGGTGATTTGCAATAACTAAAAATTCTAAATTTATTTGGTAAATTACGAAGAGAAGGAGGTGTATTTTAACTAATGAAAGTTTGTTTTAAGAGATACTAATTTGCAAATTTTGAAAATAATATAGCACATGGATTTTGGCTCGTCATCTTTCAACCCAATCTAACCCTAACCCGATTAAAATGGGTTGGGTTCAATGGGCTGCGGATTGAACCCAATCCGTGTATGCCCCTAGTACAGAACCATGCATGCACTTGGCTTATTGCAATGTCACCCTCTATGCATCGTCGAAAACATAACACATGGATTTTTGCTCGTTATCGGCCTTTGTGGTTTCTTGGTGACTGAAATGGTGGAGAAAGGGATGAAACCGGCGGATCAATACCATTGAGGATGATGATTCTAGGTTAGAATGAGAATCATTGACTTTGTATCATGGATCCCTTTTGCGTCCCACCTGTGGTCCCTACGCTACTAGTTGAACCACCGTTCCTTGTCAGGATCCCATACCATCACATAGCTGCTACTCACCTAGGCATGGCGATCTTGCTTGTTGTGGGTTTTGCTAGTCATGATGATCGCGGTGGCAAGGGGCTAAAGGAGATGGTTTTCCACTGATGCCCAGTTGGTGGGCCCCAGCCGATTGACAGGTTGTTGCTGGCCTAGACTCAGTAGTCACCAGTCAGGGGCTATAGGCATGATATGAAAGGCTGAGAGAGACAGGGAGAGGGGATAACCGAAGCTGTTCATGACAGCAGAATGATGGAAGTAGAGAGCTTTTAGATTGATATGACGATTAGCTATAGCCGCGCGGATTCTGCTATTGAACGTATGAAAGGTGCCACAAAATTCTTCGGCCCCTCTACACTGACTTCCCCAACCTCCTTAGTTTTGTTGCTGATGGTGAAAATAAGTTGCTTGATGACTAGATTTGCTGGCGATGGAAGATATGTACTTCTCGTGCCAAAATGGACCTTAAAGATGACGGTGGTCGGTGAAATCATGGTTGCTTTGTGCATGCTCTCTCTCTCTCAAAATTTGAATTCCTTAAGAGAAACAGTTGAAAACTCTCTGTGATTGATAAATTGACTCTGACTGGTTTGGAGCCTTCTCCCTTATCCGACCATGAATGATCACTGTTGTTGACCGTGGCGATAATCAAGAACAGCTCCTCAAGTTTCAACTGCTTAATAAGTCCACCCTTAGCCGCAACTGTTGGAGCTATTATGCTTGTGCTTGCAACATCAACTTGATGATGTTAAGTCGCTTGTCTAGGTAGTCTCCAACTTCCTTGACGTTGGCCATGGTGGTTGTGTCTGTCACCTTCTTTGCTGGCATAACTCATTGTCCTCATCTCCCACCCTAGATTGAGCTTGAGCTCTGATATCATTGGTGCAAATTAGCCATGGAATATGGTTGACTTAAGCAGACAGACATCATCTTCTTTCCTAAGGTCGCTTGAAGCCTTGGGAAGGTTCCACTTAGGAGGAAATGAACTCTTCTATTATATTTCAAATGGAACAAGAGCATTACATTATAAGATACCCTCAATATGCTCTCACAAACCTACTTATAAGTACTAATGAATCCTACATAGAGCATGACTTTTATAGCGGTGAAATCAAACACTCATGTGTCGTTTCAACTACAACTAACTGCCCCCATAATAGAACATTGTCTTTACAGCTATGACCTTTCAGCAAAAAACCTTTAGTACTTCAGCCAACTCATGTGCTTATATGGGATGTACTCTAAGATCTAATGCTGTATTGTTCCGCTAAACTAAAATGAGCTCTTCATTTAAGTTAGCCATTTTTATATTCAATATTCATAAATCATATGATAAGGATCTCTCAAGTCAAAGAGGTCGTTGAAAATGCCATGAGAATTGATAGACTTCTAAAGACTAAGGCCTTCAGGCTTGGCTACTCTTGAGGGTCTACACCTTTTGGTCCAGAAGGCCAGGCCTCCCTTGAAAAAGCAAGATCAGATAGATGCAGTGACATCAGATTAATATCAAATTACTTCTTGCCTAAGAAAGGCCATTATATTGTAGCCTTTAAGTGGGACAACATTGCCCAACATTAATGATAGCCTTAAAAGGTTAAGTCCGACATCGTAAGCTATTCAAGACAGGTTTCATTCGGTGCTCAACAAACTAAAGATGGATACATCAACTTAAAGAGGATCTGATGAGATGATTACAGATTTCTTCCTTGTACTAAGCATGTACTGCAACTAACCAAGTAATATATAAAAGCAACATTGGAGGATCTAGGGCCTAGAGGACATGAAGAGAAGGAAAAAGGGACTCGTGAAGAGTAGAGGACTCTCAAACTCTCAGACATGAGGATGTTGGACCTTCTAAGTTCTCACCTAAGATCATCCCTTATGCTGAGGAACCTAGAAGAGTTTTTCAATATTGTGTGATTAGATGTCTTGGATTGAAGATGAAGAGTTGGAACATATACAAGATTTAGAATCCTCTTGCATGTAATTTGAAGCCAAAGTCAATGTTCTCGAGTGAATCCAATCCTAGCAAAGGTGATTTGAGCTTGTTTGCTCTCCATATAAGGAGCTCCCTTTAGAGAAGAGAAAAAACCAAAAAACAAAGGAGATCACCTTATCTCTATTTTCTACTCCGTGTAACTTCACTACTATTAAATAATAAATTTTTTACCTTCATAAACCCCATGGCTATTTGGATGATCTTGTGTTCTTGGATCATACTTTTTCCACGCAAAAACTAGAGTATGTCGTCTCAATTTCCTTCTCCTTTTCTCTTTTCATCCTTTTCACCAAATGAGCTGATCTCCTAGTACAGCTGATAGATCCTCAAATCAAAGGTGGGATTCAGTGTTTAGCATCATATGTGGGGAATGATTTTTAGATGTTTGGAGCCCTAGCTCTAATCTAGCTAAAACCTAGATAAAAATTTTTAAGCTTTAACATTTTAGTGCTATTTATGGGAATTATTTACTCTCTGAAGTCTTTTCTACCTTTCACATCATCAACTCTAACACCCTCATCCATCTTTCAAAGTAGAACTGTGAAGCAAAGTGAAAAAGCTTGCTCAAACTGAAAGAACCTCCCATAAATCCCTTAATGACCTTGAGGCCCAACCACCTAGGGCCTGAGGCCAAGAAGGAGGCACATGAAGGCAAGCAGCAAGCTTGGAGATTCAATAAAATGGTCGTCAATAGAAAAAGCTATAAAAAAGCCTCACGAAGATGTTCTCCTATGTCTCATGGCATACAGGCGACGATAGATAAGTGAGAGATGGGTAAAAACTTTGCTCCCAATCTTAGCCACCTTGCTCATGACCAACGCCTCGGATGGTGAATCTCAGCCTTTGGCTACAACTTCCACCTCGCCAATGGTATGCGCAACCCTCATGGTAGCCATCTCGACAAAGGGAACCTCGAGCATCCAAACGCATTAGTTGAGGGACATAGGAGCTATAAAAACTGAGTGACCCACTCTAAAAGGTAAGCATCTCCAACATGTTAGTCCCATTTAATTGGCATAAGCTAAGAGATGAGGGTGAATTGGTTTACGAATTTTTTTTGAGTCAAATGTTAACCCCTTTTTAATTACTTCCCCACAAATAAAACTGCATTGGAAATTAAAGAGCAAGTATTATGTAAGAGATTGATAATTGGTAATAAATAATATATTTTGTGAGAATTTTTTGCTTATTTAGTGGGTAATTAATTGAATTTAATGTGAAATTTGATTTTGCAACAATTTGGTATTAAATATTAATTTTAAGTGATTTAAACAATTTTTAAAGATCTTTTGGCTTGAAAGCACATTTTTGTTTGTTGCAATGAAATAAATTGTGTTCGATACAACCGTTTTAATAATTGGGATTCAAATTATTTTTAGACACTTGTTTGTTTGATCAATTAATAATTTAAATATTTATTTTATGCAGGCTATCATATTCTACCGTGGGGCCCACCATTTATATCAAGAAAGCAGCAGAAATTTCATGATCACCAGCCATATGCTTAATTGCAAGTGGGGTCCACCATTTAAAACTAGAATTTTTCCAAGCCATCCAGATTTTTTGCCTAGCAATCGGATACATCATAACTGTCCATAAACCAGATCACGTCCAAACCAAGCAGAAAATTGGGCCGCTGTTTCAGTCAATTAAATCAAATCCCACCGTTCAAAGCTGTCCAGAAATCAATCAACTCCAGCCAAATTCAGCCCAAGCTGTCCATCCAAATCATCAAGACCGTCCAGACATTTGCGTCCTTTTAATCCATGCAAATCAACGTCCAAGTCCAGCTAAGAAATCAAAGAAGTCCAAGCTGTCATCAAGTAGCTGTCCAACAGAAATTTTAATGCACCAGATCAACACGGATCATGCATAGGCACAATTATCCAGGTGTCCAAATTTTCAGCAACCGTCCATCTAGCTGAAGCGTCCATTTAATGCAGCTGATTGCCCAAGCTGAAATTCAGCAGCCTTCACCGCCCAAAGATCAACCGTCCATTTTCAACCCATCTCTCTGAGAATTTAATTGATAGCCATGCAACAATTAACGTAAAGAATTTCTATATTAAAATCATCCAGAAAATACACAGCTGGCCAATCAGCAGCGTTTAGAAGATCTAAGCCATTCATGCGCAAATTAATACGCAATCTAGGCCTAGCGCAGACTTTAGCCGTAAGTGGTAATTGCGCAAGTTCTTTGTGCGCAAATTTCTGCTGCTATAAAATGAGAATTGGACGGGCAGAAATGGGGAGAGCAGAAAATTTGACAGAAAAATAGAACACATAAAATTAGAGAGAAATTTGAGAGAGACTGGGAGAGAGGGGTGAAGAGAAGGCTGAGAGCACAGGATAAGAGGTGGAGCATTAAGTTGCTAAGAACGGCCGGCACACATGGGGGCTTTCAACTAATAAGCTTTTATTCATTCTTTCCTTTTTATTTTTAATTGTCTTGTTTAAGATGAATTTTTATTTTAAACTTAAGCATGCTGGGCTAAGCGCTTAACCTAGGATTTCGGATGTAGCGTGTGTACAATATAATGTGATGTATGGTTTTGATTTATTTATAATGGATATTGTTTTTAATTTAATATCTTGTGATTTAATGCTTGCCTAGTGTTTAAGTTCCCACTTTGGCAATGATTTTATATACATTAAGTGATGGAACTGAGAGGTGGAAGTCTAATATATGACAATCAAGATATTAAATCTGAAAATCTAAGAGTATAATAATAGACATGATAACCTTGAAAAATTCACAAATGACCACAGAACTTAATGAATTCTAATTGACTTAATCCCATGAGAATATGTAGTTAAGAATAAATTAAGGTTACACCTTGTAGGTTTCGAGAGAAGGTGCAAGGATAAATTAGGGTTTATTCTCCTTTAACAAATAATATTCGGATTAAATAATCATACCGCTGTCCATTTCAAAAGACTCTTGTGAAACCTTAAACCTTAGTTATTGGCATCCCTATTTACTAATCTTTGTTGTAAGTTTTGAATTCTATTTTCTGTTGTCCCCTTTTCTATTTTTCTATTCACTTTACTCTCTAAATACCCAATAAAAAAGTGTTTAAAACAAGGTTTTAAGTCTCAAATTTCCTGTAGATCGATATTTTATATAATAAAATCTACGACCCTTGCACTTGTGGTGAGATTATGAATAGATATAAAAATAAACATACACAAGCAAGCACATAATAATGTGCATCAAAATTTATAGTGGTTTGGGCAACCATCTACTCCATTCTTTGAAGCATATACCATTTTTGTCTTGATTTCTACTTTAAATTTACAATACAACTTAGAGTTCATGCT
Source organism: Annona squamosa (assembly GCA_035584095.1). Classification (NCBI taxonomy): domain Eukaryota; kingdom Viridiplantae; phylum Streptophyta; class Magnoliopsida; order Magnoliales; family Annonaceae; genus Annona; species Annona squamosa. Next base: position 36,481,270 of record JAXCLR010000050.1, on the reverse strand, counting down.
TTCTTCTAGATTCCCGCTTTAGGGGGCTTGATACACATATGTGAACCGTTGGTGAGCACCACTTTAACCAAAACTCAATTTTAGTTAATCACTTAGCCTTAGTCTCCAACACCAAGTCAATAATCAAACAAAATATTCAAAAAAAGAAAATCTACACTTTACACACTAAACTCTTAAATGTTGCAGAGAAAAGTGTTTGATGAAGATTGAACCATTGCACTTAAGAGCTTATCTTAAATTTTGAATATATAGCCTTTAATGCTTGAAAATTAGAATGCGAGAGCACAATAAATTCTCTACTCAACCCCATAAAAGGGTATTTAAAACCTTGAATCAAATACAACAATTTGGTTGCATGTGGAATAGAATAAATGTGCCAATGTTCAAATTTTTCGACTATCATAATTTGAAATTGCTGCTTAAGTTAACCTAGGGTTCAACTCCATATGAAGTTACCTGTTGGGGTTGACTTGGAGTATGATTTTGGATTCCAATGATGTCAAAACTTGGCTTGTTTACTAGAATATTCTTCAAATCGCATATGAGATAGACTTGGGGTTCGACTTTACCCAGGGCATGTGAGCTTAACATGTGCAAATTGCAAATTAAGATTTGAGCTTGGGTGATTAATAACCAATTTAAGAAGTTAAAGACTACGAATGAAATTTTAGGTATATGTATGAAAGATATAATTTCAAAATCCAAATAAAAATAGATAACTTCGCATATTCAAGTCAACTTCAAAAGTGACTTGGGTCAAATCACAATCCAGGTTGACTTAAAAAACGACTAACAAGTGAAAAATTGAAGATAAATAATTTTGAAGGAGAGTTTCACAATTGAAGTCACATAGTATGTCCACTCCATATGCAACTTAGTTGAAGTTGAAGTTGACCTCAACATGTGACTTGCAGACCACAAGCCTACCTGAAAAAGTTTTTACTCTAAAATTATGGTTGATGTTGCACCACAAGTTGACTTCAGATGCCACTTGGGTGAAGTTGAAGTTGACCCCAAGCTTGCGACTTGGAAGAAAAAACACATATATTTTCTATCTTAAAAGTGAATAATGAAGTTGCATCTTAAGTCAACTCTAACTACAACTAAAGTAGAGTTCAACATAAAGTTGACTGAAAAAGAGACTTAGGAAGAGCAAATAAGAAGAACTAAATGTCAAGGAGCTAAAGTCCCAGATCATTGTGAAATTAAAGCCGAATTTGACTTCATCCATAGCTTGGGCGAAGTCCCATCTCCAAGTCAATTCTACATGCAACTTGAAAGCTAAGATTTGAAGGAAAATTCTCTAGAAGCTAATAATGTATTGAGGTTGATACCTAAGTTGACTTCACTTATAACTTGGGTGAAGTTACAAGCCAAGTCAACTCCAACTACGACTTTAATCATAATGGTGAGAAAATTTTGAACGTTAGCACATTAAATGAGCACCATCTACCACTAAACATTCAAAATTCCATTAAGGTTATAAAAGGGATGTCAAGTGGAGTTAATGATTCATTATGCTCTCACCTTCAAAACTACAAGCATTCAAAGGTCCATGAAGATTCTCAAGCAAAGCTCTTAAGTTTATTGAAAGAAACTTCAAGTTCATTCATTGTCCCCATCCTTAAGAGCTTACTTATATACTTTAAATTTCTATGCAAATCTATAGTGTGTAGTTTATTCTTCTTTCAAATTCTTTATTATAGTTCGATACTTAGCTTGATGTTGGAGATCAAGGATAAGGTTTGAGAATAAGTAGTGTTGGTTGGAGGGGTACTTACCAACTTCTTATATGCTATTGTAAAGGTCCCTTACAGCTATAATCTATAAGAGAATTGAGACATTAAGTTTTATTCATTAAAGTGATAATGGAACCCAAGACATAAGAAGTGTGTACTTGAAAGAGTGGATTAGGGGTATTACTCTAACCACTATAATTTTATATGCTTTTTTTAACTTCACTTTTACTTTCTTGCTCTCTTGATTTGGCTCCATAAGTTTCATTCTAAGGGATTTAATCTCAAATCGGTAAAATTTAAAATTTCAAAATAATTTTAAATAATCCAATTCATTCCTCCCCTTTTAGATTAAGCTAACTATCCAGGACTAATAGGTTGCATGTTGAGATTGATTTAGAGTTTGACTTTGCATTCCATAATGTTTTAGAGATGTGTCTTCTTGACTCTCTTTGGAGTCATCACTGAAGTCAACTATAGCTTCACCCAAATTGTAGATGGGGTTGACTTGGCTTTAGGACTTTGATATCCAATATGTTCCAAAAACTCGTCTTCATCTTCTTACTTTCTCAAGTTACAGTCAAGGTTGAACTAGGGTGCAACTTTAACTAGGTTGCATGTGGAGTTAACTTGACTTTGCAACTTTGAATTCCATGGTTCCAGAGACTTGTCTTTGTCGTCTTCCTTTCTTGAGTAGTAGTTGAGGTTGACCTAGGGTGTGACTTCATCCAAGTAGTATATAGGGTTGACTTGGCTTTGCAACTTAATATTCCTTGTATTTTAGAGACTTGTCTTCATTTGTTTGCTTTCTCATGTCGCAATTGAGATCGACGTGGGATGTGACTTTAACCATATCACATGAGTCAACTTCGAGCGTGACTTTACATGTATTCAACTTCTTCCTTGTTACATTGTTTCTAAAAGCTCATTTGAAGTTACATTTAGAGTCAACTTGGATAGTGATTTCACTCAAGTCTTATAGCAAAGTTTACTCAGTGAGTGACTTTTGTAGTGTTGTGCGTGTATATTTTGATTTTTATCTTGTACACACTCAACCGAAATATTTCAGTGGCTTTAATCCATTTCAACTAAGTTGTTAATTATTAAAGTAGCCATTGATTAGCAATTTTCCATAATTAAATTCACACAACACTCATGAAAATCTCACATGTGCACCACACAATTCTCGATAGAAATAGAAAGAGGTGATATATGTTAGGGTATTCATAAATGCATGAAATATAGCCGATAGTATATAAACATCAATCCCATGAGAAATTTGAAAACTGCAAAATTTTGAAAATGTCAGCTACTTTGAAAATGGTTGAATTGGCGAATTAATTGAGGTAAGTAAATAGAAAGAAGGCTCAAATTAAATCCCAATGCTTAAGCAAGATTTAGAGTTAAGAATATGAGAGATTTAGGATCTAGATTTTCACATGAAACTTTCTAGAATGGATAACTGAATTGCTTGTTTATGTTAGATAATTTGTATTAAATAAAAAAACTAAAGGTTAATCTTACAGTTTTCTTTCAAGAGATGAAAGATGTACATCAACCTTCATAATCATCTATTTTATATGATTATGTTAATTAGTCTATTAAGTTTTGTAGTAGTTCATAAAATTCTCAAAAAGTGTCATGCCTAATTACATAGTCACGACTCTTAGATTTAATATCTTGAGTACTATACATTAAATTTTTACCTTTCGATTCTTTCATCTAATATATAAAGTTGTGCAAGAGTATGAGCTCATACACCAAGCAAACCATTAAAATTACTTGATATTAAATTAATATAAACTATACTTTATAAACAAGTGAAATCCAATCATCCAAGCATATGTTTACATAATACATCCTTAAACCCTAGAATAGAGGTTTAGTCAGAGATAGTTTATCCAATCCAAACAAAAAAATAATGTTATTGAAAGAATTTATCAAATCTAAGATATTTAAATAAAAAAAAGTAAAAGTTTATTATTTTGAGTCTTCAATGATATTTTGAATGTCTCTCTTCAACTCGCATCTTACTTTTTCTCTCCTTAGCTCCTCTCTTTTCTTAAGCTCTAGCTTCTAAAACTTGCTCAAAAAGTGGTCCAAAAGATGCTCTAATTTGTTTCTCAATAAGCTTAAATAGTTTTCCCTTGAAAATTATGCAAAATCTCCCAAAATCAGTGCAAATAGCAATTAAAAAATTGAATGATTATGGGTTAAACATGGTTTAAACTGTGTTCCTATCTAGAAAATTGTAGCTCCATTACTTTTGGTTCTTTAACTCGACATAGCTCAAACTGTATTTGAACATATCCCACATATTTTAGACTATGTTTACTCTGTTCTTGCACCTTCGCACTCTTCAAAACTTCTTCCTTTAGTTTCTTCTCCTCTTTCGTTTTTTATCTCCTCTACATCCATTCATTGCTAGTTTTACCTAGTTGCACAAAGAGAAACTAAATATAAGTACTTGCACTTTCATAAATTTATTTTTAGCATTTCTTCTCCAAAAATTATGATTTTCTTAACATTTAGAGTATGAAAGCGCTAGTAATGTGCGATATATAGTCGATACATCAAATATCCTTGCATTTAAGTCTTTGCTTGTCCTTATGTAAGTGTAAACCTCCACATCTCATGAATCTCAAAATTATCAAGCAGTTGTAATATTAGAGTTTTGTTTGAGTCGAAGATCATACACGACATGCCAATTATTAGGAACATAAGAACCAAATGTGCACTAGCTCAATGAGTTGTTAAATAAAAATATTAATATATATATTAATCAAATAACCATAAAGCTTCCTTCCTACTCAACTTGCATACACTCAAGAATTAAGAACTCAAAAATTATGAAAATCAAAAGTATTTAACTCTCTTCTCCTATATGTAACTCTCTCCCTTTTGTTTTCACTAATTTAGCACATACAATCGAACGATCAAGAGATTTTTTAGTTGTTCTAATCGGGCTTTGAGTAATTAAATTATCAAAAAGGTAGAAATTTGATAACAACAGTGAAAAAATTAATCAATCGTGAAGATTTAAGATACTCGAACAAAAATTTACTCATCAAGGCCTTCAAATGTATCTTATTGCATGTTGGTTTTAAACCTCATCCACACATTTAACCAATTTGACTATTGAATCATGAGGACTTTCTAAGTTGCGATGTTGGGTTCAAATGCCTTAGATGTAGGCCAAAAGTAATCAAATGTAGGTTCAAATTATCTTTAGACTGACTTGAGCTTTCCACAAATATGAAAAAGAATTTCAATTTTTCTCGTGCACAATCACACATTTTTTTTCAAAGCTTGATATTAATCTCAGTTTTTTTAATATTTAACCAAGTCCAGTTTAACTCTCTATGTCATATTTTAGGATATTTGAGAAGAGTATTTTCAAGAATAATACAATAATGCCCAAATGCCTTAAATCCCTTTAAACTTTTCTGCTCCCAAAACATATTCAAAGATAATTCATTTTAGATAAGGAACGTTAATGTAAAGAAAGAACTAAAGTTAAAGCTTAAAATGGGGAGCTAAAGATAATTCACAAAAATATAGCTCATTTCTATATCAAAAAATATCTCAATCATTTCTCTAGACAAATCAACTTAAGTCTCAAAAAATCTTATATTTAAAATTTTATTTTTATGCAACATGTGAATTTCTAAGTACTCTTTTCTTCATCAAATGTATTTCTTAATTGTGTCAAGGATTGAAATTTTTGGCAAAAAGATTATGGGTAAAAATTAAGTTTTATGAAGAAAATAGTCTTATGGCTTCAAAATAACTTTAAAAAGATTCAATGTTTTAAAATAAGTGGGCTAAAACTAGTTGTGATGAAAAAATTACAGCTATCATTTTCTTCCTCATATGTGCACAAAGATTTTACCTTGACAAGTTAGAGAGAATTATTATAGGATAGATGGGAAAAAAATTGCTTCCATACATACTAATCTTCTCAACTAGTCTAGAATAAAAATAAAATTTTGGCAAACGCCAATTTAATATGCCACTAAGTGTCATTCTCATGTTTGAAAATTTTATGTCATATGTTTTATCAAATATTCTCAGCATTTGCAGTTCTTGATAAATATTAACACAAAGCTTAATTCATGATGTTTTCTCAAAGAGTCACACAGAATTCAGTAGGGGGTCAAAATTAACAAATTTCTGTGTGGTAATATAAAATAATCAAAATTTAACTACAATGTGTACTATTATTTTCAACTAAGATGAAAATGTAATGGATTGACACCCTCACACGTAGAACTAATATTGTCCTCAATCTCCATGATAATTCATTAGTGCCATGTCAAAGTATTAATTAAATAGGAGCTATGCAAATTTTTGAATCAACAAGTGAGTGCAAGTTAACTTCCCTATTTATTTGTTGAAATTTTAATCTATCTTTATTTTTAGTTAATTTTTATAAATTAACCTGTGAAGACTCGAAATCAATAAGCATCAAAACTCTAAAAAATAAAAATACTTAAAACAAACTAATAATCTCTTTCCAAAAGCTTGGATTATCACCAAGTGTGATATCCTTCAACAATCCTGTTGTGTCAACTTGTTATAGTTACTAGTGATATCATAGATAATGTTAGTAATTAAATAAATTATGATACTCAATATCTAATTCTCCAAGATTCAACTATTGTTCTATTGCTCTTTATAGGAAAATAAATGGGGCTTGTATGACTCTGATGGAATGGATGACTTCTCTCTCTTACTTTCTTTAGATGAGCCAACCGTCTTCTGTTTGTCATTTCTTTCATGACATAGTTGCAATATAAAAATAGATATGTTAGTTATATAGATAATTGTATGGAAAATATTAAAAAGTAGGATATTTATATAAGAAGATGTAAATAAATAATTAAAAAATAGGATAATTATGGAGAGTGGAAAGTTTTAGTTCAAAAAGTCTTATACTTACCCAAGTATGCCCTTCCTTTTTTCCATGACAACTAACATTTTGCCACTACCTAAAGAATCTTGTATTAAAATTTTTTTTAAACAAACTATTATGCAACAAACAAAATAAAAGGAGATAATGCAACAATGAATAAAATCACATGATTAAAGAATTAAGTAGCTTATTTTAGATGGGGATCAATTAAGTACACATAGTTTGTTGTTCGAAGAACAGATTCCTCATCATTACTCTTATTATTCTATATCATTTTCTTCAATTTTAAAAACTTTTTATTTAAAAAATTTATTATTTTACCCCCAAAAAAGTTTTATCATTTCCTAAACACACCGAAGAAAATTTTTTTTTAATATGTTTTCAAAATTTAACTTTTGTAATTGAGGTGAAAATTAGTTTTGCTCAGACTGAGGTAATAATCATCGAACCAAGAAAGTTTGAATGAGTACGCTAGTCAATATTGTAAGTATTTGAGAAAATAATTTTTATAAGATGAGGATGACATTGTTATATATAGGGTTTTGTTGCTCAAATGGCATGTCCTTTTGGTATGTTGCATCCATTATTGAAGTCCCTCCTCCATTTAAATTACTGCTATGTACTCTCACATCAAACTATTCCAACCACTTTGACAATGAATTAATTTCATTCATCATGTACTCATGAAATAATTTGGGAACCATCCTGTCATCATATAATTGATTATAATGTATCATCTATTATTCCAAAAAGAAAAAAGAAAAAAGAAAAAAGAAAAAGAAAATAAAAAATTATCTAAAATAACTAAATTTCTACAAATTTAACTTTAATGCCAATCCCTGACAATGGTGCAAAAAACACATCTTGGGTTATTCACAGGTGCATGAGTTATAGAATTGAATATATAAATATTGATCCCATGAGAAATTAAGAAAATGTGAAACTTTGATAATTTAGCTACTTTGAAACTAATTGAATTAGTGAATGAATTAAGGTAAGTAAATAAAAAGAAACATTTCACTAAATCTGCTTAAGTAGGATTTAGAGTCAATGATATGAGGGATCAAGGTTCTACAGTTTCACATATAAGTTATTGTAATGGATAACTTAATTGCTTATTTGTCTAGATAATTTATATTAAAGGAGATAATTTATATTAAAGGAGAACAAATCTTGAGTTAATTTTACCTCCTCTTTCAAGGCATCAAAGATGTACTCCAACCTTCATAACTATCTATTTTACCGGATTATATTAATTACAGTCCTTTAAGTTCTATGAAAGTTTATAAAAATCATCAAACATGTCAAGCTTAATTTCGTAGTCAAGATTCCTATGTCTAATATCTTGATTATCATATATTAGATTTTTATCTCTTAATTCCTTTACCTAATATACAAAATCATGTAGCAGTGTGAGCCCATTCACCAAGCAAACTAGTAAAATTATAAGATATTAAATTGATATAAACTATCTTTCATAAATAAGCAAAATTCAATCATCCAAGTATAGGTTTACGTGCTACATCCCTAAAGCGTTAAAGATTTCATCGAACATAATTCTAATTAATGCAAATAATAAAATAATATCACCAAAAGAATCCATCAAATCTAAGATAATTAAATCAAAATAAATAAGAAGTGAAAACTTATTATTTCGAGTCTTCAATGGTATCTAGAATGTTTCTCTTCAACTTTCCTCTTTCTTCTTCTCTCCTTGGCTCCTCTCTTTCTTCAAGCCCTAGTTTCTAAATCTTATTCAAAAATGGTCCAATTTAATTCATCTTCCCAATGTGCTTAAATAGTTCCTCCTTAAAAGTTATGCAAAATCCCTCAAAATTAATGCACAGAGAAGTTAATCAGAGGGTTACAAGTTGAACATGGTTTAAATCATGTTCTTATCTAGAAAGTGATTTGTAGCTTTGTTTCTTCTAGTTCTTTGATCAAACATAGTCCAAACAATGTTTAAAATTCTCCCACACACTTTAGATTATGTTTGTCTTTGTTGTCGTACTTTTGTACTCCTTAAAAATTCTTCCTTAAATGCATTTTCTTCTCCTCTTCCACTTTTGTCTTCCCTCCATCCATTCCAAGCTAATTTTATCCTATTTTGACAAAGTGCAACCGAATATAAATACTTGCACTTTAATTAATCAATTTTTAATATTTCTTCTCCAAAAAATCATGATTTTCTCAAATTTGAGGTATCAAAGGACTTTTTATGTATACTACACAACTGACACATCAACATGTCAATCAAAAAGTTAGACTTATCCCTTGACCAATCATATCACAACTTTCTATCATGATCAAAATACAATGATGGATCCACCATATGACAAATCCTCTTATGCCCTTCCACTATGATTGAGGCCACTTAGTACAAATCAATCTTTGACCTACTATATTGGACAATCTTATCATGCCCTTGCCCTATGATTGAGGTCTAAAAAAAGCAATCATACACAACCTAAAAAGATTTCATGATTAAACCTCTAATTATAAAGGATCGGCCAGAACACTTGGTTCGAAAGTCGCCATTTGGGGCTCGATCATTAAAGCCCTAACTAGCTAGCCAAGGTTAAAGGGTGTGATTGTGTTTGACAAAGCGATCAAAAGATTGTTAACCTTCAACAACCTATATAGTACAACAATGTAGGTCACAAACTTCAAGAAGTTAATGAAGTTAATACTCCACTTCAAGTATATCACACCCTGATCTTGGCAACTGCATAGGTGGTGATGACATGGTGGTGAGAGGTTGAAGGAGATGATTTTCCATCGATGTCTGTTGGTATAGCTAGTTGATTGATATGCTATTATTGACCTATACTTAGTGACCACAAGCCAAAGGCTTTAGGCCTAATATGTAAGTACATTGATCAAGGGGGGGGGGGAGATGGATGTAATCGTTCATAAAGAGAGACATCGGATTTGTCCAATGATTCGCTGTATTCACATGGATCTTGATTTGGATGTATGAGTGGCATATGTCGTAGAATTGTATGAATGGCATATTTCATAGAATTCCTCGACCCCTCTACTATTTAGATGTGAAAAATACAATTTAAAATTAATATTTAACATCAAATCATTTTATTGTATTGATTTTTACACTTTTGTAAATCACTCCATTGACAATAATGCTAGAGAAATTATGATCTAGTCATAAAAAAATATAAACGATGCTAAATAAATGAATGGAGTTGAATTTCCATCAATCATAATGGTGAGAAAAATGGATAATATTATATAACAATGTGTTTAGTTAAAGGAACTTCTAGCCATTGTTGGAAACAATGTTTAAAACAAAATAAAATTGACCAAAGCATGAGTTTTGATGATTAACAAAGACTAATTTGA
>JAXCLR010000050.1:36399506-36424590 GCA_035584095.1 Annona squamosa | reverse complement strand
TGATGCTCTCCAAACCCTAATCACTTGGAAGAGTTTTCCTCCACAAATTCTCTTCTTCTCCCCTTGATTTTCCCTTGATTTTCTATTCTTTTTGCTGGGCATGGCTGGACATGAGGGCTGCCGTCCTTTGGGTGCAAGTTTCGGCACTTGAAAAAAAATATCCAAGCTTCCAACCCATGTGCTAGAATTTCTAGCAGTGGGCCCCACTTGGGGTATTTTTCACACCTTTGAATGCAGGTTTATCCCCCCTATGTGCTAGTGAACTCATAGCCAAGTAAAATGATTTTTACTAATTTTTAAAAATCCAGAATTATGCTCTCATCTCAACCGTCCAACTGTCCAACCCTTACACGTCCATAGCTGCCTCCATTTTCTAGCATTTTCATTTTTTAATAATTCCCACTTAAGGATAAATCATATACTTAATTAACATTTAATTCATGCATTAATTTGGCATTAAAAAAATTAGCAAAAATAGCAGCAATGAGCATAACAATGCATGTCCAAATTTCCAACCAAGTTGTCTACATTTTCCTCTCCAATGCATCTGTATTTTATAATTCTTTTGTAGAGATTTTGCATGATTAAATGCATATTCTTATGGCCCTACATGTCAGATGCATATGTACGTATTTTATAAAATAAAAAATTCAGAAATAAATAGCAATGCAGCCCCTTGGATGTCCCTATGTGGACACATACTCTATGCTCTTGTTGAGCACTTTCTAGCATCATCATCATGGGCATTCATTGCTGGAATTTTCTTGCATTTTTATGTTTTATAATATTGCATAAAATACCCTAAAAATATGCTGCATTTGACATCTCATTTTCCATTAAAACCATGTAATTATGTCAAGTACTCTAGCATTAAATGCAATGTACTCTTAAGTGTAAAAGTCAACTATGTGCACCTTTTTCAATTCAGGTATTTTCCTAACATTTTAAGCTTAATCTAAACCTTCCAAAATATTAATCTCATGATTTCATTCAACAGTTTCGAATTTCATCTCAGTTCGATTTTCCTAGTTCCCGTTATAGTTGTTTAAAGTTAACGGTTGAAATTGAAATATGATCAATAAATCATTAATCTAATTTTATCAAGGATTTTCATAACCCAATAATTTCATAATATCAAGTCCATCATTATCAAATTTTATTTCAAATTTTACTTGAATCCTCTTTACAGGCGTTTAGTTATGAATTTTCTAGTGTTTTCCAACATGATTCCACAATTTTCATTTTAATCTCCATTAATTAAATCATGGAAATTAACTAAACATTCATGTCATGTTAGCATGTTTTAATCCTCATTATACTCCTTTAGTCACCTTGACTCATAATAGGCTTCGGTGATTAAATCTTTAATCGCCCTTTTTAATTAAACCCTAATTGCAACATATCATAAAATCAAAAAATCATCCAAAATTTTCATTTAATCATATATAAGTCACATGTACCTGTTCAATGCACACATTGAATCTTATTTAGGTTAGGGTTTCACAGTAACCTTTAAGAATGGATCTTGAAAATAGTTGCCTAAATTCCACACAAGGTGAAGATCATAGCCACTTACATGCCTTGAATTTGATCCGCCTAGATCCTATTTTGGCATGATGAGTCTATTGGATTCTATAAGGGGCCTAAAATAGTTGCCCTTATAATTCAATAGAAAAAGGAAGCCCAGTATAATATGAAATATAGCAATTTTATTGAGTGATTGATTCTGTTTTTATTTCGGCATAAGAGGAAGGCTCTATTTAAGTAGAAGAATCTGAGTCCCTCTCACATAGATAAATATTTTACACTTTATGGTTGCTCATCAACTATTGGTATTATAGAGAGAAAGTGCTATCAAAGAAGACTTTACACTCAATAATATTAATTTTGTTATTCTAAGTGAAATCTATTGCATCAATAAATCTAGGTATGCTTGTGCATTATCTAAATTCAACATGCAGCATGAAAACCTAAGTTATGATTCTTTTGGGCATAATAGATTTCATAATTATTTGTATGTTTTTATGTAATTTTGTTATAACTATGTACATGCAAATTTAAAATTGCATTATCAAATTCTTCTATTTGAATGGAATTATAATGGAGTTTATGGAATTAAATTGATAATAATTTATTCTAATCAAAATATTTATTTGATAGAATGGACGCTTCGTTGACATAAGTTATCTTCAAGAATTTTCAAGATGGGTATGCTTGTATTTTCATGAACTTCATCGATTCAGTGTATTTAACAATTTGGATTTTATTTTTCAAGTCCCACCCTCTTTTTCAAGCCTCCAGTCATTCATCCATTCCTCTTTAACAATGCTTTAATTGAAAATAAAAATGAACTGATGTTATTTCATGGTATATCCTTAATCGGAATAACTCTATCAACATAAATTTAAAATGGGCGCATGGAATTTTTAAGCTTATTTGTGATGCTATTATAATAAAAATGTCTAGCAGAATTTTTTAATGGAAAATTATGAAGTTCATATGTAGGGTTCAATCATGTTAAACTGATGTAATTAATTTCAATAAATGGTTATGCATCTTTGAATAATGCACATAATACTTTTTATGCATCATATGCATACTTATTTTGAGAAATCCATCTCTCCTTTGGTGCTTGTCTGCTCCTCATTTTTCATTATTGTGGTTGATTTTAAGGCAGTAGGATGCCTTACTTTTCTAGCATCTTTAGGTTGGATTTGGCATAAAATATTATACTGAATCTGAATCAAGTTATGTGGGCAACCATAAAAGGCAGTAGCAATAGGCTTGCATGATAGACCAGTGGCAACGGTTGCTGCTACTATGAAAGGTGTCATTAAAGCTACCTTGAAGAGATGGGTTCTCATACAGAAATATATTAAGCATAAATTCGTTGGCTGATTTTAGATCAATAAAGGGGATTTATAATTGGGTTCTCCAATTTAAATTTGGGATGAACCATAAAGAAAAGAAGTAGTAAAGCATACGACAGCATCTGTTCTTCGTTTTGGAGAAATAATCTTTATTGATCATGCTCTAACAGTGCGTATGAGCTAAGTTCCTGCTAATTTTGGAACATCAATTATTTAATTATAATTTTTGAACCAGGGATGTAATTAAATTAAATGATTAATTTTACATTTAAGAAAGCTATTTATAAGAATTTTACGCATTAATAAATGTATTATTTTCTATTAAATTAACCATTGTGATGAAAATTTTATTGTTTGTAATTTTACAAATAATTATCAACTTTCATAACTATATATGTACTTTTATTATAATTGGTTAAAAGCATATAATGCTAATTAAATTTTTATAAATATTAAAAGGAATGGATGTTTAATAATCTGAATTACATTGTATTTTTAGTTACCCCAAAGGGTATAGAATACTTAATTTTCAAAATTATTAAATCATAGAGAGAATATTTTTGCTTATTTTCTCATAATAAAAATGTTATCATAGTCTATGTAAGCAATTTATGTTAACAAATCTTGACTATTCTTATATTTTTTTAGTCACACCTAAGGGCATTCAACTAGCCAAATTTATTAATAAGAGGAGAATTTTATGGTGTATTTTCTTTCATAAGAAAAATTACACAAAATTGTATTGGATTATAGTTATGATTAATGGTGGTTATAATTTAATATTTTATCAATAATTAATTAAAACTGTTTAAATGCAGAGAATCTTCTACGCAAAGGTGAAGAAATCTTTGACTTTATGTATTCTTAATTAATTATTGAATATTATTATTTATCACGACATTAACAACTATAATCATGCATTATCATTTGTATGATTAAACATAAAATTTAGCTATGATTAATTATTGTCAATTGAATCGTTACATAATAGTTTAATTAAATCATTATAGCAACATAATCTTAATTACGTTTTTATAGCTATAACTCATGCTTACATTCATTCTAATCTGTTCGACATACTGACACTAAAAGGGTTAAGTTATACTTATTGGCATAAGCAACTCTTAATTATGTTAGGTTATTAGAACTTAAAATTAGCTCTTCATACTAAAAAGCGTGACAAAATAACTTTCGAAAGTACTAAGGGTGAAAAGATGTTAAGGGTTCCACTTCTGACCCTAGAGATTGTAGTGCTAAAGTCTATTTAGACTCAATTAAAGCAGAAATACTCATGAATAAATTGACCATGATGAAATATGATGGTATGAGTGGAATGCGAAAGTGCATAATGAAAATGTGGAATATATCTAGAAAATTCAATGCATTCGTGATAAATGTTTGACTCCTTCCTAGTCATGTTTATTTTGAACTCTTCTATCATAATTCCTACAATTTAAAATTTTTTACAACAAACAAAAGTAAATATGGACGAATGAATATCCATATGTATATAAGAGAAATAAAGGATAAAACATAATGGATTCATAGTTGTTAATACTGCATCAACATTTAAGTGCCATAAATTAAAGAAATTAAAGGAAAAGAAAAAATTTCCATCAAAGAAGAACAAAAAGGATGAACCAAGAAAGTCTATGATAGATCACTTTTGTAAAAAGAAAGACATTTTAAAAAAATTTAATAAATGCAAAAGATGATTTGAAAATGAAAAATAATGGTCACTTACGTGTTTATTTTCAAACTAATTTCATAAATGTATCCTTTAATTTACGTGTATTAACTTTGGTGTTGTTTTTCATGTTACAAACACCTTACAAGCTTTCCTTTTAAGTTGCAACTCTAAATCTTATGAGTCATCCATTCTAATGGGAAATCTATTAAAGGCTAAAGTGAAAGGAGTTATGAATCTTATTTGTAGCCTTAATACAACACATTTTTTAAACTACATGATATTTTTATATTCCAATCTAGGAATTTAATTTCATTATCCAAACTTCATGTAATAGACTATTCTTTCAACTTTGAAAATATAAAATTTTCTTTCTTTAAAGATTCCATTTTGGTTGATACCAAAACACTAATTAATGTTCTGCATAATATAAATGCACATTATTCATTTCTTAATAATTCATCCATCTTGAATTTATCTGTTGGTGTTAAATTTGGAATGATTGGTGAGAATTTTTTAATGTTATAGCAGTAATAGATCAAGTCGCATATGGAAGAAAGGATGTTAAGATTGATAAAAGGTGAGGTATTACTTATTTTAGATTTTATTGATTTCGGGACGTATCAATTTTATTTAAAAAAAACTCATTAAAACCTAGAAAAGGAATGTTATAAGAAGTAAGAGACTCGTAAAATTGATAAACATGGACGTTTGTGGACCCTTTCCACCTTGTATTGGAGGTGAGATATATTTTACCTCTTTCATTGATAAATTTATCAATGTTGATATACAATATATAATGAATACAAAAATTCTATATGAATATTTAAATATTTATATATGATTGTTATAAAAATAATAAATGAAATAAAAATGTTGACATATGACCAAATTCAATGCGTGTAATATTATGTATTATGATGCATAGTTGAAGATACATGTGTTATATCACGTAACATAGTCACTCGCCATCCGTTGTGCTATACATGATTGGAAGTCATGGTAACTCCCACCGTGCCTCAAACCACTACTATTGTAATTATTCTAAAGCTTACAATTATAAAAGGCGATGATTCAGAGTACAATGGGGCAAAAAAATCCGTTGAAGCTAAGTTTATACTTGCTAGAGAAATCTCAAAAATTTTCTTTATTTCAAAGAAATTTCCATGCATTGGAGAGAAGATTGTAGATTAAATTGTTGCATTTTCATTATAAATATTTTAATTTAAGTCTATATAAGTTTGTAAATTTCAATACTAGAGGAGATCCCTTAATACCCTTTCTTCTTCCTAATTTTCTTTTATAGGAATCTAAAAAGGGTGGGATAGCAAATCTCATCAATTTTTACTATCTATAAAATTCTAGGGCCTTATGGGAACACTGGTATTTGATTCCCTGTACTCTTCATCTCCAATTAGGAATTTTATAAACATGATTTCTTCTCTAACAAGGCTTGTCCTAAAGTTCAATCAACAGAGTATAAAGCTTTCCTACAAAATAAGAAAGTTTAAGCACGAATATCAAGACCAGTGGAGGTTGAAATGGAGCATAGAGTGGAGCATGATCATGTTCATGTTGTTCATCTTGTTATGCATAATGATTCACTTAGACTTTAGTCTCGCACCACATGAGCCATACAAGAAGGTTCACTGCCACCTAAGTCACGCACTTTTCAATGAGAGATCTCTCCTAAAAGGTTGCTATTTGCTGATGGAGTGGTTAAGAAGATTGCCCTTCCGAAATCAATCAAAAGTTTCATCTGATTCCTCATAAACAAAGAGCTCAAGCTAACACTAACTAATGACAACAAAAACAGACTTTCACCCATAAATATTTTGATTGTAGGCCTTTCTCACCATTTTCATTTATAAAGTCAAAGCAAAGGAACGGAATATAATTTCATGCTCCAACTACTAATGGTGTGACACAAATAGATTTGGGCCTTTGAAGGATTTTGTTGAAGAAGTCTTAGATCTTGATTACCAAAATTATCAAAAAAAGAGTTGGAACCCAAAGTTGGCAAAATTCAAAGATGACACACATAAGAAAACCTAGCAATTGCAACCAACATTTTTTGTTTATAATTGGTAACAAAATCATTCCAAAAAGTCAATTGCAACAAAAAATTCTCACTGCACGTTCGTTCCAACATGACTATCACAATTGATATCTTGGAACGAAAATGAGTTTCGTTGCAATTAATCTCATATTAGTAACAAAACACTACGTTCCAATAAGCTTGAATTTGCAACAATTTTTCTCATTGCAAATTCCAGCCCAATAGCAATGAAGCATTGCGTTCCAATAAGCTTGAATTTGCAATGATTTTCTCGTTGTAATTTCCATCCCATTAGCAAGGACACACTACATTCCAATAAGCTTGAATTTTCAATCAGATAAATTTTGTTGCAATTATTATCCCATTAGCATCGAAAAATCACATTCCAATACGTTTGAATTTGCAACCATTTTTTATTGCTCTAAATAAAAGATTAATTTGCAACGAACTGTGTTGTTCCAAAAATAATAAATTTATTACAAAAGCCTCCTTCATGACAACAAAATATTTCATTTAAATGCTCATCCACTTCATATAATTGCTATGCTCGTATACTTGACTACCATATAAAATTGTCTATACAAACCAAAATACACCACAATGGTATAACAAATGTATTCATAACATTTCTAAAGTCGATATAGTCTAAAAATTGAAATACATGTTAAGTATAACAATCATATACTACAAAAGCATAACAACTCATGCCCATTTTTCTATTTGTACTCACCACTCTTGATGCACCAATATTTGCCTCTCGAGGCCTTGCAAAAAACTTAAAAAAAAAAAAAAAAAAAACTATAAGGGCACACGTTGAAGGAAATGAACTCAATAAATAAGCATTCAAGAAATGAATTGGCATATGAACACCTGGCTAGCCTAACAAATTTCTATAAGTGCACATGTGAAAGGAAATAAACTCAATAAATAAGCAATCACAAAGAGTTGGCATGTGAAGACTAGGTCGAGAAAGTAAATGTTCTTTTACGCCTTAGACCACACACTTCATTTCTCTTACTTCAGCTTTGCAAATTCAGTTATACCTAAAAAGGCATTCAATCACAATGGTCAATTAACGATCTGTGAACTATATCCTTCACACATATCCTTTCTAGGACTTCAAGACTCTAAACATTTCCATGTTTTGTCTGTTATCAGTATACCTTCCATGTTTTGTCCATTATCTTGAAAACTTAAAGCCATGTGTATATACAAAGTCCTAAAAATGAAAATAAACAGCTGAATGAATAAAAGATTTGATGTTAGAAGGAAAAGGTATCCAAACTCCATGAATAGTATTTCAATCATTTCATTATCAATTATTCTAGACACTATTAATGTTATTTATTTCTCATTGACAAACTGACATGTTACTTGCCTTACGAGCAACGTGGTAGTCTAACCGTCTCTCCATTTGATAAAATTATTTGTACTCTTTTCGCTTCTCTAGCCTATATAAAAGAATTAGTTGCAAATTCATCCGCATAGAATAATAATATAGTTAAATTTTACGTTGGTTAAGCTTTCATAAATGGCATTCCAATTCTAAGCGGACTTAAAATCAATTTGCTATATAATTTGGCACATTGTCCATGCCCCCAAAATGAATTGCCAACAAATATGAAGTCAAGCTTTGATGTGATTTCAAGGACACCGAGGGCAATGTTATCCAATCTTCTATGCTGAAAATAGAGGTTATCCAAAATACTACTTTTTCTTTGCATCTAGTTGATACATTGAATCCATAAAACATAAGACATTGCAGCACAAGGATGGGCATAAAAAAAAAGTCACTCTGCTGCCTTCGCTCATTCACCTATATACAACATAAAATAATGAAAATAATCAAACTAACATTTTATCAATATATTTATGTAAAGTATATGGGAAGAAATTCATGCATTCCACCAAACGCATGTGATTTTGCAACAATACATTATACTCCTTTAATTGCTCGTACATCTCACATAAAAAGCTTTCTTGAGATTCGATCTTCTCTGCTTGATCAGACATTAATTTCTTTTTATTATCCATTTTAGAATTATATATCGTGGAAATAGGATATTCCTTTCTGGGCACAGGACCCAATCCTAATCCTTTGATAACACCTTGTTTGTTACCCAAGGCTAAGAAAATATAATTGCTTATAATTTCTAAAATTTACAAAGGTACAACTAATACTTTTCATCATGAAATTCAATATTTTGAAATGTAAAGATTCACACTCTATAATATTTACTACGAATGGTAAATTACTAAAAATGAATTCAGTAATAAAAATCTTTTTTTATTGTTTTGCACACGTACCTACAATTTTCCATAAAGGGGTTCCTTTAATTTTAGAGTTAATGCCTTCTAAGATTTTTTACCTCTTATTGTAGCAAGAGTCTTGGCTATCAATGAGCATTGACGAGATAACTTTTTGGTTACGTAGGGATTGATAAGTCTACTAGTGTCTAGTAAAATTGAATCCTTGATCTTTTTAATGTGTCCGTGATACGAAGAAGTCCTTAAACCTCTATTCTGACCTCAACATCTTTTCATAGAAGATAGGTCTATCTCAAATTGAAAAGAATATCACTAAAATTTAAAGCAAACAAGTTCAATATTCTAATTTGAAGGTGATTGGTTAATATTTGTCTTATACCTTGCACATTTAAATGTAACCTTGAATGTTGTAACTATGTTTCATTAATCTCTACCATATCGTCTCCAAGTTGAGAATCATGTAATTCAACATGAGGGTAAAGAGGATCCCTTCTCATGCGAAGTCTTTAGCCTAGCCCCATAAGATATCTGCATCATTATCAAATTATTTTCCCAAAAGGTACAAATTTCATGAGACAGCTGTACTTTGATGTGGTTCTTACTAATTGAGAGAGTCTAATAAAACACCAAAAACCATAATAAAAAAACACAGTTAAATTCTAGCAAGTTTATAAACACATGTAATACCTTAAACTAGGGGTGTCAACGGATTAGGTTGGATAATTTGGATTCTAATGCAATTATTAAAAATGTTTTTTAGAGGAACCTGAGATAGGATTCTTCTTATAATGCACGAATAATTTAGCTTTTTAGCTTTCAAAATTTAAAATTCAACTGGTCTTTTTTCCGATTTATACCGAGCAACCGCCATAAAGAGAAGGATGCAGTTCCTGTTTGGAAAGAAAGTGACATCCTCAGCATAAGGAAACATCTTGGACTAATGGGATTTATCTTGTGTAAGAATAGACATATTTCTTCATCTTCATGCCCTACCATCTTCACAAATGCTACAATGCCAATCCACCAAATCTTTATCACTAAACCCACACAATCAGCATACAAGAACTCCTTTAGACAAACTTCTAATGGTAGTCCCTTAGCCCTTGAAAATTTGGTTCCTTGTTTAACAAATACTCGAAAGGCACGAAAAAAAATGAAATTTATGACTTATTTCATAAAAAAATACACCTGTACGCACAACTCCGGTGGCAGGTTCGGGAACTAGTTGGGTACCTCTAGTTTTACACTCCCGAAATTTACATAAATGTCAATGTGTTTAAAAATTCAAAAAAATATTTAAAAAATCCAAAAATAGTAAAACTTGGTTTATAGATTTAATACACCTAAATTTATTAACTCATGAAAAAAAATTTTAAAATAAAAAAAAAAGGCTTTTGGGCCGAATGCGGTCTTAAAAGATCAGGACTCATCATCCTATTAGCCATCGAAAATAGGTAAGATGTTGGAAGGAGCGATGAGGGATGGCGTTGCGCATGCTGTAGTGAAATAAGGAGAGGAAATCGATGAAGGGAGGATATTGACGCCGGTGACAAGTTCCTAGCCAGATGGTGCTGTTGTTCTCGGTCACTAGTCGGAGCCAGAGAGACGAGAGGCAAGGGAGACAAGTTAGGGTGAGCAACTAATTCGAGCGGGAGCAAGTTGAAAGCGCAAGGTCGGCGACAAAAATAACGGGCGGAAGATAAGAATGCACGGGGTCGGATGGGCGAGGGAGGGATGGCGAGGGCGGGAGAAAGCTAAAAATTCTGCACTTCTATGTGGTTGGTCGCACATATAACTTACATCTAAATAAATATATAATTTAAATATTATATTATGACTACAGAAGATAAATAACTAATACGAGTAAAATAAAATTAATTAGTAATAATTTGATCAATGTTACTAAATATTTTCCACTATAATAAGAAATGATAAAATCTCGAATATTAAACTTTTTCTAAAAATTAATTTGGAATTTTGATACATTTTCGTGAGAGTTTCCACAAATACATAGAAAAGAAAGAAATATTTGTTAAAAAATTTTGAAGTTTATTAAATCATAACCATTTATTAATTTAAACCATTTAAATAAAGTCATTGAATTATAATTAATTAACATTAAACTCATTAATATATTTTCTATTAATCCATTAAATATTAATGTTTTAACTAATTTTTATTTATTAATTAATTACCTTTTCTTTCTCTTTGTAATTTTAGACTATTAAAAAATTCTAATTCTTATTATTTTAAAGATATCTAATTTTATTTAACCTTTGTTTCAGATTTGGGTGGGGTGAGGGATGAGATCGGTAGTTATTTAGTCGCCACAATAAATATTATCATGTGTGCCAGTGGAAGCATGTGCTCTTGATGTAATTAAGCATATAATTTAAATATTATATCAAATAACTTTTTTACTTAGTTAAAATATAAAATAATAAAAATAAGTAATGAAATTAATTTCTTAACTTTTTTGTTGTTGCATATTTACATTACATTTCAACTTATATTAGAATTTAGCTATGAGACAATTCTTACAATTTTTTAAAAAGAAATTATATCATTTTATCTCACTTTTTCATGATATGAAACATCCCTGAAATATCCATCTTACAAATCACCATCAAAATCCCCCTTAATATTTTCAGCATTCGAGCCCTTGACTCACGAAACCCCTGGCAAGCATCGTGACCAACCGACCTAGCCTCAGTTAGTTTAATTTTCTTAAAATTTATCTAAAAACAAATATTAATGGTCATTCAACTTTAAACAACATAAACGAGTTAAATTATTTAATAAAAGAAGTTTCACCAAAATTAGTGAATCCATAATTGCTAATACATTTTTCTATCCTTCTACCTTGCCTTATTAATTTAATCCATCTATATTTTTCATTAAGTTTTCTTTTTATCTTACAAAATTTTCATTTTATGATCCTTTAAGCCCACAAAATTAAAACCACAGGTTCTACAAGGTGGCCACATTTTTAACCAACATACGTGTTGGTTACTCCAATCAAATTTTTTTTTTCATTTCTCTATACATCAACATGTACATATAAATTATATGATAAAAATCATAAAATTGGTAGGTGTACGTATATTATTGTCTGCAATTTTTGCAACAAGACTAATTTTTTACAATCGGTTAATATAATTGGAATGAATTACCATCTTATTGCAATTGTGCTCATTAATTGCAATGAAAACATTATTTGTTGCAATTTTTGGCACATTATTGTTTCCAAATTTTGCAATGAGAATGATTTTTTTGCAAGCAGTATGTATAATAGGAACAAAATCTCATTTTATTGCAATTGTGAGCATTAATTGCAACAAAAAGATTTTTATTGTAAATTTTTGTTGCAATTATATACAATAGCAACCATTTTTTGCAATGAAAAATGTTTCATTGCAATTTATAGGTAATGCCCAACCATTAGCAACATACCTTCATTTCGTTGCAAATGTGCCTACTAATTGCAATGAAAAAATTATTCATTACAGTTTTTTTGTTGCAATTGCTAGGTTTTCTTGTAGTGTGGGGTCCCTCACCCACATTTCTTATCAAGAAGAAAGATGTCGCTTGGATTGCATCCAAATTGCAAAGTAATTGGTATGACTCAATGCTTAAACAAGACTACATATCAACATCAACATCAACATGTTATTCAAATGAAGTTTTCTATGAATGATAAGCTAAGATAAAGGTTCACCAAAGAACAAAAGAAAAAGTGGAAAGTTGAGGAAGAAAATCCTAAAAGTTCTAAATTATTTTAGCTACACCAAAAAAGACAAATCCATCAGCCTATTATGTAGATATCTCAAATACGGCTCCAAAAGGAATATTAATATTTTTCTATGACCATAAATGTTATGGGAAAAGAAAAAGTGAAAGCTTTGTTGGAAGGATCTGCTTAACCAAAATTGCAAGTATACACTAAAAGAAGGTGAAGCCTAGTAAAACAAATAATGTTGTGAATAAATACTTCATTTGAATATGATAAGACAATTTAGCTTGAAGGTCCACCAAAAGTTGCTCTAAAAAGTCAAGATAAAATGAAAATAAATATAGTAAATGAAGAAGAGTCATAAATCAAAAGAAAGCAAAACCCTCTTCTAGGAATACAAACATTGAAGAAGCACCAATATCTTGAAAGGAGGTCGAGTGACTTCTTTAACTAGCGAGAAGACACTCATATGGAAAAATAGAATTGCTCCACCATATCTTTAATGGATAGATTACATGGAGCTTTCTCCAAAATTCAATTTTTCCACTTTATAAATTTATGATGGAAAGGACTCTTTGTATATGATTTTTTTTTGGGATATTGACAAATACAATATTCGACTGGTACTTGATGTTTACTAAAGGGTCCATCAGATCATGATATAATATGGAAAGAAATTTTTTAATACACTTTTTTGACAAAGATAATAGTGTCTCAACTACTTAATTAGTAGAGACCAGACAAAATTTTGAAGAGTCTACTAAAGAATTCATCAAAAGATGGAAGGTCATTGTCATTAAATGTCCTGAAGCTCTTTCTCAAGAAACTTTAATGAAAAGTGTAAAAACAACATGGGCAGCAAATTTAAGTCCAAAACTGTTTGAATTTAAGGTAAAAACATTAAGCATGCTTATGTATATGGCTTGCAATGCAGAAATTATAATAAAAGATCCTTAAAGAGAAGCTAGCTACTCAAAAGATTAACTCATTGAAATTGAAAAAGAGTCACTAATTGTGCAAGTCTCTAACGAGGATGGAGTAGAAATAGCAATAGCAAACAATCTGAAGATGAAAGAAAAATAAGAAAGGAGAAGGAGATAAAAGTGATTGAAGAAAGCTAGTATTCCTTAAAAAATACTTTCCAAAACATACATGTATGATGTTACTCAATTGGAAGATGTTATTAGACTCCTATTAGAAGGTGAAATTACATTGTCACCAAGCAAGTGACCCGAAGAGGAGTTCAAAACTAATTATCTTAAGTATTGCCCTTATCATAAAATAGTTAGGCACACTCTTAAAGCTTGTTATATTTTAAAAGATAAAGTTCAAGAATGAATCAATGTTGGCATAATCACCCTAGAGGTGAAAGATAAGAAAGTCACAACAAGTTCAATTTCAATTTATCATTTGATCTAGTTATAACCACATTTGAAGGCAACAATGATCCTTAATGTTGAATTAAAGTATGAGCCTTTGCAAGCTCCTGCTACAGACTTCGTACATATAACCTCTCTGATGGATCTTTTTTCTGGGTTCATTCCAATTTGCTGAAAGAAAAAAATTAAAATTTAAGTCAACCAAAGAAAAGCAATTAAAAATTAAGAAGAAATACTTAAGGAAAAAGAAAATAGCAAAGTTATAAAATCATATCAATCAATTAACAACAAGTACAGCAAAATCAGTGAGGTTCAACATTTTTTCACATTAAAAGATTTCATACTACTTGAATTACTTGGCAAGTCTTGGGCTGTTATAATTAAAGAAAGTATGGACGTTAGCACATGTAATCATATAGCAGTTTCTTATCTTGGAAATGAATTTGAATAGGAAAGTGATGGTACCTAATAAGAATAGATTTCTTTATCGGATGATAATAAACTATGTTTAATAAATATTTCAAAGACCCAATGAAGATCCTACAGACTTGATAACATGGAAGAGTTAGCCAAATTTAAAAATACTAAATGATATAATGGCCTCTATTGAAATATATGTGTACGATCCTAAAGAAGTCAAGGAAACAAGGGATGAGAGAATGGACCATTAGAACAACTAGATTTTTTTTTGGGATCTCATTTAGTGGGAAATAATCATACTAAAGATGGAAATTTGGTTCTCTAAACTTCCCAAATTCCATGTTGTTATTGAGTCCATTTTGCATAACTGGAGTGAAGACTATCTAAGTCTTATCTCTGTTCCTACACCCGGAATAAGGTTAGTGAAAGATAAAGCCTATCGTTAGAAGGACGAAGAAATTTTTCAACAATCCTTCAATGAAATTTTTCTCTTGAAAGTGGAAGAACTTCAAATGTTTCAGTGTACGAAACAAGAAAAGGAACTAAGCCTAATCTAGGTTATCATGAGAAGTGTAATAAAGTGATCCATTCAAATATAGCTCCTTCATCAATACATAGATATCCTAAAATAAACGAGCATGATAATTATGATATAATTATCCGAGTAAAAATGTCTATTTATGAATTTTAGCGTTTGCCTCCTCAAATTAGAAAAAATTTCATAAAAATATTGCTGACAGCTGAAGCTTACACTTCATATGTTAACTGAGCACAAGCAGAACTTAAAAAATCTAAGAAGTTTTATTTCATTAAAATGACTAAAATGGAAAATATAACATTTACCAAAGAGAATATGTTATTAAGGAATATTACGCACAATCTTTCCTTTTATATTACAGGTTACAAGCAAAAAATATAGTTACTAAGAGTTCAAATTGATCATAGGTCTATAGTTTATATAATGCCTTCAAGGGTACTAGCATTTCTAGGATACCTTAATCATTTACGCAAATTTTCCACTACCATTGAAGTGTATAATGTTCGACCGGAAGAGACTCTGAGAAAGATAAAAATTATGTATCAATTTTGTAATTTGAAAGCTTATGTAACCTGTTATGTGATTGATGTTGAAACTTCTTATAATTTAATATGACCATAGATCTACAAAAACTTGTGATTTTGTCTACTTTACATCAATATCTCAATATATTGATGTTGATAGAAAAGTGTGTTGTTTATTTGCAAATATAAGACTATTTAAAGCTTGTGAGACCTATTACGTGAATGCAAGGCTTTATCAAGAAACGATAAAGAAGCACAAGTCAATAAAGAAAAATGAAGAAAAAAGTTAAGGGAACAAATAAAGGTGTCTGAAAAGGTGATCAAGAAGGAAGAAAACTAAGTCAACTAATGGGTGCTTGTACCAAATCCTAAAAAGGTATGAAATTTAAATTATTCAAAAAAAAGTTTAGTGAATATAATAACTAACAATTGAGTGATGAAATTTCTAGAATTGATTTTTCTTTATCAACATTAAAACTCTTCGCGAGCATTGAAAATGAAGAGAGTTATTATTTTTTACACAAAGAATCAGAAACTAATAATTTTTTACCAAGTCAAATCATTTAAAAGCTTCTCCTTTCACCTATTCATTTCAAATGGAACTCTAAATTTCAATAATTATAGAAAAATTGTGAAGTCGATGATGAAAAATATGGGTTACGATTTTCAATGCCCAAATGATTTAAAGAATGGAAGAGAAATTTTCAATCCAATCACACCATGGTTAAGTTAAGAACAAGAATTTGACTAGAAGAAAACTGGTGCTTGATTTACACGACATATGGTGTAGTAAATCATCCTAATCATAGGGCCGAAGATGATGCTAATGATGAAACAAGCTCAACATATATGAATGTTTAGGATTATAAAGTGAACTTGGCTAATTTCAAATTACTACGATTATAGAGGGAAAAATCTATAATCATAGATGATGAAGAGTTAGATGAAAAGCTTGGAAAGATAATATCCTTCTCATTCCTTTTACCTTAAAGTCTTAGTTGTTTACTTTGACAAAAGTGAAGCCGAGTAGGTGTCAAGTCTCTAACTCAACTCAAGACCATGTCAAAGAGTTTTATTTAAGCACCAATGAGAATCCACGCCTCATACTATTAAGTGAAAATATGAATAAAAAAGAAATGTCAACGTATATTGATCTCTTACGTGAATTTATTAACATTTTTGCATCGGATTATGCAAAAATGTCGGGATTAAATCCTAACATAGCAGTTCATAAACTAAACATTTGAAATGATGCAAAGCCAATTAAAAAACATAAAGGCAATTTTGCGTTGAAGTAATGGTTGAAATAGAAGTTGAAGTCTAAAAATTAAAAAATGGATTCATTCAAGAAGAACATCGTCCTAGATAATAAGCAAATACTGTGTCTGTCATTAAGAAAAATGGACAAATTTGAGTTTATATAGACTTATCATGGCTTAAACAATGCATGCCTAAAAGATGAATTTTCGCTACCTATATCAGAAATTATGGTGGATAATTCATAAAGTTTTGAGACTATGTCATTCACAAATAGCTTTTCAAGCTGTAATCAAATTAGAATATTCTCTTCGGATGGAAAGTATACATTCTTTTGGTCTCCATTTGAAATTTATTGCTATACAATAATGCCTTTTGGATTGAAAAATGTAGACACTACCTGTCAAAGAGCAATGAAAAAAATCTTTAAAAACATGTTATACAAAACCATAGAGTGTTATGTGGACGATTTGATGGCAAAAAGTCATAATCAAGTAGATCATCTTCAAGATCTCCATAAAATTTTTCAAACGTTACAACAATTTAACTTAAAAATGAACTCTTTAAAATGTTTATTGAGAGTAACTTTCAAAAAAATTTAGGTTTTTTTGTGAAGAAAAATAGAATAGCAATTGATCCAACAAAGATGAAAGTCGTTCTTGAAATAAAGTCTACTACTAATTTGAATGATTTGAAGGCATTGGAATGGCATTTAACATATATTAAAAAATTTTAGCAAATCTTGCTGGAAGATGTCAACCTTTTACACACCGAATGAGAAACAAAAATTTATTTGGGATAGTGCCTATGAAAATGCATTGATGGAAATAAAAAGATATCTTACAAATCCTCTGGTGCTTGAAGCACCTGTACAAGGCAAACTCTTTATGTTATATAGATACACTTTAGAATATTCGCTAGGGGCATTGCTTGCTTAAAATAATGATAAAGGGAAAGAGGTTACTGCATATTATTTAAGTCAAAAATTACAAGGTGCAAAGTTTAATTATACACTAACTAAAAGGAACGTTTGGCATTGATACATAACGCTCAAAATTTGCGACATTATCTATTAACCAATATTGTATACCTAATATATAAAATAAATCCAATGAAAATTTTAGTTTCCAAAGTAGAATCACTTAATGCTAAGTTACCAAAATGGGCCATCTTACTTTCATAATTTGATATTGTATATGCCTTCAAAAGGGAATGAAAGGTCCGGCTTTAGCTAATTTCTTAATTGCACATGCCCTTTATGCTAAAGATAGCTAAAATAATGAATTATCATATGATTAAGTTATGTGTATAAATCAAATACAAAAGGAGTGGCAACTAGATTTCAATGAAACGGCACAAAAAAAAGTAACGGTGCAATCTTAGTAAGGGGAGGACTCGTGTCTATATTTCAAGACAATCAAATGATTCCTTATTTATTTATTATAATAGAAATGTGTACAAATAATAAAGCGGAATATCAAGCATTTACTATTAGTTTAGAGATAGTGCACGAAGTGAGAATCAAGCATATGCAAATATATGGGATTTCAAACTTATTATAAATCAAATGAAAGAAATTTAAGAAGTTAAAAAGTCTGAATTACTACCTTATTATTTGAAGAAAACTAGCTTATTGGGAGGTTCTCATTGATTCAAATTGAACATATTCCAAGAGGACAAAATATGAAAGCACATGCTCTTACGAGCCTTGTGCCTACTATGGTGATATGTGCGGAAAATTGATATACTCCAAAGATGAAACCAATGAAAATCTACAAAGAACGTTTAGGATACACAACTTTGGATTTCACGGATGATTCAAATATACTATAATCTCCCCAAAACATGAAATTTAGAAACTTGGCTTTGATACCAATTGTAGCCAAGTAGTAAACTAACAGAGGTCTTAACATAGAGAATATAGAATTTAAAGATAAATTATTGAAATTTATCAACTATTTAAACACCTAAAATAGATAATTGTTTTTCGAGCGTTCTTTTTTGAGATCTTGGATTTAAAAAAAATTATTTGTCTTCCAAACCAATTGGATTTTTATTTTTCCATTTTATTGCTTTTTCTAACAAAGTTGTAACTATTTTTCCATTTTTGGTTGTCGTACTATTAAACTAGTGTTTCAAATAATTCATTGTCCATTGCAGTGTTATTTTTTCATTTTTAAAGTAGTCTTTATAAAACTATTCCAATCTTAATTTGATCTTTTGTTCTCGTTTTGGAATTTTCTCCATTCTAAATTAAGAGTTTTAAGTAAGAAATGTGTTTTACTAAACTAAACTATTTTCATTTATTTATTGAAGTGAGAACTTAAAAGCAAACTATCTAGAATTGGATGCACCCCAACCCTTTTATTAAGAGTGGAAAACTGGGGAGAGAAAAGTGGATTGCAAAATGCATAATTTAGGTTGTGTAAGATGGATGGCTGGGATTAAATCACGCATCTACTTATGGCCTGCATAGAATCCAAGACAATATCAATGGCTCAACACAGAATGAGTATTGCTTATCCGCTACCATTTGACCATGCAAATACTTTGCAAAATCTTATGCTGCACATAGATACATCAACCATGCAACCGCATCACCCATTTTTGTAGGCTAATGGATGCAAGCTTCATATATGCCTTCGTTTTCATTCTACTTGCTTGGATACTTTGAAACCATTAATGAATGAATTTTTTATTGATGGTGGGATGGCAGCTCTACTTGGTCGTCATGAATGGTGGAAAATTGAGAGCATGGTTAAAAAAATTGTGGTCCGCTGCTATTAGATGATGCTTATGATGATTCAATAGCAGCAATTCAT
Source organism: Annona squamosa (assembly GCA_035584095.1). Taxonomy (NCBI): domain Eukaryota; kingdom Viridiplantae; phylum Streptophyta; class Magnoliopsida; order Magnoliales; family Annonaceae; genus Annona; species Annona squamosa. The sequence continues at coordinate 36,405,033 of JAXCLR010000050.1, read as the reverse complement.
GGTTGTGACCAACAGCATTTTGTTGACATTTCGGCGGCTTCATGGCTATTTTTACTGTCAATCTACAAGGCTTTTTGCTGGAAAAAAATTGCTAGTTAGAGAAAATGGGTTTATGTAATCATGAGGATTTTTTTGAAGAAAGGAGATGGTGGAGCATCGAATTGATGCTTTGGCGGTGAATTAATTCCATCTCTCATTCAATTATCTTTTTGCAATCCAAACCCTTTACAATAAATTGAAATTTTGCTCTAACAATTTAATAAAGCCAGTATGACCCCATAACCTTAAAAATAAGGTTTTATTCTAAAAATATAATTTTCAAGAATTTCACATGAAACCTTAGTGTAAATGTAATTTTTCATAAAAAGGGTTAAAATAATATAAAATATATGAGAAATATTCACATCATCACACCTTCAAACTTAAATATTAGCAGTTCCTTAGCAATACAATGATGAAAATATGATAATAAATCTTTCAACTTTTTTGTTTTTTACTTTCTTTTTTTCAATTTTTCTCTTTCTTTTTCATTTTTTCCTTTTTCTTTTTTACTTTTTAATATACGAAATAAAAATATCAAGGAAGAAAAGAACAAGAGGTGAAGGGGCAAAAAATATTGAGTTGCCTCTCAACTAGTGCTAAATTTACTGTCTACAACCAAACGCAATGTCACTTGAATCAATTTAGGTCATCCAATCCTTGCTTTTTCAAAAATGTTGTCATGATGTAGATTATTTGCTTCTTCAAGGTGATCATCTCAGCAAATTATACAAAAGCTTGGCAACCCTTCAGTGATGTCCAGTATATAATTTTCTCCTTCTTGCTATAAGTGGTTTGAAATGATTATACTAGCATGAGTTGAGAGGATGAATTTTTTTGGAATAGACTTAAGCTCTTTTTCTAAATGCATGGCTCTTTGGAAAATCAACCACGTACTAGAACATATTCATTAGTATCAAGGGATGGGATTTAAATGTGTAATGTTGAATCAATTCACAATTTCTTTATTTTGAGCCTGATCTTGCTTATTGATTTGTGGATCTTCTAAAGCACTTGGAAAGGGAGTTGTGTGCTAATATTTACTCAGATCTTCATCAACAGCCTTTTTCCTTGTTACCTCCCCCCCCCTCTAACTTATCTTTTATATGCTCTTCAATCCTCTTAACATCTTCAATAGATTCTTCAATTTTCAAAGTATTCTTAACCTTTAAATTGTCGTCTCCCATTAACTTAGATTCTTCAATTTTCAAAGTATTCTTAACCTTTAAATTGTCATCTCCCATTAACTCATCTTTGGTAAATTCTTCAACACTTTCCACAATCTCTTCTTAAGATTTGTTCAAGAGATCATCACCAACCACCTCTAAATTATGTGAATCATCAAGAATTTAATCTCTTCACATCATTGAAATTGTTCTTCCTAGAATGAATTTGGTTGAGACAAGATGGTAAGAAGGTAGTCAAGCTTGTGGTTCAACCAATCTAGCATAAAATTATTCATTAAAGAAATTTTGAATGAAAATTTGAGATATTCTAAGAAAATTAAGTAACAAATAAACATGGAAAAAAATTAAAATAAATGTCAATAGATTAATTAAATAAAGCAATATAAAATCTAGACTAAAATAAAAGAAAATTAAAATATCAAACTTCTGTATGCCTCCCCAGCAACGAAACTAAAAATTAATGTGCAACTATAGGTTTATCATTAGGGAACTATGATCACAAATCTCAAAAAAATAAAAAATCACATAAAACTAACAACTATGCGGATAATACTATAGAATAATGACAACTTAAATCAAATCTACAAAGAAGCAATAAAAGTTTTGGTTGTTTGAGAGAGAAATTTAATTACACTAAATATTCAAAAGAAAATTACAAGTAAACAATTAAAATGCAATAAAAATAACCGACAGTAAAAAATAAGTTTTACAAAGCAACAAAAATAAAGGAAAAAAACTAAAACTGAGAAACAGAACAAAAAAAACCTAAATGGCTTGGAGCAAAGAAAATCTCCTCTTAGAACTCCACCAAGATTACCTAGAGACTTCCTTCTCCCTAAAGCTCTTCAGACTCATTGAAGTGAGAACTTGAAGAATGATTTCTAGAATTAGATGTGCCCCAACCCTTTTTATAAGAGTGGAAAATGTAACAAAGAAAAGCCATTGCAATTTCCATAATTTGAGTTACGTAAGATGGATGGCTAGGATTGAATCATGGCTTGCAGGGAATCCGAGATGATGTCAGTGGCTTGATGCAGAAGAGTTGTGTGTACCTACTACCATTTTACCATGCAAGTAATTGTTAAATCTTATGCATGCACATAGAAACATCTTCCACATAACCACATCACCCTTTTTTGTAGGTCGATGGATGCAAGCTGCATATATGCCTTAGTTTGCACACTACCTACTTGGATTCTTTGAAACCATTGACGAATGAATTTCTTATCAATGATGGTATGGTATATCTGCTCGGCCATGATGGACGACTGAAAATTAAGAGCACTGCTAGAAAATCAAGTCGTGGATTTACTGCTACTATTAGATAATGTTTGTGATGATTCAATGGCTACAATTCGTATTAGATAACCACACATGTGTGTCTACATCCTTTTGATGATTGACAAAAATCTGGAGAGGAATGTAGGAATGTGGGAATGTATTTGGGATAGTATTATTTAGTAAATGTGTAGGTTGTACTTAAAGGCAAATGTAAGTTTTTCTTTAGTAAATGTAAGTTTTGTGTAATGTTGTGAATGGTTATTATGACTTAAATGAAATGTTCTTCATTTTGGTAAATTGAATGATGTTATAGATGACTTGTGACATGAATTTCTTTAAATGTTTACTACTAGATCGTTAAATGTAACATCATTAAAATACACTATAAATTTGAGAAAACATTAGCCTCACAAGTGATTAAAACTTACTTGTTAAATGAAAGGTCAATCTTAAATTGGTTTTGTCAATCATTAAAAAAAAAGAGATTGTTGTGAATGAATAGCAAATCAAGCACAATCTAGGTTTTGATGATTAATAATTTAATTTAAGAAGTTTTAAGGCACTAATATATGTGTTGAGATGTGTTGAGCATTAGATACTTCAAGATTCAAAAATTGGCAGATTAAGTCACATGTCAAGTCAACTCAGACATCGACTTAGGTCAAGTCGATTCCGAAGTCGACTCCAACATCAACTTCAAAGGAGCATTTTTCAACAGCGCTAACAAGTGGCCACATGAACAAGTGAACTTGCAACCGAAGTTGACTTCGCATGCAACTTGGGTTAAGCCATAACCCAAGTCGAATTTTTTAGTGACTTGAGGTGTCTTTGGGGTCCAAAGCTGGATCAAACAAAGTCAAGTCGCAACCGAAGTCAACTCCAACATGCAACTTAGGTGAAGTCGCATATGAAGTCGACTTAGACATGCGACTTTAGTGGAGTTGCAAACCAAGTCGACCCCAGCATCCTACTTGGACAGATGAAGCTCAAGTTATGAAGTTTCAAGCTTAAGGATGAGAAGTTTAACTTAAGATACATTGTACTATCATGACTTAAGATCCAAGACAAGATCATTCAAAAAGGCTCAAAAGATTTTGATCAAGTTCAGCATTCAAGAAGTTCTAAAAGTCCACATACACAAGTGAAGACTTATAAAGATGAATCATGAAGAAACAAAGGCAATTATACTAATTGATCAAGATCACACTGTGTTAAGGTTCCAATAAATCAAGCAGAGAGAGAAGTCACAACCCAAATCGACTTCACATGAGACTTAGGTTAAGTCTGAGATCAAGTCGACCTGAAATGGAACCTAATTGAAGAGCTGAAGACCGAAATCATAGCTCAAGTTGACTCTAGCCTGCAATTTAGGCGAAGTCACATCTAAAGTCGACTCCAAGTGTGACTTGACTTGCAACGGTCAAAAAAATTTGAACATTGCGCATTAAATGCACGCCACCTACCACCAAATGTTTGAATTGACTCTTTTCTTATTTAATACACGTCGATGGAAGGGAAAAGGTTAAGCAAGAGTATTAAGTAAGCTTCACTTTCAATTTTCTAGTATTCAAGTACTCATTAAGGAGATCTACAAGAAAAGCCCTGCTTTTTTACTACAAGTTTTTCCACGAGCTAAAAATTTGCTTAAACAATTGTAAAGTATAGAATACTATTTTCATTCTTTTAACTGTGATTCCACTTGGTTTGGTATTGGAGATGAAGACCAAGTGAATGCAAAGTAGAGTGTGGTTAGAATGTGACTCACAACCTACATGTGCAAAAATTATAAAGGTCACCTATAGTTGGAATCTAGAAGAGAGCAAGTGCTCTAACTGTACTTTCATTGGCATAGTGGAACCCAAGGCACAAGGTGTGCTCTTGGAGGAGTGGAGTAGAGAGGATTGTTCCGAACCACTAAAATCTCTTATGTTTGTTTTGCATGCTCTACTTGCTATCTCATTCTCCACATTTTCATTCAAAGAGACTTAGTTTACAATGGGGGTTACAACTAATACACGAAATATTTTTGAGAACCCAATTCACCCCTTTTCTCTTGAGTTTTGCCATAAACTTTAGACCAACAGGATTAGCGATCATTTTATATTAATTACTTTTGTCGACAACAAAGATATGATAGTTGATCCCATGACTAAAGCTATGGACCTAGTATTTTCTCAGGACACAAAGGAAATAAGTCTTGTCGTGCAAGATGATTATTAATGTAATTGATATATATTTAATGTCTCATAATGGATAATTATTGTTCTTTCTATTTTATTATTATATTTTGTTAACAATTATTTATAGTTGAAATAAAAGAATTTGTCTATCTATCTAACATTAAAGTGGGACATTATTATAAATATACCACATTATCGTAAAACTTCTATTAAGAACTTAATTAAGTTCGTTAATATCATAATCTATAAAAGGAAATGTGTATGTATTGCATATAATCATAATGATCTGTGTTAACAAATTTTCTTAATCTAGTATAAAAATTTAATTACATATTAGTTAACTGAGCCTTTTTTAAAAGAGTGCACTCATTTAGTAATTTTCAAATGTCAAATCTAGAGATTATCATTTATTTAAGATTTTTATAAATATATATTAAACTAAGCGGAAGAATTTTGGATCCTGTAAGATGGCCTAATATAGCAGCTCTTACAATTCTCCATAAAAATGAACGTCTGGTATAATATGAAATATAGCAATTTCATTGAATGATTGATCCTTTTTCTATTTTAGCATGATGAAAAGACTCTATTTAAGCAACGGAGTCTGGGTCCCTCTCACATATTTTGAACTCAACTAGAAAATCAAAAAGCAATTTAACAACCTGATGTTGAGTAATAAAGATTACTAACATACTTGATGAAATGTTTTAAAGATAGAACTTTCAATTATAAAGCACAATAGACCAAGTCCCAAAAGTCAAGTTGTGGCGCCCCGAACCGAGGTTCCTAGAAGCCTTACTCCGGGATCATTTTGATTGGTAAACGTGACTCAGGATTGTT
>JAXCLR010000050.1:36373171-36385036 GCA_035584095.1 Annona squamosa | reverse complement strand
GAGTGGAACTTATCACCTACTTGTGCTGTGATTTGTTGATGCCCCCTAGAGCTGGAATCTAGAAGAGAGCAGTGACTGTAATTGTATTCGTAAAATACAATAGTGGAACCCAAGTCACAAGAAGTGTGAGCTTGGAAGAGTGGAGTAGGGAGGTTGCCCGAATCACTATAAAATCTTGTGTGTTTGATTTATAATTCTGCTCTCATCATTATATTGCTTTCTATTTCGTTTCTTCATAAAGGGGAATAGATTAATCTGGGGTAAAGTTTCTGTTTAAGTTATAAATTTTTTAAATACCTAATTCACCCGTCCCCTCTTGAGTAATTACCATTAACTCGGGACCAACAGAGACTTAGGTCAAGTTCAGGACCAAGTCGACCTGAGGAGGAACTTGAACGGCCTGCTTAAACCCGAAGTCGCACCCGAAGTCGACTCCAGCATGCAACTTGGGTGAAGTCGCACCCGAAGTCGACTCCACCTGCGACTTGGGTCGCAACATTCTAAAAATTTGAACATTAGCGCATTTGATACGCGTCAACCAACTCTCTAACATTCAAATCTCTTCTTCCATTATATATAGACACTCAAGTGAACATGAAAGCATACAAGAAAGAAAAGCTACTAAGGTCTAAATTTCATTTTCTTCTAGCTTCGAGTGATCTATACACTTTTGAAGAAAGAACGAGCTTCAACTTGCTGCGTACTCCAACGTTGATCAAATCATCACTTCTACAAGTTCTTCCTTGAATTGTAACTTGCCTACACAAACTGTAAAGTGTAGATCTCTTCTCTTTTAACCTGTTATTTGGTTTGATTCCAAGTGATAGCAAAGTAGTATTGTGACTGGAGTAGAACTTGTCACCTACTTGTGTTGTATATTGTATATGCCCCCTAGAACTAGAGTCTAGAAAAGAGCAGAGGCTAAGTTGTATTCGTGGAATACATAGTGGAACCCAAATCATAAGGGGTGTGAGCTTGGAAGAGTAGAGTAAGAAAGGTTGTCCGTGTTGATCACAAGTTGATGGCGATTACCCAAGAGGAAAGGGGTGAATTGGGTATTTAAAAATTTAAAACTTAGATTATTAACTTTACTCCGATTTAGTTTAATCCCCTTTAATAAAACAAATGGAAAGCAATAAGATAATGAAAGCGGAAATGAAAAACAGTAGACAAGATTTATAATGGTTCGGGCAACCTTCCCTACTCCACTCTTCCAAATTCACACTCCCTTGTTATTTGGGTTTCACTATGTATTCCGTGAATACAACTAGAGTCTCTACTCTCTTCTAGATTTTACCTCTAGGGGGCATATATAACCAGAGACTTCGCTCTCTTCTAGATTCTAGCTCTAGGGGACATATACAACAAATAGCACAAGTAAGTGACAAGTTCCACTCCAATCACAACGCTACTTTGCTATAACTTGGTTTGAAATACCAAAATTAAACCAAGCACCAAAAACCAAATAATAAAATGAAATAGAAAAAATCTACACTTTACAGATTTGTGTAGCAAGTTCTAGCTCAAGGAAGAATCTATAGAAGCAACGAATCGTTTTGCGTTGAAGAAAACAGCAACTTTGAAGCTTATTCTTCCTTTGAAAGTGTATAGATCACTCAATTGTAGAGAAAAGTGGATTGAAATTCTTAGTAACACTTCTTTCCTCTTTTTCAACTCTTACTTATTTATTTCCATGTTTGCTTGAGTGTCTATATATAGATGAGGGAGAATTTTGAACATTGGAGAAGTGGTTGGCGCGTAATAAATGTGTTAACGTTCAAAAATTCGAACGTTATTCCTTCAAGTCGCAGATGGAGTCGACTTCGTGTGCGACTTCACCCAAGTTGTATGCTAGATTCGACTTCGGGTGCGACTTCAGCTGTTCTTCAATTTTCAAGTCTATCCTCTATGTCGATTTGGTTTGGGACTTGACCCCAAGTTTATCTTGGAGTCAACTTCGGGTGCGACTTGGCTTCCTTTTATTGCCAAGTATGCTTAATTCTTCCTTGAATCATTTCTTGCACGCTTAACTTCTTCTTCACAACTATTCTTCTTTTGATTTTCAATACTTAGAGTTCTCTTGTACAAAATTTCTTTAATTTTAAGTCTAGAGCTTGAAATATTTGAATCTTTATATGCATGAATAAGTCCAATTTCGATTTGTTGGATTCATGTATCCTGTTTGCTTTGGACTTGGAATTAATCTTCATATACTCCAAGTTGAAAGATTTAAGTTGACTTGATCTTCTATGTGACTCAAGTTTATCTTGAAGTCGACTTGGCCTTTGACTAGAAATTCTAAAAATCTACACTACTCATCTGAAGTTGATGCTGGAGTCGACTTTTGCCTGCGACTTCACCCAAGTCACATGTGGAGTCAACTTGGTCTGTGACTTCGCCCAAGTCGCAAGTGGAGTCGACTTTCGACTTCGCCTAAGTCGATGTCTGAGTCGACTTTGGAGATCGACTTGACCTGCTTTACTTCAAATTTTTCAATTTTATAACTAAAACAAGTACTTAAAACATATTAGTATTTAAAACTTTCTCAAATTGTGTTGTTAATCATCAAAACATGTGCTTATGGATATTTTTCATTTATTTTCAACAATTGTTTCCAACAGTCCGCACCTCTATAAATCTTGTCAATTGATTTTTATTTCCACTTTCATTGTCTTATTGCTTTTCATTTGTTTCATTAAAGGAGACTAAACTAAATCGGAGAAATTTTCTAGTTTAAGCAAAAAAATTTTAATATTCAATTCACCCCTCCCCTCTTAGGTAATTTCCATAACTCGGGACCAACAAATAGTACAAAGGAGAAGAGGTTATCTAGTGAAATCTATTGGTTTCAATTAGTTGGCTTAACCGAAAAGCGATGGGTAAATTAGGTTCTTAAAATTTCTATGTTATTTATAACTTAATCCCAATTTAATGAAGTCCTCTCAAATGAAATTTATACAACTAAGATGAGAGAGCAAAAGAATAAGGATAAGTGACAAGAGAACACAAAAAATTATAATGGTTTAGCCAATACCCCTACTCCACTCTTCCAAGTACATACTCTTGTATTTTGAATTCTACTATCACCACAACAATTAAAACTTAAAGTTTTAGCTCTCTTCTAGATTCTAACTCCAAGAGACCTTTAAAATAATCACATAAGTAGTCGTGAGTACTACTCCAACCTAACATAACTTGTTGTTCACCTTAGTCTTAGTCTCCAGCATCAAGCCAAATAACTAATTATAGGAAAATATTTTAAATAAAATCAAACTACACATTACATATTGTTTAGAACTTTAACTCTTAAAAAGTGAAGAAAAAATGTGTAACGTGAAGCTTCTTGCAATGTAAATAAGAGCCTTGGTTGAAAGTTGTGTGAAGGAGCCTTGAATGCTTGATGATGGGAATGTGATAGCACGATAAATTCTCTAGCTAAATCTCTTTACTCCATTTCACGTCTCTTTTTGAGAGAAAAATTAAACATTTGCAGGTATGTGGTGCATATTTAATACGTCAATATTCAAAAACTTTCTTACTATTACGACTAAAGTTGCAGCTGGAGTCGACTTAGCTTGTGACTTCACCCAAGTTACAACTGGAGTTGACTTTGCTATGAACTTTGGTGCTCAATTTGCTTTGGAATGATTCTCAATATACTATGAAGTTGCTTCCCAAGTCAACTTTGCGAGCGACTTGGGTAAAGTCTTAGTCCGAAGTTGACTCTATTTGCAACTTCAAGGCTAAGACTTAAAGGTGTGAAGCAACTTCATAGTATATTGAGACTTTAGCTCCTTAATATTTGAATTTTTCATAACATAATCTCGTGGTTGAGTTGATTTCATGTTAATCTTCATCTAATTCACATGTGAAGTAGGCTTGGGGATGCGATTTCACCTTTTATACTTGAGATAAATCCTTTAAATCTTCACTTGTTCTTCTAGGTCACATGTTCAGGGTCGACCTAGGCTTCGACTCCACTCAAGTCACATATGAAATTGACTTGGGATACAACTTCAATTTTCACTTTGTTGTTAAAGGAATTTTGGGGCACCTGTTGGTCTCTAAGTCACTACTCAAGTCGACTTCATCATCGATTTTATCCAAGTTGCTCCTGAAGTCATTTTCAAAGCAACTTCTACTGTAAAACTTCCCCTTAAAATTTTCTATCTTTAGAATCATAGTTGAAGTCGGTTTTTTTAGTCGACTTGGGTTACTATTTGACTCAAGTCGCACTCAGAGTTAACTTGAATATGCAACTTCAATTGCTTCGTGCTTGAAATTTGAAATTCTATTATTTATCCACATATCCAAAGTTCATTAGTAGCTTTTAACTTCTCAAATTAGTTATTAATTATCAAAATTCAAATCTTGATTCACAATTTATACTAGTTGAGTTCATAAAATCTCTTATTTGATCATAAGTGTCTTCTATATAACTTTTGTTATTCCCAAAAGAGATTGGTTTCTTCAAGGTGTATCAAGAGAGGCAAATTTATCATAAGACCAAATTGCGACGCAGATTTGGGGGAGATTTTGTCTGGAAAGGTGATCTTGTGCACATGTGGTCTTTCCATGTAGTCATAATAGATAATTATGCCTATCAAAGCTTGCTTCACAAGCCACGCAAGGCTAGATGCTAGATACATCTTGAAGTAGGTGTCACTAAGGGGAGTGCCTTGTAATCCTAACCCTCAATGATTGTTATGGCCTATTTGGCCTACCATTGATGCATAAAAAAATATAGTTGTCAACACTTTTGTAGGAAACATTGATATGCAAACATACAAATTTTTGATAATAGTAGCTATTTTTTAGGAATTGTTGTATTTCTTGAATACAACCAAAGACATTCAAACTTTTGAAAATTACTAATGTTTGGAGATAACGTACAATCAAATAGGCCCTTAGACTAAGGGGATATTTGGCAATCGCCATGTGTGGGAGTTAGTGGGACAATGAAGAAATTCATACTGACGGCATGATTTTCAACCATTTATTTAATAATTTTATATCATGTTTTTTCAATTTTAATCTTATATTTCAATCATTTTTCCTTTCATTTACCGTATTTATTCCAACTTTACCTTTATTATTTCACATCAATCACACAGTTTTCAAAATATTTTCTTTTCCATTTCTCACCTCATCCCAAAAGGATCTTAGTCCTATGCGCCTCGTTGTATTTCACCCATTTTTTATTTTTTTGAAACTTTTTTCATAAAACTGTTAATCTAAGTGTATTTGATATAAAATTATTAAAAATGTCACTAATTTTTAAAATTTTGAAAAAAAATATCTAAAAATATTCAAAAATGGTAAGAATTGATACACATGCTAAATACACTCAAATTATAGTTATGTAAATGAAAAATTTTTTAAATAAAAAATTAGGTATATGCACCTAGGTGTATTAAGCCAATGCATAGGACTAATCTCATCTCAAAAATCCCACAAACTTCAACATTACCAAACAAGCCCTAAATGAGGGTCACAAAGGATCCGACTTTGCACTTCACAGGCCATGGCCCCGAGTATAGTATGTAGGTTGTACCATTAACAACGGTAATATATCTACTATAACATAATTTTATTTTGTAAGGAACACAAGACACCAAACAAGTAATTGCGGTATCATGATATGATATATTAAGGTAAGCTTAACAAGCAGATCGTTAGATTACATAAAAATATTATAATTATCATAAAATTCAAAGGCTGTTTTGTTTTGATTCAAAACAGTAGGAAGTTTGGATTTTTGAATCAAAACCCATAAAATAAGTAAGGTTTCTTCACAATAAATATCAAATAATAAACGTTGTCCGCATTCCTTTTTTAACCCTCTTTATTTTTTTATGTATTTAAATAAAATAAAAGAAAAAGCCTACTCACGAACAGCCGGCGGCATGAAGTCGATGCGGCCCCAACTACGAAGAGTGAAGAGCAATGGCTGTACTTGGGACACATGGTCAGACCGGCAGTGTCCCTGAAATCAATGTATAGTGCAGTGCAGCAGAGAAATTATTATTATTATTATTATTATTATTATTATTCTTCGCTCAAATATGGTGTAGTTTTTACCCCTCACTGGCCATTAATACAGCTACTCAATTTTTTGTATGGGTGGAAATGTCCCCACACGTGTTAGGACCAACCCGTCCATTGGCTGTATCCAGGTAGTCACTTCTCATCCATTTAAGATCCAGCTTTTAAGAGGTCGTACATGTATTTTGGTTATCATCATTTCACACCTATTTTCAGGCTTAGTTGCGTGGTTTATGCTGTGCTATTCTTGTTGATTACAACATGTTCTCCAAATAAATTCCACATTTTCTATCTATATAGAAAGAGATATATTCCTGTGCCATAAAGCCGCATTATAATTAACGATGTATTTTGCCCAAAATAGACCCTATATATACTTAAATGTATTGAAATTTGATATAATTATTTATCCATATGTAAATTTTATAACAAATAGTTTACATGTCGAAAAAATAACTTTAAATTTGTTATTAATTTAAATTATTTTATTACGTTGAATTTGTAATATTTTTAAATATGTTCTATACAAATATCCAATTGGGATAAAAATTAGTACAGTAATAAAATACATAAATCTAATTACAATGGGTGAAGTAGATTATAGTTTTATAATTACCTAAGGCCCATTTTGAGGCAACTACACTGTAATTGTTGTGAAGCACAACTACATAACAATAGTGCAATTGCACAAAAATGAATCTCATGTTATCATAAAATGATAATCTGCTCCATCTATTATACTATATTCATACCAATTTTTATCTTAATCGGATATGTGTATGGACCTTATCTGAAAATGGTACAAATTCAACATAATAAAATAACTTGATGTAAATAATAACTTTAAAGTGATTTTTTTAACATGTAAACAATTTTCTATAAAATTTATATATGGATAATAATTATATAAAATTTTATTGCATTCTAATATGTGTAAGCCTAAAATGGACAAATGTACCATTATTCTGATGCAATGGCACTGCACCGGAACAACTCTCTCTCTTTTCTATATATATATAAGATATATATATATATAGAAAGAGAGAGAGAGAGACCTATTCCAATGCAGCACAACTGCACCAGAACAGTGGTGCAGTTGTCCAAAAATGAGCCTCACACATATTACAATGTAATGAAACTTTATGCAAGCATTTACCCAGATATAAATTTTATAGAAATGGTTTACATGTTGAAAAAATTCACTTTAAAGTTGTTATTTACATCAAGATATTTTATTACATTGAATTTGTATCATTTTCAAATGAGGTTCATACACATATTCGATTAAAATGAAAATCGGTATGGTAATAAAATATACCATTTTAAATATAATAGGTGGGGTAGATTATAATTTTATGATCATGTTGAGCCCATTTTGGTGCAACTGCAACTATACTGTAATTATGGTACAATTGTGATGCACCTGAATATTCCTCATATATTTTTTAATGGGAATAATGTGGAGCCACTTAGGCCACTCCACTTTACCCTTTTTAAAAATTTTGTTAGTGTTTTTATAAAGTTTTAAATTTTTGTATATTTAATTTATAAATTAAGTTTTACTATTTTTGAAAATTCTAGGATTTTTAAACATATTATTATTTTAGTCATTTTCAACCATTTAAAGGGGCTAAAATACTCAAATATTATATATATTATTGTGAACTCGATTGAATAGTCTACAAATCAAGGATTACCCACTTTTTAATAATTAACAACCAAATTTGAGAGTATTAACAGAACTAATATATTTTGTTTGAAATTTGAAGATGATTTTTCAAAGGAAAGCAAAAACATATCAAATCGCATAACCAAATAGACCCCAGCATCGACTTAAATCAAGTCTATGTTGAAGTCGACCCTAAAGATAAATTTGCTATGATAAAATTGAAGATCTAAAATCGAGATAGATTAATTGCAATGATACAATTGAAGATCTAAAGCCCGAATAGATGAATTTTAATGATACAATTGAAAGTTCAAAGTCCAAATAGATGAAGTCGCGACCCCAAGTTGTCTCTACCTGTGACTTGGGTGTGAAGTTGCAACTGAAGTCAACTTCAGCAAAGCATTGAGATCGCATATTTCCACGGACTTGTTTTAGTGCACTTGAAGTCTCAACAAAGTAGACTTAACCTTGTGACTTGAGTGAAGTCAAAAACTAAGTTAACCTAAATCTATGAATTAGGTTTCTTTGGGCGATGAATTGGGTTTCTTCAGGTAGCTGAAGTTGAATTCGCATAAGTGAAGGTGGACATGAAGTCGACCTTATCTTGCGACTAAGGTCAAGTCTAAGGCCAAGTCGACTCAAATTTAAAACTCGAAGTAATAGAAGCTCAAAAGATGAAGTTTTAAAGTTCCAAGGTTTCAATGTTCTGTGAAGCCGTACGCTTAGGTTGACTTTGCTTGCGACTTAGGGTCAAGTCCAAAGGCCCAATCAACTTGATAAGGAACTTAAAGAGCACTAACAAGGAGGAAAACTCTTTTGAAGGAAAAGGACGATTGAAGTCATATCTCAAGTTTACTCCAATCTAGGACTTAAGCCAAGTCACATCCGAAATCAACTCCAAATGCGACTCAAGTCGCAACGGTCAGAAAAATTCAAACATTTGCACATTTAATATGTGTCACATATCCTCTGATGTTCAAAAATCTCTAACAACTATTTGAGACATGTCAAAAGAGTTATGAGGATTAGCTAGAATATTCATTAATCTTTCACCTTCCTTCCTTCAAGCTATAAATTGTGCATTAACTGTTCTATAATGAGAGACTCTCATTTCCACTTCCTCAAAGAGCTACAAGTACTCATCTTCCTCAAGTACTTAGGAGTCTTTTCAAGTGCTAAAACTATCTTACATTATTTGTAAAATGTAGATTTTTTTATTTCAATTACTCTTGTTTTATTATGGTTCTTCACTTGGTGTTTGAGGCTAAGGCCAAGTTGAGCAAAGTAATATACGGTTGGAGTGGAACTCACCGTCTACTTATAATTGTTATAATGGCCCCTTAACTATAATCTAGAAGAGAGAAAAAGTTCTAGTTATTATTTTTGTCAAGATAGTGAAACCCAAGATTTAAGAGAATGTGTGCTTATAAGAGTAAAATAGGAAGGTTGCCGAACCACTATAAAATGATATGTCTCTTGTGATTACTGTTTTTACTTATTTATTGCTCTCTTTAGCCCTCTACGTTTTATTCAAGAGGACTGAACTTATAAGGAGTTAAGTTTTAAATTACTAAAAAGATTTTTAAGAACTCAATTCACCTCTCCTCTTTTGAATTTTACTGTAAACTCGAGACTAACTTATAGTTTTTCAAAAATAGTAAAACTTAATTTATAAATTAAATACACCTACCTGCACAATTGTGTTAGAAATTTTAAAATTTAAAAAAAATGGGTCGTGGGATCATGATCTATATTGGATTGTTGAATTTGGCATTTGTTTTGGTACTAATTTATTTACCATAAAGTAAATAAACGTTGGTACAATTAAAAATGTAAGGATAGTTGCTTTGTTAAAATGCTAAAATCGTATGTTTTCAAAATTTTTACCTATTATATAGTGAGTTTCAAAGTTAGTGATTTTATATTCACATTCATATGATGTTAAATATTTGAACATATAAGTATCCAATCAAAGGGGTTTTTAGCAACATAAGTATGTGCATATTAATTTGCATTTATATGGTTTAGATGAAAAAAAGTTTTAAAGATACAAAAATAAACATTTGAACAATACTATCATACAAACATTTGTTCTTAATCATTCCTGGTACCTTTATGGCTAAGTTAACAAAGAAATCTAATACAGTCAAATTTCTTTTTCGGGGCCATCTTGAGATGAAATATAAGCCGCCTATTATGTTTAGCATTAGGTGTTCAGCTAAAATATAAGAAACCATTTCGAACGGGATCTTATATGGGTTACACCTTTTACAACAATATAAAAACATGTATAAAATTTAAAATTCACTTGAATCCATGTACCAAAATACTAAAAAGTAGACCATTGTTTTTAATATGATAACTATTTTTGAAAGTTTAGATGCTTAAATAAATGTACCTATGTTATTTTCGTAACAAACCAATTTTATTTAACGGTTTAGCATTTACTCTTAAATGATACCACAATTAGGCCCATATCAATTTTCTAAAAAAAAATTTGACTAGGGCCCATAGCAATCTTTGATTGCATTGATATTTCATACCTTAGTTAACTATGGAACAATAGGGTTAATGGCCGGCTTCGGATTTTGCGAAATCATTGTATTTGACCTTTTTAATTACTTCTATCTTCCTTCCACTTAATGATGATCTAAAACCATGGAAATGACGATAACCAAGTTTAACGGTCTGGATCAACTCCTTGAGACCTGGAAGCATAGAGAATCAAAGAATCTGCTAGTGGCCAGGACAGGAGGTTTGAAAATCAATCATCCTTCCAAGGACATCCATGACATTAAAAGCATGTCAAAAGGGTCTTCTGGTCATTCGAACCTAATTGATTGATGATTTTTGGCTCCATCTTCCTCACCACATGTTTGCTGATCCCATATTAATACATTCCTACCTGCCTACTCCCTCTCCCCTCGCTCTTCCTCCCCTCCCTCCCTTTCCCCCCACCCCTTCGAAAATCATGAAAAATCACATCTCCTCCTGGCATTTCATGATTCTGCTCCTCATCATGGCCATCGCCAACTTCTCTTCCCAGAGCCAGAGCAGGAGAATCACAAGCGAGATGCGAGAGTATAGATGGGAGACTGAGTTCCCCACTCCACCTCAACAGCCACCTTCCACCACAACCTCACCAGAAGATCTTGGTGAAGATGAGTTCAGTGGCATTTTTGGGGCGTCGATGAGGCTCGTGCCGCAAGGACCCAACCCACTACACAACTGACCGGGAATTCGACGATCCCGGGCAGCAACTCCAATAGTACAGAGCAAGATTTTTTTTTTTGCAGTTGATGTTAGGAAAATCAGAATAAGGGACTCGACTTGGGTGCACACAGTGTACACAGGGAGCCAGGCAAGGCAAAGAACCCAACGGGATCTCCAAACCAGAGATTTTCGCACTCCGGTTTGGAATTCATGTTGGGTTCTCTCCTAAATACAGGACTCTACGTGCACACCGTATGCACACAATCTTTTATCCCACACAGGTTCGAGGTATGTACGATACTGTAATAGAATTTGACTTTGTGTAACATTATCATTTCCTCTTTTGAAGAATTTATGATAGCGATTTAAAAAAAGAAAAAAAAAAATTTGCTGTTTGATGAGTCTTTGAAACAGTCAGATTCCAATTGCATTCAAGCACTTTAGATTGAGATTCGTGCATGGAGTCGAAGAGATTCTGCTTTAATATAGATATTGCAGCTACTTTGTTCCGATATCCAGCCACGCTTGATCCAATTCTGAAATTTCCACGCAAGAAACAAATGCATGGGTGGAAATTAAGGCGTCGGTAGTAAAGCTTCAACCAGAGTTCTCACTTTTCTGTTGGCTCCTCACCCTGCACCTATGCTTTCCATTTCGTCTGGTGGCCGCGTGAGCCAACAATGAGTATGGCTAGTGAAAATGGGTAAATGATCAAATGCATCCGGCTCCCTCCATTTTTCATTTAAAGATATTTTTCTTGTAAATCCAAACCATTTATTATCTTTATCTATGTGTATTTGTTTACACTGATAAAAATCACTTCGATTTGAAGGTTCTACATTGTAAAAATTTAATCTCTTTTGAAAATGAATATGAAACTATTAAAATTTTAAAATAACATATAAATTTTAATATCCTGATCCAGTTCAATCAGGTCC
>JAXCLR010000050.1:36355041-36370175 GCA_035584095.1 Annona squamosa | reverse complement strand
CAATAGGCGACGTAAATTTCACATCGTCGACAAGATGATCCAAAATGAATGGAATTACGCACACAAAATTCAACAGCACCCCATTTACTTACACGTGTCGCTCATAGAGTGCAATAGATTTTACATTGGACATTGAGTAGCAATATGAAAAGTAAAAGATAACAAATGAGAAAAGGGATATTTGCAAATGACCCCCAAATTTTCAAAATTTGCCCTTTACCATCCTGAAATTCCAACTTTGAAAATAACCCTTAATTTTGAACTTTTCTGCAAAAGACTGTCATTATAGCTTTATTTACAAGTAAACTCCCAATTCTGAACTTTATTTGCGAAGGAACCCACCCCAAAACCGATTATCGAATTTAGCATTCCAATTTCCAAATAAAAATTAATTCAAAATTTATCCAAGCAGAAGGGCAAAAGGCAGCCTAGTGCAAAGTTCGGGGAAGGATCGAACCACTTTAGGTCTATAGTACACAATTATACCTTCTAAGCAAGATGCTGTTTCCATGACTCAAACCCATTACTTTTAGCTCACATGGCGACAATTCTCACCACTTTACTAAGGCTCCCCTTCAAGCTTTATCCAAACGACATTTCTAAAATAAATTTATACAATTTAGGATCCATGTATCATGGTTTATAGTAAATCATGTGACATACGGATCTTTTGCAAACAAAATTCAAAAGGGGGAAGGTTATTTGGGAAATCAAAAGTTATAGGGTATAAATTGCAAAAAAAAAAAAAAAAAAAAAAAAAAATTGGGGTCATATGCAAGTTTGCTAATAACAGAACTATAGAATATTCATGAAAAAGCAAACAAACATCATAGGAATTCTCTCACACATATTCCGAATATGAGCTCAAGTTCCATACACCATGGCATAATGCAGACTCAAGCCTGTACATAATAGGGAGCATAAAAGCACCTGTACATGGATGCCTACATAACACGGGTATAATAATTAGATAGCCAGTACGTAAGAGGACCAAACCATTCATTCACAAAATTAACCAAAAATCTTATTAATGATAGGTCAACCATTAAAGCATAAGATGCTACCCAAACTGAAGCTGTATATGTTCAAGCTTGATTAGGATCAAATCCATTTTTCTTGAAACTCAAGTTTATGAAATAATACACAACACATTCAACTATCCATGCAACATAAATGATTTTATAGAGAATTGTGCTATTTCATAAATCCAGTATTACATTAGAAGTATTTTTATGGTTCGACATTTTAATTTTAATCTCTAGAGAGAAAATCATTGATTGAAAAAGAATTGAATACAGTAATCCCCATATCTGAAAATAATGCAATGTATAATGCAATATAAAAAAATATGCATGGATGATGACCGACAACTTGCTTGTGACTAATCGGCTCTACTTGGTATTTAGGAAAAAAATGAGCAAAAAAAAAAAATTTGTATGGGAAAATTTTTTTTAAAGTGAGGGAATATAATATAATAGGATTGATGATTAGGAGAAAAAAATTAAATTAAAATAGCTAAGATAGTTATATAAAAATATGTGAAAAAATATATGCATGAGCATTAAACTTTGTTTTAGTAAGCTTATCTATTATAAAGGGTTCAAGGTTATATAAAAGCAATTCCATATAAATCAGGTTGGGCCATATTGGGTCAGAGTTTGCCCGCTCCTTACTCTACTTTTTAAAAATTCTGGTTAGCCCTATTTTTATACGGGAACGGGATAAGATTAGTTTGACCTTTTTTTTTTAATGAGTCTCCAAACAAACTTCGGGTTGATATCAAACCAATTTCGAGACAGTAAGTCAGGTAAAAAATGCAGGTTAAACAAGATAATTTTAAGAATCTATACACCAATATTGGCGGGGTAAGTTGGGATATGGTCAACCCACCCCAACCCTATTTTTGAATTTGGATTAAAATTTTTGACACATCCTTATACTGAGTCAAAAAGATGTTAATTTTATTCAGTCAGAAACGGGTCAGGTCAAGGACGGGTCACAGGTCAACCCACCCTAATTTCCTCCCCTAATATAACCTCCTCCATTTTTAATAGATTGACGATTGATGCAAAATCAATTTTATTCATTATATTTAACATCATTTGTTTAGCTAGAAGATCAAGTTTAATCCAAATCAAATATGCAGCTTTCGCATTTGCTTAAAGAATAAATATACTTATGTGTAAATTAGAAAAAATGTTTAAATCTATTCATAAATGTATTAGAATATAATAATACTTTATAGAATTATTTGTCCACATAGTAATGATATTTTAGATAGTTTAGATAGTTTAAATAGTTTAGATGTCAAAAATACTACTTCAAAAATGTGTTTGAAAAGTAATAGAACTTTTAGATAAGAAGATTTTTATATAAATTTTTTTAATTTAAAGAAAATGATGTAATGTGATAAGAAAGTAAAGAAGAATAAAGAAAATAACGATAAAATAAACAAGTCAACTGTATAGGTGATTGTATAGAAATAATTGAAAAGGAAGTTGTATTGGAAAATGTAAAAGAATGATTAAAAAATAAGATAGTTGTAGAGAATAAAAAATTTTAAATCAAAAAATTTTAGTTTGAAAGATTCACGTGTTGAAAAAAAAACATGCCTTAAAATTGATATTTAGAGCATTAGACTATTTTATTACGTTAATTTTACATATTTGTAAATAGGTCCCATACATAGCAATACTAGACAAATGAAAGAATTTTCATAATAATATAAACAATGGTAAATACTAAGATGGAGTGAGTTTCCATCAATCATCATGATATTAAAAATAAAAGGAATTATGTTTTCAAAAAAAAAAATGAAGGGGATTGCATACAAGAGGGGCTTCATAGAAGCATTCATGACAAATAAAATGG
Source organism: Annona squamosa (assembly GCA_035584095.1). NCBI lineage: Eukaryota > Viridiplantae > Streptophyta > Magnoliopsida > Magnoliales > Annonaceae > Annona > Annona squamosa. Next base: position 36,367,304 of record JAXCLR010000050.1, on the reverse strand, counting down.
TTATAGGTTTATAGTATTTTTTTTTTTTATTTACTAAGTATGATGCATTAAATATGTTGGATCATTTACATTTCATAAAATCAACTTAGCGGGGGATCAAACTAAGCATTTCCATTTTTATGGAAGTCAAAAATGTTTCCACCGAATTACATCCTAGGGTACTAAGTACCAACAACTACACATGCATGTAAAAACATTATGGAGAAGGTAGTATTATCACTTTTTCTCATTTTAAGGAAATTTACTTTTCTTCTTCAATGGAAACTTTAGTACTTTAGGGGTCATTACTTGCAGAAAGAGCAAAGTGAGGTCAGCAAACAGCCTCCGACAGCCCTACAAGAACCAGACAATCAAAAGGGCTAACTGTAGCATGTAAGATGGAGCTTGTGCAAGCAATAAAAATGGTAGTAATGCAAAACAACATGCCCTAAATCAATAACAAAGAAAGGCTTTGGAAGAAAGAGCAAGATCCTCTTAGTAGAGAAAAAAGGAAGAAAGGGAGAAAACATAGATGAATTAGAAGAAAGAAACAAGACCAAAGAAAGATTCACATCTAAATTCATAAACTCTCAAAAACTCTCTCAGAATTGAGTAAAGCACTCTATTTATAAGAAAATAGCCTAAAGAATTTTATTTTTTTTTTTTTTTTCATTACAACAGGTGCGGTGAGGCGAACCTTCAACCAACTGGCAGCATGCCAGCTTGTGTAACTACTGGGGCAAGCCCATGGACACAGCCTAAAGCCTAGAATTAAGCAACAAACAATACATTAACTTACATGACAAGCAAACTTATATAAAAAGAAAAACAAAAATAGAAATAACCTAGAAAACAATCTAAATCATTAATTAAACTAAAGATAATAAATCCTAAACTAATAGAAATTCCAAAATAAAACAAAATAAACCCTAATTATGAAAGCCTCTTCATCACAGTGTCAAGTAGTGACATGAATTGATGTGGAAATGACAACATGCGATTTATGCAGTGTGAGACAAGAACCAACAAAGCACGCAGGCAGACAAGCTGCACATTTTGTGAGCATAGATACACCGGCAATTACTAAAGTTGAAGACAGTGAAGTGGATCCCAATGCAGATGGTGAGTTTGTGAAGGGGAAGAGGTTTTTTGGTTCCATTAACAAGAGATACTCTACTGCCAAATTGATGAAGGATAAAAAGGAAGAACAAGAAACATTCTCTCAAGGAAAAGTGGGGAAAAGGAAGTGACGAAAAGATGAAATAAAAACAAATAGGAATGAGTAAAGGGAGAAAATAGAGAACACAAATTTTCAACTTTCCAATAACAGGAAGCCCTGATACAGTCTATTCAATTTAGAGAATCCACAATTAAAATTATAAGGCTGCCAAATGAAAGAAATTATAATATATACTGATAAAAGAAAATTCCAATGAGAAATCACTAAATCCCCTATAAATGCAAAAGCTATTTGGTGAATCAGATATGCACCTAATAAATATGCATTAGCTTAATTGTTCTTTCTTTACATCATTCTCCATGAACAAATCATCCACCTGATGCATTGAAGACTCAGAGACATACCAACATGTCTAAATAGGAAGAATAAGAGAAGAATAGGGCAAGTGAGTAAAAATGAAACCAAGGAGGATGGAAATTAGTAAAGAGGGAAAATAGAGAACACTAAAAAAATTTCGATTCATTAATAACTGAAAGCCCTAAAACAATCAATCCAATTTATAGAATCCATAAAAGTAAAATTCTGAACTTCCCTAATGAAAGAAATTATCATATAATCCCCCCAAAAAAAAGAAATTTACAATAAAAATAAAATTGAAATCCCCTAAAAATTCAAAAATATATAATCCAAATGCACATACATCAGCTTCATTGCTCGTATAGCATTCTCCATCAACAAATCAACCAATGCATGCATTAATAGGCATGTTTTAGAGACATGTTAAGAAGAAATAGATAATCTCTCCATGGGTAAAAGCTAACGCAATAAGCATTTAAGTACAGACACAAAACATACATATGCAAATATCCAGCTTCATGCATTAGAATATCCAGCATGTGAGAGAGTTCAAATATCTACTTCAGTTCTGCAAACTTCAGTTGGTGACCTTGCAAAATGTCAAGCTGAATCTGCCAGCAGTATGCAATATCTAAAAATAGAAGTTTGATGATCCAGCTTTTGCCAAGCTGAAACGCAGTCACATGAGTGCCTGCAGTAACCTACCAGCAGTGTGCGACAATAATTCAAAAAACGAAAGATTTTGCTCACACCAAGTGTGCAAGAAGCAGACCAACAACCTCGAAGGCATGCTACATGATCTCGGTACCCACTGGATCAACAGCAAAATGAACTGTAAGAACTTTTTCTGTGATTGGTTGCAATTTTGACCTCCACACCTGCATTAAAAATGAGAGGAGAAGAAGAATTGCAACGCCAAGGTCATTTCTTCATCATCTCCTTATTGGAATGAAAAGCAAATAAAATGCATGCAAGTCCCTATCCATAGTATGGTTTATCAGCAGTGGCTCCAAGTTAGGTTCCAAGTTCCCATCATCCAACTTCACAGCATTCACAGTGGAATGCAATCGGCTGTTTTGGTTTTCATGTAAGTTTCCAGTTTCTCCTCATGAAGTGAAATCATGGAAAAATTAAATGGAAGAATTTTAGGACTTCCCAAGATCGGGCTTCACCCAAACATTCAAATGACTCAAGAGCTAGATCAAACAGAGAAGCCCTCATGCCAAATTCATGCCAAACCAAGAGTCATAAATAGTTCTTCTCTTTTCTCCTCTGTTTTCCTATTATTTTTGGTTTAAAAAAGGATAATCAACCTCCCTGTTTGGGGGCAAGGAAAAAAAGAAATAAAGATGAAACCATAAAATTTAATCAGCTTGATGTCTAATACCATTTGAGTACAAGAGCACACAAGATAAATTATCGCCCATGAAAACACATCTGATTTAGGATCATTACTAATAACTCGGAGATATTATTGCTAAATTAATTAACATGTATTGGGAATAACAACCTTTGATGCACAAACACGCATGTTTCCTCCTTGTATTTCCTTGCTGTCATTTATCCCTAAATTGCAAAAATTTTCTTCGATTGACAAACACAATAACATGAGAAATACTTGTTAACAATAGAGGTTTCATCAGATTCTCACACTAAGCTTCCGCTTTCTTTGCCTTCTCCTTCATTTCATTTTCTTCTTCTACTTCCCTCTCTATTGTCATTAAAACTAATTCTCCACACCTGTAACTAAGGGTGCAACTCAGACTGGGTTTGACTCGAACCTGCCTGGTCCAACCCAAAAAACTAGGTCAAGTTTGATTCTAGTTCTTCTTCTTCTTCTTTTTTTCCCTTTTCTTTTTTCTTTTTCTTTTATTTTTTTTTTTTAACTAAGCCCAGTTTTAATCAGACCTCAAGGTAAAACAATATTGGATTCAGGTTGAAGACAACCTGAGCCCGAAACATGGTTCTGAATATTGGTAACAGACCATATCAATCTATATCAGACTATTTTTAAGCCAAACAATATGAACAAAATATCAAAAACTTTTGTGAAAATGCAACCACATTGTTACTTTATCTTTAACACATGCAACGGTCCCAATCTAGTGCAAACATTTGCACTGAGGCTCACTGCAACCAACTAAATCTGGTTGTTCAAATTTGCAAGTGCTATTTCCACTGTAGGCGTAGATTTCCATAGCTACCCATTTTTCATAGATACCCTCCCTAGGGCCTTTTGCATTTTACAAAAAGACCATCCACAAGAGTAGGGAGAAGGCAGGAGAGAAGGACCAGCCCCAAGTGCAGGGCAGCAACCAGAGAGGAAGCTCCAGCTACTGCACAGCACAGACGGAACTGTAGTCAGAGGAGAAAAAAAAAGAAAACCCTTTTATACTGCTCGTAATTTGACTTCCATCTGCTGGTTGCCTAGTCAAGAGAGGTCCACCCACTGTTGTATTTCGTCTCTGTTATCTCTAATACCAAGCATCCTTCCCAAAAGAGTTGTCCTTCCCTGAACCCAGAGAAACCCTGAACAAGGCAGACACAAAAATCGCACCAAAGCATGACCGTCTTCGCTAGCTAAATTATCACAGAAAATCCTCATTCCATGATCCAAACAGAGTAGATGGACATAAAAGCAATCAAAAATTTAATACAACAGAAATGTTTCTCTTAACAATTCTGGACCTAAAAGCTAACAAAGAAAACTCTACAGATTTAACCGAACTAAAACGTTCTACACTATGGAATCGACATGGTTCCAAAAGGAAGCTTTAAACGTACAAATTACAAAGTTACAAATCACAGAATTACGGATTTAATTTTTGTTTGTAATTTGAGTCATGTACAAATTCATACGTGTAATTGGGATATTCTAGATGAGTGAAATCAGGACAAAGATCCTCAAATTCTGGCATTGCAACAAAAAAACACAAACCGACACAAATGCTGCATCTTTCCCATGAACCATAGCTAAATCTCCCCTCTTTTCAGCAAGGGCTTGAATCGCTAACATTTTAAACTTTGGATGACAAAGGAATGGATATCACGTATGTAAAGATCACGCCAAAACGAAATCAAAAGAATAAATCATGACAAGATCAAGGAAGATGATTGGGGAAGTCACAACAGAAACAGTGCACAAAGGGACAAGACTAACAATGATGGCCAAACTTGCAGTAACTAGCGGTGGTGGCCAGAGCTCCCTTTACTGGAGAAATCAACTGACGAGTAGAGCAGAGGGGTCTTCTCTCTTGAGCCTTCTCCCGCTGCAGTGGTGGTGATTCAGTCTGAGCTACAGCGGCTGCAATGAGGACTCTAAGGTTGCCAATGGTATTCTTTCTAAAATGAAAGAGACACAGCATGCAAGGTGTTTCTGAAAAATCTCCAACAACAAAAATCAATTGCCGATATTTTACCCACAATTTTGAACAGTGGGATTTAAACGTCTGCACTTAACCTCAGTACAAACACTTCGCATTAAATAGGGACTCCATTAACAAAATAATATTCAATAATTCAATTCTTTATCTACAGTAGATAATATAAGCATGAAATAAAAGAAATCAGGCATTCTCAAGACACCACCCAATCTATCATGTGTAGGACTTGGCTGATACCTATACAATATGGTCATATCATATTGGAATCGTGAGATATCCAGAACCATGCCTGGAAAAAGCAAATGTGGGAGAAGGAGAAACATCTGGCGTGCTCTGCCCACTATTTGCACCTAGATCTTCTCCAATAGAAACCCATCTATTCTAATCTTCTTTCTAGCAGCCGATGGTAGGAAAAATTGCCTCAACAAATTTTCTTCCTTGCAGGCAAAATAACCATCACCGCTGCTGGACTCTGCATGCCCATTTGTAGCCAAGGAGAATTTCAGGCCACTAAAGATTGGGGTCTAAACCATTGGAGGGGCCATGAAGAACTTCGTTGGCCCCATCTATGAGAAATGCCCCTCGAGTTTCTCAGAATTGTTGACCACAAGGTTTGTTTCACATACCTATTTATCTCTAGCTCTTCACGTGTGACACATCTAGAAGATCCAAGCTCCTCTACTAACTTATATGTCTGACAAAAAGGTTATCTAATACCAGGTCGAAATACAGAACGTGGAAGTTTCTTCTTTTGGATGAGTCCACTATTTGAGGGGAGGTGCATTTATACTTGAAGATATATCAGTTGCAAATGCCTCACACATGCAATACAACTAGAAGATTCAAGCTCCCCTGCTAACTTAGAAAGGGTTATCTATATAGTGTCGAAACACAGAGCATGCGAGTTTCTTCTTTTGGACGAGTCCACTATTCAAGGGGAGGTGCATTTATACTTGAGATAAAATATTAAGGAAGAAAAAAAGTGTTTTGTTGCAACTGTGTATCTTGATGCCAAAAATCAAATATTTTAAAAACTTTTATATACTATATATTTATTTTCAAATTTAACAGCTTCATATTCACCCTTAAACAATGTTTAATATTAACATGTAAGTATCCAATCAAAGTATTTTCAAATTTAACAGCTTCATATTCACCCTTGAACAATGTTAAATATTAATAACATGTAAGTATCCAATCAAAGTATTTTTGACATGATAAATATATATTAATTTATAATTTCAATGGTCCAGATGATAAAAAAAAAACTTTAAAAAATATTAAAAGCAACCATTTGTACAATCTTGTTGTACATATATTTGGTTTTAGTCATTCCACTTCAACCATATCCATTCTATGCATTCGCTAGTCTTTAACTTCCTGAATATTCTACCTCATACAACAAAGTTTGTCCCATAATTATCCTATAAAGTTTTCCCTTTAGTCTCTAATTGGCTCTCAGCTATCAAATAAAGTTCCAAAAGACACAATCCATTGCTTGCACTCAGCTTGAATTCAATGTGGACCAGTCTTATCAATTTCTCAATGATCATTTTCTGGAACACACTGATTTGTAAGTTTGATTATTCCTCATTTATTGCCCTATCGTTTAGTCAAATAAAATCCCAAAAACACAACATTATTTCTTTCAGCCTGCTTGAATTCAATGTGGAATTTTCTTAATAGATTCTCAATGGTCAGTTGGTGGTACCAACTACCAACTAACAAGTACATATGGTTAGTTCCTCATTTATAGTTATATTGATTAGTGTTCAATAATTTAATTTATGTCTTTATCATGTTCTATTTTAATATGCTTCTTGTAATTTAAAATCTATCGGATTTAATGTGTACATGACTTTATCTATGGTAAGTAATAATACAATCTGTCATCAGTCCAACGTGTTCTTCTTTTGTTCATTGCTAAAACATCTCATATGTATTTCTATTATTCATTAAATATTGGCATTTAAAATAATTTTCTCTAAATATTTACTTAAATTTGATCTTAGTTTATTTTAAAAGTTTCACTCAATACTTTTTAGTTTATATTTATTTTAGTGATAAAATTCATGACAAATTCGATATTACCATAAACTTAAAAAAGAAAAAAGTCCTTTCACTGGATGGTTGTCAATTACCAGTTAGTGATAAAGTAAACACACTTAGGAATTATGCGAATCAAATTGGAACATGTGATGTGGGTGCATGATATGCATGTTTGAATTCCGAAGGGATTAGCTTGCTTACGTCCTTGTATTCCGAGCTTTCTTTAAACATCTCCAAGTCCTCAACTGCAAGTTCAGCGATAAATCATGAAAATCACATAGGGAAAATTTTTCTAAAAATTACATAATGTTTTTTCTGGGATTAGAAAGAAAAAAAGGAAAAGAGTAATTATGCAACCATTTTATACTCAAGTAATACATAGCTGACTCAGCTCAAGCACAAAGACAAGGGAAAAAAAATTTGACGGTGAAGTTTCTCAGAAGCAGGAGAAATTCACGAGGCTAGAAGAGTTCAAAGACTTGAGAAGATCAAAAGCATATGTCAATATGGTTGCAATTTTGGGCCTCGATGGTGACTTCAACAGCACAAAGTCAGGTTCAAAGGTTCTAAAGCTTGTTAAAAATATCCTAGAATAAATCATACCTGATGAGAAGCGTATCACTGCAGCATGTGTGTACTCTTTCTCACTGGGATTAAAAATTTTTCCTGAAAATTTGAAATAAAACACACCATTATTCAGGGGACAGTGCAGCATGGGCCAGGAAATGCTGGGGCGGGGGATAAGATGTTCAGATGTTCACAAAACTACATGGTATTCAAGAACAATACCATAGCATGTGAAACAACTAAACTTCAATTCATTTCTTAATGACCAACAATGCTTTCTTCTAACAGCAAGTATAGGAATTATCATATTAAACTAGGAATCTACAATTGGAAATTGGGAGTGTATCCTTGATCTCCAGTATACCTTGTGTAGCTTGCACAATTGATGAGCCGAAGTCACCCACCAGTTTAGCAAAACTAGCAAGTGCTTCTTCTATGGGAGCCCCCACGGCATCCCTAGACACTGAAATTAGAAGCAAAAACTCCACACCATAATTGAAATCCTGCTTCCAACAAGTAAATGGCTGAATTTAGGCATTTAGTAAGTGAACCACCATTAAAATTGATGTGAAAACAGGGAAATCTTAAGTGATAACAGTGAATTTCGCATTATAAATTTAAAGAAAGGCATAAGTTCACATAACTGCAAACTTTTCATCTGACACTCCATGAAAGATCAAAACGAAAAGTATATTATAAGCATTAGTTTTATTCAGCTTACTGCTACCCAAATAAGCACAACTCTTTCAGGTTTATCATCCACAATCCATATAACTTTGAGAGAAAATTATTGGAACTAGGGGTGCAAGCAGGTTGGGCTCAACTCTAAACCATTTAATCTGACCCATTTCAAATTAGGTTGGGTTGTGTTGGAAGTTGCTGACAGGCTGCAGAGATCCATTTCCAGAGCCAACACACAGTGCAATACTATATGGATAATCCGAACCTCTAACAAACATGCCTACAGCTTCGATTTTTATAATCTGAGAACTCATTCATATATCCAAAGATGCCACCCATTACGTACTAAAATTTATGCTCACTGATTGGAAACTAACTAATGCAATGGATTATTAGCTCATATATGACATAAAATGCATGATGGATCCCCTGACCTCTCCTTTTCGGAAGATTAGAAAAATATCATCTTCTACTTCTGACACGTAATCCAGATTAATCCACCCCTGTAAATGAACCACATTACGGAAGCGCAGCCAAAACGCCAAACAAGAATTGGCTGTAAAGAAAATAATTGATTCCAAACAAACAAAAAGAAATTTTTTGTAAAGAAAAAACAAAAGGAACTGGAGCATAGGTATTTACATGTCAAGCATACATGGCAATAAGGCATCACGTGCTCCTTAAGAAGCCTCAAATAGACATTGTCATAAAACTTGGCTAAATCATCCTTTCTCTGGAAGCGCATATATGCTGCATGCGTGATGCCATCAGCATTCTTATTCATTATACGACCTGCAAGGTGAGAAGTATTGGTGGCTGGCGACATTAAGGAAACCTTTCTACCTACTTATGAAGACAACTAAAAACATCAAGCAATCTGTTTTGCTCGACACAACATCAACACAACTTTCTAGTACCTATTTCATAGAACATGAATATTTAATCCATAAGAATCTTTCATACTGAAAATCACCAAACTAACTAACAAAGGATCAAAGGAACATTAGCACCAGCAAAGACAAGAACTGGAATAAAGTAAAGAGAGAAGAAAGGGGAAAGTAGCAAGAGAAGTGCACAGAGAGATGAACTGAAATATTTTTCTTTTTATTTTCTTTTTTTTTTAATCCTCAAAGGAACTTATAAAAGTTTTAATGACAGGCTTAAGACAACGATCCATGGGAGGAATATCCTCGGAAACAATTTCCACATGTGACGCTTGTCAAAACATCTCTGAATTCACCTCTCTCAGTCCGAAACAACTAGTTTTAGGGCCTTAAAACGTAGGCTGAACTACTCAAGGTGTTGCAGCTAAAGGAATAGATGTAGAACTTTCAAGTATGGTCTCCAAATATGAGTATTAGTGATGAACTGCAATATTTTTCTTTTCATTTTCATTTTTTTTTAATCCTTAAAGGAACTTATAGAAGTTTTAACAACAAGCTTAATGTCAACAGGCTTGAGACAAAGATCCGCCTGAGGAATATCCTCAGAAAAAATTTCCGCTTACAAGGCTTGTCAAAAGATCTCTGAATTCACGTCTCTCAGGCCAAAACCACCAGTTTTAGAGCCTTAAAACATCAGCTGATCTTCTCAAGGTGTTATAGCTAAAGAAATAGATGTAGAATTTTCATGTATAGTCTCCAAATATGAGTATTAGTGAAGTAGATCATGTTGACATGTGCCCGCTCCATACCTATTCAAGGCGTAACCGTAAAAATTAAGGTTTATTTTTATAAACAGTTTAATTAGTGGTCTTCATTTTTTAGTTATTTCTTGGCTCACAAGTTGCTTATCGTACAAGTTTGCTGAGTCCGCAAGTTCAATAGTAGAGCAAGGCTAATGTTGTGTAAGGTTTCTCTTTTTTCTTGCTTGCATGTTGCGTAGGTTTTCACTTTCTTATTGTTAATCTCCTCATAAAATAGGGTTACATAGTTTCTATGTAGAACAACTTATTTTGGTAATTGATTGAGATTTTGCTTTTCCCTAAAATTTTCTTCTACAATACTCTTCTAATTCCCTCATCCCTAATTCTTCTAATTTCTTCCCTTCTTATCCCTTTGAGAGGATACTTCCTCTTTCTTCCCTTTTTATCCCTTTGAGAGGATACTTCCTCTTTCTTCTATCTTCTTCCTTACTCGTCCTACGTTAATTAGATGTCACATCAGCTGCCCAAAAAACTCAATAAGTATGGGCACATTCTATCAGTATCAAGACCATGTCAGCTTATATCATTTCTTGGGAGCCAAAAGATTATGAGACATTGAAAAACAAAAAATTTAAACATAAAAGAATATATTTACTTACATTCTGTATGGAAAAAAATGGTCCATAACTCAATTCTGTTTATGACACCCAATTTAGCTAATCTTAGTTACCATAACCAATATCTACATCAAATTTTTAACTAAATATTTTATGTTTTAAACTTATTTCACATATACCAATTATGATTGTGCATTAATGAATATATTCTTAAAATGGTGACAAATGTTTCTTAAATGATTACACCCCATTTAATTTGCCCGCAAAATTCACACTTCATTTTTTTTTTTTTTTTACTTTTCTCAATTCTAATTTTATAGGGCTTTGCAATCTTCTCCATAAATATTTTTTATGATGTGAAAAAATTATTTTATTAGATTTCTACATAATCCATATAACTAGGAGTTACTTAAAATAATATTCTTAATGATATATTACAAAAGCTCTTTTCAATTTATATCATTATATATTATAAAATTAGTTATGAAGTAATTCGAAAAAATCTCAAAGTGAGGCCAGTAGGTGAAAAAATAGAGAAAACAGATTAAGATAGATTAATGATGTCAAAAAGAGGCTTGAAATCACACCAGTTAGGAGGGCGGAATTTATCCAAATAGAAGGTGGTAGGAGAATGAGAGGAAGACCCCAAAAAATGGATGGAAATAATAAATAAGATATGAAATATTAAAGACTAGTGAAAACTTAGTCTCGAATCATCAAGAATAACGCAACAAATTCTATGTAGCCAACCCCACCTAGGTAGAAAAGGGCTTATGATGATGATGATATTATAAAAACCTTTGATCATGTTGATTTGTATTAGTTAAAATCGACAAATAATTTAGAATACAATGAATGGATAGGATCCAAACAAAAGGTCAAAAGAATACATAACTACTAGGGATACAAGTTGCATCCAGTTTCATGTGAGAACAGCCTGATTTTATATAATCATCAAATCATAACTATGTTTGCATTTTGAAGGAAATTAAATCATGTAAAAATAATATTTTTAGAGATTTCCATAAAGTTTCAACTCCACTATCAACCATAAATTTCACCAAACATGCATATAATCTCTGCTTAAATCCTCCTCAACATTTGACATCATTTTCTTCGCTCTACTGAAGCCAATTCTTGAAGAGAAAATGAATTCACTTAATTTGGATTCCTATTTCTCTCCTATAAAACTTGGATGAATAAAATAACCTTGTGTATGGAAAATCTTTTTTCCATCCATTTTAAAATAATTTACTTTTTCGCATTATTAAGTCATTTTTAGCCATTATTTCTTATCTTTTCGTACAAAACTCTATTTTCATACAAAATGTCCACCTATTGTTGTCTTTATTTACTTTCTCTAATCAATATCCCCATATCATTATTAAATCATTCTTTCTATTTTTCTCTACTTCCCATGTTTCTTTTGTTTTTTCGTCTAAGTCTTTTTGCCATTCTTGAATGGGCAGTTTTGGCCTGTTTGGAAATGAGGATGGAATGTTTTCTATAAAAATAAAAAAATAAAAACTCCACATTTTTCTGCAACTTTAAATGTGCTTTGATATCTTACCAACCAAATTATTTCCCATCTTTCCATACCAGAAGTTTAGTTATTTTTTGTTTATTCACTTTATCCTCTTTTCTTTATTCATTTTATCCTTAATCATCCCCCTATCACATCATACTACTCTCTATTTATAGTACTTTACCATATTCCTTTTCTTCTCACTTTCTTTCTTCATTCCATAACGGACATCAGCAAATTAGTGACCGGGGGTGGGGGGGTAAAAGATGGAAAAACGAAC
>JAXCLR010000050.1:36338133-36354941 GCA_035584095.1 Annona squamosa | reverse complement strand
GGGGGGGGGGGGGTGGGGGATTAAAATATGGAAAAACGAACAACAGAAAGAAAGAGGAGATTAAATGACCAGATAAGAAGTCCTTATTGAAAATAAAGTTAATAAAAAAAACTCAAGAGGCTTTTTCAATAAAAAATCAAGGATGATAATTAAAAATATAAATAATAAAGACAAAAAAAAAAAGGATTCTTCAGTAAATTACATGTCATGTCAATTAAAACGAAGAAAAAAAGGATTTTCATTTCTTTCCTTTGTTATCAAACACACCCTCTAGTCTCTATGTTTCCAATTAAATAGCATGTAGAAAACTATCTGATTCAGTAATGATGAGCATTACTTGACAGATAAAGCTTAAAGTTAATAGGTATGATATTTCTACAATCAGTAGGCATATTTGTCTGCTAGTATCAACTATACTCATGAGGATAGACCATGTTTGTACCACATATTTGTTGCAATGAAAATTTAAAAATTCTAAACGAGAATTGTTTTCACATTCAAGGTTGCTAATGAATGAATTTTGCCTTGAAGGAACAATTTACACCCTCAAAATAGGAAGTTACAAAAGATTGAGCCCATTCCCAAAACAAATCCCATCCAATGATGATGCTTCTTTTCTTTGATTAGCATAACAATAGCCTTGCTCATGCCCAATTTCATTCTCAAGGAAATTATATCATGGAAGATGTCATGATGGCTTTTACAACTGGAGAACCCTATACTCCAAATTAACTCTAAGAGACTGGCAAATCACAAAACATGGATACCAAATTCCAGGAAAATCTAAGGGAAGTTTGAACATTAGTTTTGAAGGGAACAAGTATGTAGAATTTGAACCTACTATTGGGCAATTCTGATTACTATTAAATACTTCAAACAACAATGTAGATTTTTTGGCATAAATGTTTTTTAATAAATCATTCTCAAAACTTAGCGCTCCTTGATGAGCACCAAACACCACTTCGCCTAAAGTGTCATGAGGGTAGATAAAATTTTCACGGAGCTATGAAATTCTCAGAAAAAATTGGAACAAAAATGAATGCGAATAATTATCTCTATCGTTACTACCAACCTATTTAAGCTCCAGCTCCTCTGTTCCTAGCAAGTGACAATATATCGCTAGTGCATTGACATCCTCCCACAAAAACCAGCTTCTGACCAAATTTTAGTACCTATATACTTTGTCAAATTGAAGAGACCCCAACATAAATATTGAAATTGCACAAAAGACAGACATTTTCTGTACCAAAATAGCCAAAGCGAGGAAGCAAGGAACATCACGCATGGAGGTGATAGTCCCCCGGAGTCAATAGACCTAGCAATCACTATCTCCAAATAAAAATATAAACCACCCAGGAAAGCTGGAGAAATGGTATACCTAATGAAATTGCAATAATTCCCCTCATTTGATACTGGGATGTATAGAGATAATCTAACATGTCCTTCTCATCATCATTTGTTATATCTTCCTTCGCTTTCAGAAGGAAAAGATGCTCCACAATTTGTCTGAAATGACAAAAGAGTTGCTGCATCACGCAATGAAATGGAAAATTGACACTTCAAAAGGCACAACACTTTAGTGTCTATTCAAATATGAGCATCAAATCGAAGCTAAAATAAACTGTGGAAGAAAAGTTTGTGCATCTCAATTCGAATGCCATGCACTATGATGCCAACACAGAGAGTTGAAAATGTAAAACTGCCAGCTGCAACACAGAATATGCATAGGAAGCAAGAAACCTCAGAAGGGACTCCCATCAAAATTACTTCAGTCTAGCAGTTCAACATCAATAGCCTCATTGAAAGACAAATCCATGACAAGGTCTTCAAATGGATGCAGTGTTGATGGACAGAAGCGAATAAATAATTGTCTTGACAAAATACAAAAACTAAGGTTTTTTTCTCCTCTTTTCAATTAATCTAAAGTTTAATCACACTTGAAACTATAATTTTTCTATATTTTCAATCATTATTAATATCTTTACATACAAAAAGCCTATCTACTTTGTCCGTATTCATTTCATGGATAACAAAAACAACATGGCATCCACTCATTTTTTGCAATTAAATGGAAAATTGACACTTCAAAAGGCACAACACTAAGTGCCTATCGAAATATGAGCATCAAATCTACGCCTGAATAAACAGTGGAAGAAAATTTTGTGCATCTGAATTTGGATACCATGCACTATGATGCCACCACAGAGAGTTGAAAATGTAAAACTGCCAGCTGCCACACAGAGAATATGCGCAGGAATCAGGAAACCATAGAACAGACTCCCATCAAAATTACTTCAGTCTACCAGTTCAACATCGATAGCCTCATTGAGAGACAAGCCCATGACAAGGCTTTCAAATGGACACAGTGTTGATGGGCAGAAGCATATAGGTAGTTGTCTTGACAAAGTACAAACATTAAGGTTCTTTTTCTCCCCTTTTCAATTAATTTGAAGTTCAACCACTCTCAAAAACTATAATTTTTCTATATTTTCGATCATTATTAATATCTTTACATCCAAAAAGCCTATCCATTTTGTCCATATTCACTTCATGTATAACAATAATAACATGCATCCACTCAGCTGACAACATTTACACTCCTTTCTTAAGATCTTTCTTTTTCCGGCTTTTTACATGTATGACACTGAAATTCCATTTGCGTCAATTGGAAACTCAAGCTTGCAGCATTTCAACATGCAAACAGCTAAAAGCAGCTATACTGTAGGATAAAGATCCAAATACAGGTGCAGGGGAATTGCACCTTTTCTTTGTAAATTCAGTGCCAGTTGACTCAACTTCAGCATTCCACCCACTATGAGATAAGAAAATCACCCTTCTCCAGCCATGCCGCAACAGGAAATGCTCTTCCAACTTTAGATTCAATTTAAAGGCTGAAATTCAGGCCAGATAAGTTTAGAATGCATATTCCATGCTGATTTCCAGCAAAAACTATGTCTTAGTCGTTAAAACAATCATCTATTCATCATCATCAAAAGCTATTCGCACATAATTGGGGTTGGCTACATCAACACTGCTGCCTCATTCTTGTCAGTCTTGAGTTATGTCCTCATTAAGTCCTACTGTCTGAGCATCTTTGTATCCGTCCAAATTACCTTTTAGCTTCTTTTTTTTTTTGGGTTTCCCACAAACTCTCTTATAACTTTCTATTAAATTTTTAACTACTAACTAGTATCATTCTAATCTCCATTTCACAATTCCATCGAAATTTACTCTCTTATTTTATAATCTATTCATTCTAGTGTTAAGTTTTCTCAAATAATTTCATGTGTAAGTTTATCTTCTCTTGTTGTATAACTCAATCATCTCAACATCCCCATTTCAGCTAAATTCATTTCGGTATATGTTGTTCTTTAACTTCCCAACAGTCAATCCCATAAGCAATGTGATCTTGTTGTTATCCCATAATATCTTTCCTTTAATTTAATCAGCACTCAGCAACCATATAAACTTTATAACCATAATGTCAATTCGTACATCCAACTTGAGTTATATGACTAATATCCTCATCTCTCATGTTGTAGTATTTTATGATTTGCAATCTTAAAAAATTCCCCACTGATTTCTGTTATCGTTAAAATTACATTCCATAAATTCAGTCTTCATTTGAATAATTTTAATGTCTTATATTCTAAAGAATCTTTTCACTAAATTTACTCTATGACTAATATCCTCATCTCTCATGTTGTAGCATTTTATGATTTGCAATGTTAACAAATTCCCCACTGATTTCTGTTACTGTTAAAATTACGTTCCATAAATTCAGTCTTCGTTTGAATAATTTTAATATCTTATATTCTAAAGAATCTTTTCACTAAATTTACTCTACTTGCTTCATCTGCTAAAACTATATCGTCTACCAATGACATGCACAAAGGGGCCTCTTTTGTGAACTTCATGGTAAACCATCTATAATTAAAGTGAGAAGAGAAGTGCTCAAGCCCATTCCTAGATGTAATCTTAATTTCTTATTTCTTACCACATTCATAAACTTGCTCATTTCTCTACTTATAGTTCTCATGTTTGTTATAGCTCCATCATATATTCCTCCATCATACATGTCCTTAAGAATATTAACTGTTTTCTAATAACTTCTCTACTTTCCAATACTTGTTATATTAATTCCCCAGGAACCCAATCATATGCCTTCTTCAATCAATAAAAAAGCATATCAGGATTCTTATCCTTCTCTCTGTATTTCTCCATTGATTACCTAAGTAAGAAAAAGCCTCAATAGTATATCATTCTAACATAAAGTTAAAGTCTAATGCATTCATTTTCTATCATGATGGATGCCTGATTTCTCTTTGAAAGCTCTATAGTGTGACTCATGCAGTTTTATTTTGAATAATCTCCTTTACTTTATAGATTGGCACCACAGTACTCCCCAATTCATTTGGCATTTTGTTTGATCTTAGAATCTTATTAAATAGTTTTGCGCAAATTTCATATATACCTACGAATTTTACCCCTGATTTCACTTACACCCATCAATTTTCAAAACTCCTGCTATACCTACGTATTTTGCTTAAAATTTCACTTATACCCACTCCGTTAAGGATCCATTAAAGGGACCATTAGCACTCCTATGAAACGATGAATATGCCTAAGCTCTAATATAGCGTGAGGTTGGTTTGCTCAAAGTTAAAATTTTACATTTAAATAATATATAATTTTTATCATTGTAAAAGTGCTAAAAAATCGTTTGAATGTGAATTTTTAGCTATAAAATGATATGTAGGGATAGGCATTTCTTCATTTTACGAGGGCACTAATGGACTATTTAACGGATCTCTAACGATATGGGTATAAGTAGAATTTTAAGTAAAACACATGGGTCCATTAAGAATTTTTGAGAATGTGTGGGTATAAGTGGAACTAGGGATAAAATTCGTAGGTAAACCTGGAATTTGCCCTATAATATTTTTTAACCAATTCAAACCTATATCGCAGATGCATTTTCACACCTCCATCAATAATTTTTCCAACTCATTTTTCTTCAAGCTTCTTTCACTTCAAAAACTCATTTTATGACAGTTGGTGAAGAAAATAATCATCTGCATTATCTTTCTCAAAGGAGGGCCATACTGACATCCGAAATTCAGACCATTCGAAGCAGAAAATAACGCATTCTCACGACTCCACCAAAACTGCCCGTTCGAGTCCACGTTCGATTTGGATACTGAAAAAACAGCATATAACCTGAACAGAAAAAGCGGTAAAAAGGCAGAAATATGCAACGCCACAGTCCCCACTCACTGGAGAAACCTCGAGGGAGAGGAAGAGAGAAGCCCTTGGAAGAAACGCGGGGAGAAGATGTGAAGTTTCCACGAGAAGGATGAGGAGGAATTGGAGAGAGCAGATAAAAGCCGACATTTTGGGAATGCAATGGCATCCTCACGAAATTTGCGGAAAATGCCTCCCAAAAAAATGTCGAGTAATTGCTTCTTCTCGCTCGCTGGCTGTTTTTTCAATTTTTCTGTTAAATAAATGCACGGCTTGATATCATGATACTCGACCTGCTGAATTCAATTGCGATACCTGCTTCTCAATCATCCCAATTTGCCATGTTGAATGAACCAAGTTAAGATCATTAGAGTAACATCGTATAAGGCGCTTTAGAATTTTCTTGTTTCGATTGACGGAGAGAAAGTTATTTTCTAAAGGGTCTAGCTTCAAGTCTAGAAAGACGATAGCTAATATGTTTTAATTTTCTTGTAATTGTTTCTTAAGTTTTAATGCGATCTTTTGACAAGATTGACGGTGTGGATCATTAAAATATGTATGAAGATGGCATAATTATTGGGTGCGTGTAGATTCAAATGGCAACTAATCACGGGTGGCATGATTCGAACACGAGGGTGATACGGGAAAAATGGGTGGCGGACAAAAGAGGGCGAATTGGAGGAGAGGCTTGCTCCTCAATTGATGAAATGTTTACCCCATCCCAGTCCCACACCTTATCTTATGCATGTTCAAATTTTACAAAACTAATTCTCTATTTACAATTAGTCAGGAAGATAAAATAAATGTTTCCTGATGGGTATGATTAAATATTGCATCATCATGAACGAATCGATTTTAGATTATCATACGTTTTTTAATCAAATGGAAGGTAATATTATATTGCCAAGAGAAAATTACTTTTATAATCACAACATTTGTCTCTAGTTTTTGATATATTCAAAATATTTAAAAAAATTTATTTACATGACATTTCATCATAAATTGTTATCATACTTATGCAATAAAAACAATTATTAATTACCCTTTATTGGATTGCAATTAAAACAATTATTAATTACCCTTTATTGGATTAGATATACCCTTGAAAAGATAATTTTGCCTTTTAATTTTGTAATTGAAACGATTTAGCTCTAATATGATATTTGAATCATCCAATATCACAAAATAATAATTTATCGGCATTAATTGAGTCATATTAAAATTAAATCATTTTAATTAAAAAATTATGGATGAACAAAATTATCTTTTCAATAAGGTAATTAGTGATTGTTTTAATTACATTGATATTATGTGAATTTAACCTAAAATGTTACAGGTATAAAAAAAAAATGTTTGAAACGTTATAAATATAAGAAGAATTATGAGAAAAAAAAATTCCTATAACCAAAACTAAATCTTTAAATTTTCATTAGAAATTTATAACGAAGGACGATTCCATATATCCGACTGCAAGGAAGCAACTATGCATCCAGCTAAAAAAATGTATTTTTTATTTTTTATTTTTGCTTTTTGCACAACTGTTACTTTATGTTTATTTAATTCATATACTAAGTTTTTTACTATGTTTACAAATATGAATCTTTTTCTTTAAATTTTAAACGTAGAGATCTTTATGTTTGAAATTCAAAAATATATACACATAACGTCAAAAATGGTAAAACTTGGTATCTAAATTTTTTTTGAAAGTGTAAAATTAAAAAAATATATATATATAGAATAATAGTCTTATTAAAAAATCCTTAAAATTGAAAATTATATATTTTTAGGTGGAACATCGGCCTTATAAAGTCATAACACTTCATAATTTAGTATAAATTTAAATTTAATCTTTAAATAAGAAAAAAATACATTTATATGGATTCATCAATAATATGGAATCATTGATTCAAAGAACGTGTTGTTTTAAAGGATATATATGTTAAATTAACACGCTTAAAATATATATAACTCAAATAAGAGCTTGCTTCTATGAAATTTTCTTCTAGTTAACTTTTTCATTTTTTAATATTTTAATAGTTGATAAAAAATTTACTTCATATATTGTATTTAATATCATTTATATTATCATGAAAATTTTTTCATTTATTTAGTATCATTATATATGACCTCATCTATAAATTATAAAATTAATATAATAAAATAATTTAATAATAAATATTATCTTTCATAGTATTTTCAACATCAAAAATGTCTAGAATATTACTATTATTAACATAAATAATTATATAAAGTATTATTATATTATTACACATTATAATATGTAAATAAATTTAAGCATTTAAACTTAATCTCATAACAAATTATGTTAAATACAAGAAATGAATTGAATCCCATTAATAATCAAAATTTTAAAAATTAATGAGGTAATATAGCTCTACTACTATGCTAGTAGAGGCCATAAACATAAGTTATGACCTCGCTAATGCTAACTAAAAAAATAAATTCTTAGCCTAGTGAAAATTTTATTTTTAAAAACTATTAATATAATTATATTTAACTTGTAAATCAAATTTTAAAATGACTACAATGACTGTGTTTAAAATATAATTTCAATAAAAAATGAATGTGAATGCAAAATTATAACATTACTTAAATGGACTTTTATATTTAAATTAAAATAATAAATCTTACAAGTAAAAATTTAATCTCTTCAAATCATTATTAAAAATTGAGAATTTGGATACTTGATTTTCGAATATTCATTATTTAAAAAATTAATTTTGGCGCACGTGCTTAGAACAAGGGTTAGCAGGTCTTCTAATTTTAATCTCCCCAAACTTTTTAAAAAAATTTTAAAATATAAATAAGTTGTTAGTGTACCTGTAACATTTGACTATAATTCACCTTCTGCCCACAACATTCTAAAAATTATACCCACAGCAGTCTAAAAATTCCTTACACACCCCAATGGTATACAGCAGTCTAAAAATTCCTTACACACCCCAATGTGCCCACGTCGTAACATTCCGTGAACATACATGTGCCTTTTTTCTGCCCCAAATAGGCTGAAATGCCCAAACTCTGATGCTCCAATCATGTCTGCCCTCTTAGCAATGCATCAGCCCCGATGGAGCTATTGATGCCATGACTGATGTCTGCAACGGCACATCCCCTTGTTTCCAATTGCGTATTAAGAGTGCG
Source organism: Annona squamosa (assembly GCA_035584095.1). Taxonomy (NCBI): domain Eukaryota; kingdom Viridiplantae; phylum Streptophyta; class Magnoliopsida; order Magnoliales; family Annonaceae; genus Annona; species Annona squamosa. The sequence continues at coordinate 36,346,535 of JAXCLR010000050.1, read as the reverse complement.
TCTGGTAATAATGAATAAACCATTCAGTGAAAAGTTGTGGGGAGTAAAAATTGTAAAATGATTTGACACGCTAGCAATAAATGACGAGCAATAAAAAGAATAAAGTTAAAATTGATAAATTAGTTGGGTTGATAATTACGTAAAAATGATTAAAAAGTACAATAGTTGGATAGGAAAATATAAAAAAATAATTAAAAAATATAAATGTGGTAAAGAATGAAAAGTTTTAAAATTAATTTTTAACTTAAACTTTTTTATTAATTGCCATACACACCCAATGTCTCAGATGCAAATCCCCACAGATTAGTAACAAGATGGTAGTGAAGTGCCAGGACCAACTGTCCAGCACCTAGGGCTGCTTTCGCCACCAGAAACCCATCCCCATATTATCGTCGATCACTACATTGGCAATAACCTCGTCGCTGCCAACACGAAAACAGAGGCTGATTCTCTAAAGATGCCACTCTCATGCGCTTCATATGCCTTCTCAACCAACCTACCTACCTTCTCATTAAACAAGCTCAATTTTGGCTTCTACAACTAAAATTGAATCACCTCGCTACGCCACAGCCCCTGTTACTTCTGCTTCGGCGCCTCCAGCTCCTACAAAAGATTGATCCCGGCATTCAAAGCCGAGGTTGCCAACACCCATTTCTACATCCTCTTCATCTTCTCCTCCACCTTATTAGCTAGGATCATTATTTTGGACGAATTCACGATCCCCAGCTTGATGTTAGGGTATGTCTTTTTTAACCTCTGCAGCTCAGGGCAGGAGCACCTCCTGCCGAGGCGGGCGACGACACAGGCAACGTGGTCAAGGCCTTCGATCTTCTCCGTGCAAGCGAGGTGGATGAGGAAACCCTCGTTGGAAGAGTTGAGGCGAGCGACACTGTGGGCATGAAAGATAGAGCGGAAGACGGGGTGGAGCTCGGCGTCGGTAAGGGAGTCATGGAGGTAGAGGAGGCGGGACATGGCTTTGGCGCCTTCAGGGCACCCATCCTATTGAACTCCAGCAATTTGAAGTCGAACTTTTTGTCTATGAGGCCGATGGTGCGAAAGACCCATGGGGTTGAGGTGGATGTTGGTGACGGAGTCGTGGAAGCAGATGACGCCGGCCCACGTGCTGAGCTTATTCTCCATGCATGACGGCATCTTGTTGTCCCACGATCTCAGCTTTCGTGAGTTGTTGAGAGCTTTCTTAAGGGCCAGGAGAGAGTCGGATTGGGACTAGGTGGCGGGTTCGGCGGCGGAGGAGGAAAGGAAGAAGAAATGGATGAGGAAGAGAGAGAGGAGGAAAGATGGGTGAAGACGACGAACAACGGCCGTTGCTCAGCTAGAAATCGGAAGAAATCGTCCTCCTGCTGCTTGAGTGGCCATTTCAGCCGCGTGGGCATTTTGAGAATTCAAGGAAAAAAAGAAATATAAAAAAGACATGCATCTTCCCGGAATGTGACCGCGCGCGTGCGCGAGGAATTATGCTTAACGGTGCGTGTGTGCCGAAGATGTGAGCTAAAATTTAATTATCATATTTTTTAAAATATTTTTTCACAATTTCTTATAAAATTTTCTTAACTTTTTAATCATTTTTATACAACTAACTTATCTATTTTAACTTTTATCTTTTTTACTTCTCATCATTATTCTTTTCATATCACATCATTTTACAACTTTTACTTTTCAAAACTAAGTATCAAAAGTTTTATCCATTCTTAAACACACCCTAAAATGTAAGAACCCAGTCGTGTGCGCTCTGGTGCACATACCACACTCTTTTTTTAATTTTTTAAAAAAATTTCATGAAATTATTAATCTAAGTATATTTAACATATGTATCAATTTTTATCATTTTCGGATACTTTTAGATTTTTTAAAATCAGTTACAGTTTTAAAAATTTTCAAAAAAATAAAAAAATGGGTAAAGTACACCCGGGTGCATTAAGCTAAGTTCCTAAAATGTCATATGTATTGGACCGGGAGGAATTATGGTTAAAATGTCATGTGTGTTTAAAGAATTTTTGAAATGTTACTATTATAAGGAGAATAATAGTTAAATATTGTGGGTAAGCCAAAAACTTTTTCCATAAATAATCACATCTTTTATGTAAAAATATTCTTTTAATATTTTTTATTAAAATTGTGTTAATTGTTAAAAAGTTTACTTTAGATTGGTTATATGCATTACAAGTGTATTTGACATTCTCATAAACTCATCAATAAAATTTTTTTCCATTTTTTATAACTACTTTAGTTATTTTAACTAGAGGTTCTATTTAGTAATGAGGTTATGTAATGAAATAATAGGAAAATATGAAAAGTGTGAAAGAGAATACTTTAAAAAGTATATGAATGGTTAATATGATGAGTTAAAATAAATAAGATAATTGTAAGAAAAATAATTGGAGTACACCAATAAAGTCGAAACAAATAGAATGGTTTGATGGTTAAGATATCAAATTATTAAGTGAGAATAAAATCATGAAAAATCATGACATGTAATTGCTAAACTTGCGTTATGTTCTATAGTTTTTTATTATTACTCCAATCATATCACATTACTTCTTTTTTTTATGTGAACACATTACTTCTTTTATTTTAAACAATTTTATACTAAAGATATGTTTAAAAAGTGATCAAACATTTTAAGTAACATGTTTTTAAAGGGAGAAAGTGATATGATAGGAACAATAATTGAGAGTAAATAAAATATAATTAAAATAGATAATTATTTTTATCAGTAGTTGTATAGAACGATGAGGGTTGATCATCTTAACCTAAAAAACATATTTTTAGATATTTTTTCAGTTTTTCTTTACAAATTTATTAAGCTAAAAATTATGACAATGCTATTGTATTTAAAAATCTTTAAAAAATACTTTAAAATATTTAAAAATAGTAAAACTTAGTTTATAAATTTCATATACCCAGCTTAACATATTTATAAAGAAAAACTAAAAAAAATACTAATGTAATGTACAAAGTCAGAAAAGTGACTATTTGGCCTGACGTACAAAATACATAGACTCAGAAAACGATTATTGGGTCTAATGTACAAAATATACAAACTCAAAAAAAAAACCATGAGCTTGTGGGCTATGGGCCTTGTTCGCTATGACCTAACATTGCAATCGCAAAATTTTAAAACACATCACGCCGTGTTGAACTTGAGATCTACTTATGAGCCACCGGGAACTTTCTCCTCATTTTCAATATAAAATTCGAATCTAAACTATTATAGGTCCACCAGCATTTGCCTAGTTTGTCCTCTAACCACAACTCCACTCTAGGCTTCTGCCTACAGCCTTAGCTTTATCTAATTTAACTCTCCGAACCACATCTACCGAAGGAGGAACACTCTGATACCCTTTGTAGCATATAGACCTAGAAAAATGACCATTTAGCCTGACACATAAAGCTCACAAACTCAAAAAAAGACCATTTGGCCTGTGAGTTATAGGCCTTACAGTATGACATTATCTGTTCTAGCCTAAAAATTGAGTCACACAGTTTTAAAATGCGTCACACCATGTTTAACTTGAGACCCACATGCCCGAGGAGGCAAATGTGAAAAAATAATTTTTTTCTTATGAAACCCCCTGCTCGAACCCTGGACTTCTAAGACCGTTGAACCACTTGTATGTTAATCGAATTATATAGGTTACTAAAATAATATCTAAAAATATAACCTACAACTAATATAAATAATAATTAGACAAAACTCATTATTAACTATTTGGCTTTGTTGGTCAAAGGCTCAACTTAAATGTATATTTTTTTTTATATTTGATAGCTAAAAAATATATTTTTTAAGCCGACCTAAATAAAGTCTTATTTGGCCAGCTTAAGTTGATCACCTTCCCAGAAAGACGTGCAAAAAATTTAAAATGATAATTTTAAAGAATGAAAATTTTTAAATTTATAAGTTTTTGGACATGTTTATTTTCAACAAGTGCTTTTAAAATTAAAAATTTTCAAACCTAAGAGTGTAGTTTGGAAGTAATAAAACTTTTGAATGAAAAGTTTTTCGTATAAATTTTTTTAAAATGATAGGAAATGACATGATAAGGGTAGTGATCAAGAATAAAATTAAAATAAATTAATTAATTTTATGAGTAATTGTATATAAATAATTGAAAAATATGATAGTTGTAGATAAATATGTGAAAAAAATTCAAAAATAGTAATTATGGCAAGCGAAAAAGTTATAAATTGAAAAATTTTGATTTGAAACCTTTTATGTAAATGAATACACATTAAAACTTTTTGTTCTTTATAACTATCTTATTTTTAATTATATTTTTACATCTTCTTATTTAACTGCCTTACTTTTAAATCATTTCTACATAATTATCCATATACTTAACTTATTTATTTTAACTTTATTCTCTTTACTTATCATTATCATCCACAATATATCACATTATTTTTTATTAATTTAATCGTGTGTACACTAAAAATTTTTTATCTAAAAATTTTATCATTTCGCAAACATACTCTGAAAATTTTTTGAAAAAAATTTTAACTTATACAAAACACACCTAAAATGAGTTCAATTCTACTTAATTATTGTTTTTTGGGCCTTTCTGTTGTATTCAATGGAAGCTTTTAAAAAAAGAAATCTATAGAATCAATTCCTATCAAAATACTGGTGAGAACTCCATAAATTTGACTTTGATGATCACATGAAATTTACTTTGCTAATGACATTTAAAAAGATTTTTATAAGAAAATGTAATTATGTACAATCAACCGTTTATTGACATCACTTCATAAAGGTGTAAAATTAAAGTGTCAAATAATTTAAGTTACACATCTAGTTCAAAACATTTCATTTAACATCTAAACATTTTAAAATAATTTTACTAAGTGGGTGGATCAAGTTATACCATAATGGATATTCCACGTATAAGTGTTTTTGGTAACTCGTACGTAATTATGAGTGTGTTTGGGAAGTTATAAAACTTTTGATAAAAAGTTTTTTAGGTAAAAGTTATTAAATCAGTAGAAAATGATATGATATTGTAAGGGTAATGATGAAGAATAAATAGAATAAATTTAAAATAAATAGGTTAGTTGTATTGGTAGTTGTGCAGAAATGCTTGAAAAGTAGAGTTGTTGTATATAAAGATGTGTAAAAAATAATTTAAAAAAGAGTAATTATGGAAAGTGAAAAGTTTTAAATTGAAAAATTTTAACTTAACAACTTTTATAAATTGAAAAACATACATACATGTTTGAAAGAAGTGTTGGGAAACACATGATCTTACATGCTAGATGATTGGAAAAAAAAACATAAGCGGAAGTATACTTGAATTCATAGAAATAGTTGTGCTTAGATCTTAAGGTTCTACGCCTTCCAAGTTATCACCTTAGAGTTTTCTAGAAAACAATTCTCTTTTTTTCTAATGATAGAATGTCAGAGAAAAAACTTTCATACAAATTAGGCAATAAAGTTTCTATGCATAGGAAACTCATATTCTATTCGATGATTTAGGCTTATAAACTTCATAAAATCACTTTAAAAATTGAGCTACTGTGTATGATAACACATATATAATTATTATGTATGTGTGTGTCCAAAATTCAACATCAAGTAAGGCTATCAAATACTACATTCAAATTATTTTTGGTTTCCTAATCAAATAGAAGATTGTATACATTTTACATAAGCTCATGCACAATGATATGAAACAAATGATAAAATTATAATAATATAAACAATGATAAATACAATGGGTACATCAGATGTAGCGTGAACAATAATATTTCTACGAAACTCATTTTCTATTTCGTCCTTTCCATTTTGAATATTTTGATGGTTAATGAAAAATCTACTCAATGAATTATATTTAGCATTATTTATAGTATCTTGCAAACTTTTCGCTTATTTAATATCATTATGCATGGGTCCTATTTACAAACTTTAGCATTATTCATAGCTAGGATGCTTCTATAAAACCTCTTTTCTGTAGAACCCTATCCATTTTTAACGCGTAGATGATTGATGAGAAATACACTTTTGTCTAATATATTTAGCATCATTTTATATTATTACGAAATTTTTTTTATTTGTTTAGTATCATTGTATATGAGCTCCATCTACAAATGTACAAAAATCAATATAATAAATATGATTTAATGTTAAATATAAATTTTTAAATAATATTTTCAAAATTTAAATTATCTAAAATATCACTAATATATGAGTAAATGATTTTATAAAGTATTACTATAGTCTAATACATATATGAATGAATCTAAATATTTTTTCTAATTTACATATAAGTGTCTATTTTTGAGCAAATTTGGCCTATATACCTATTGAATTTAGAATCAAACTTAATCTTGTGGCCAAACAAATAATGTTAAATATAATAAATAAATTATATTTTACATTAATCATTAACAATTTAAATATGGAAAGGGTTATGTGAAATTACTTCAATGAAATCTCATTTCATAGAAGTATTAATTTATTTATAGTATCTTGAAAACTGTCTTGCTTATCTAGTATAACTATGCATGAGCCTTATCTATAAATACGCAAGATTGACGTAATAAAATAATTAAATATCAATTTTAAAGTTGTATTTCAACTTTCTAAATTATCTAGAATATCATTTCTACGTGGATAAATGATGATATAAAATATTATTACATTTTAATATATATACATATGAATCTAAACATTTTTTATAATTTACACAAGAATGTACCTATTTTTGAGCAAATATGACTGTATATAGATTTAATTTAGATGACACTTAGTCTTCTAAATAAACAAATGATGTTAAATACAATGAATAAATTTAATTTTCCATCAAGTATTAATCACAAAAAGGTTTAAAGAGATTATATTGATTCAATTCTTACATAGAAGCGGACTCGGAAAATGGGATGTTTCTATGAAACTCATTTTCTATGTAACCTCTTATATTTTTAAATATTTTGATAGTTAATAAAAATATACTTGATCTATTATATTTAACGTCATTTATACTATATTAGAAATCCTTTTACTTATTTAGTATCATTGTGCACGAGTTTCATCTACAAATGTACAAAAACAATATAATAAAATGATTTAATATTAAATATTAATTTTAAAATTATATTTTCAACATTCAAACCGTCTAAAATATTATTTCTATGTAGATACATGATTCCATAAAATATTATTGCATTTTAATATATATGTGAATATGTTTAAGTATGTTTTCTAATTTATAGATAAATATACTTATTTTTGAGCAAATGTGGCCAAAGCATCTCAACTATTTAAATTTTGAAGTATTACATAGAGCAAGATGATCTTTTTAGACCAGTTCAAAAAAAATATATTTTTAAATTTTTTGAAAATTTTTAATAAATACTTTAATTTAGTTATATTTAATTTTTAAGCTAAGTTTTGCTATTTTTCAATATGTTTATATATATATTTTGAATTTTTAAATACAAAAATATTTAAGTCATTTGCATTAAGGAAAGGAATTTAAGCTTCTTTTGTTAGGATGCAAGGAGCTTCTCGTAACATTTTCCAGAGTTACATATGACTTTCAAATTATTATTTTGCACTTAGTGGGATGAAGTCTTCGGTAGTTCATAATACCCAAGAAATTTAAAATTACTTAAATACTTCTGCATTTACGAATTTAATATATATATATATATTTAAAAATGGTAAAATTCTGCCTATAGATTAAAGATGACGATTCTTTTAGGCTAGACACATACGACTCCTCTGTGCATTCCATCATGGGACCTCCAAAAATTATTATTTTTGGATTTTTTTATAATCATATATAGCTTGATATATTTATCATATAAACTAATTTTTATAATTTTTGGATTTTTAAGTATTTTTTATTTTTAAACACAATGGTATTTCATAAATTACGAAAAATATCACTGTATTTAAAAATAAAAAATACTTAAAAATATCAAAAAATGGTAAAACTTGGTTTACACGTTAAATACACCTGACTGTTTTTATGAAAAAAATTTAAAAATTAAAAATGGTTTTTTTGCTCAACGCGTGGTACCCCCATGAACTCGGCCGGGCCTCTAGATTAAATATAATAAGATTAATATATTTATAAAAAAATTTAAAAAAAAGCTAAAAAATACGTTTTGGACGGAATTTCAACCTGTCTGAGAATATCAATGCTCTTCCACAGAAGCAGCCGCGTAACAGAGTAATAAAATTTGAAAAGTAATAGATGGGTTAAACCGGAGCCCGATCTTGTGCTCCCGAGAGCAGGGAGCCTCCGTGCTCTCGGGGTCTGGATGTCGTTCGTTCGGGCTCGAGCAGCGGGAACCGTCGGATCCGGCAGCAGCGTCGAGGTGCGTCATTTTACGCGCAGGCCCCCTGTCAGAACGGACGCCAGAGAGTCAGCAGCCACTTT
>JAXCLR010000050.1:36318094-36333783 GCA_035584095.1 Annona squamosa | reverse complement strand
CTCTTTTTCACCTCTTTTACACTAGATATACTTTATTCCCATTTACATCAAAACAAGTAGGCCCCAGAAGGAAATGTATAAAAAGAAAGCTTCAGATCTCTAAAAATACCAGAATAAAGCATAGCTAATTCATAAGTAAGAATTCAATGGGAAGGATTTTTGACTTACAGAGGAGAGCATGTTGATCGACCGCCATTGACATAGTACACAAACAAGAATGAATCATAATGCTTGCCCTTGATGTAATAAAAATTTGATAATCTTCTTAAACACTTAAACTGCATCTTCTGGTAGAAATGTATGGCAGGTTCATTATATGAAATTACATGCAAGTAAACAGCTCTGCAGACAGGCATGCTAGCAGCATACTTAATTACTTCCCGAGTAAGAGCACTGGCTGTAAGTGCAATTATGAAGGATCAGAATTTCTGATAAGCAAACAAGTAAAACAAATCAGAGGTGAAGAGATGTACCAATTCCAAGGTTTCTGTAAGATTCCACAACACCAAGTGTTAGAATATAAACAAGTGACAGATCTGTCCTTGAAGAATCATATCCGAACATGTCCCCAATCTGTTAGGTCAACATTCAACATCAATGAGTTTGAAAACATTAGCAGAACTTGCATATAAATTGCAACAAAATCATACCTCACTGTCTTTTGCAGCAATGATTCGTGCAGTGACAAATCCAATAAGCTCATCACACTGACTATCTGGCCTGCTACTGTCGACAGCAGCCCACGAGATGATGTCATGACCATTCACCACACTTCGGAAGAACTCCGGCTCGTACCTACAAATGTGAGCCAGATTCATAACATTCACAATATTTGATCTTGGCATTCTCATAAAGCATAAACACTGAACAGTTAACATCCCAACCCAACCTGATAGGAAATAAAGCACCATGAATTTGCTCAAGAACTTCAAGATCAGATGGCCGTATAGGCCTATAAACAATATTGGGACAATGTGCGTCTCCCATGGAAGATACTGCTTCTAATCCCCAACAAAAGTTTGATTTATTTGGAGAACACAAACAAGAAATTTGATTTCCATTTAAAATGCTTCCACCACTGCTGTCATACCAGTACTTAGAGAAAATACTCTTGCGGTGTTATTGTTAAATAATACCCTGTAAAAGAAGAAATGAAAAAAAGAAGGGATGAAACTTTCAGACAGAATAACGTATACTGGTACTTTCCAGTAGGAAAAAAAAAATTGAAAGATGTGAATAGCACATTCGGAGCTGCAAAACACATTTGTTCTGTGACCTAAACAAACAAGAGATCAAATCCTGAAGAAAGAAAAATATCAAGCATAAGAAGAATTTACCATGCGGGGAAACATGTGTGCAGTAAAGGCATAGAATAAGTGTGTCTCTGCTTCTAAGACCCATATTTTCTTGAGCAACAAAGCATGTGGGGCAGCTAGATGCAAATCAGTTACATTCTTGAAACAATCTATCAAATCTCAGGACTCTAAAATGTTGCTGCAGAACTCCCCAAGTACTATGCTGTACAATGTAGCAAATAGGTGGCCTTTAGGAAAAAAAAAATTCCACTGTTTTTCCAAACACTTCTCTATACATGCGACATTTTAACTACCTAAATACCCTACTTTGTAATCATTTGTTCACATATTTCCTCACAATTACCCTATCTATTTCAACTTTATTCCCATTATTCATAATGATTACCTCTCTTGCTTTCAAAATTTTTTTCTTCAAATTTCCACAACCCAACCGCCGACCCCCCACCCCTCCCCCATTTTTCCTAAATGCGAAACGCAGGAAAATCTGAGGGAAACTGATTGTGGGCTCTTCAAGAACACAAGTATATTACAACCTGAGATGACATGAAAATCATCCTGCAGGTAATTATCCTTGTTACTTTTCAGTGATGAGAAGTTCAAAAGTAACACAATCACATTGCGACTGTCCTGGCAGCAAAGTCATGAAACAATTTCCGCTTTAGAGGAGAGAAATCTAACTCTTCACTTCCAGTCAGATGTGAATTCAAGTCAGCCGAGGATTGATTATGCAGAAATCATGAACTACTCCAAGGGGGATATTTTCCCTATCTAATATATTGATTTTTTACTGGCCCATACCTGCTTGTCACTGATCTTAGTTACCAACACTGACCACTTTGCAGCCAACTACTATCATTAGCAAATTGCGTAGCAAGGCAATCACAGCCTTATCACAACTTACATTATCTAATAATGGAAACAACTACGCAACTATTAAGATATTCAGGCCAATGCACAAGCATGACCATATTGAAATACATTTGGACACTCAAATATCAAGGAAACACATTGCTTAACAGTTGACATCATATTATCAAGTACATCAATAATCCTCTGATGCACGTTAGCAAAAATTAAGGTATCATCATAGAAAGCCACACCATCTAGAAAAGCAGGACACGCTGGCATTTAAAAAATAATAATAAAAAATAAAACGAAAGAGAGAACTATAAAAAAAATAGCTTCCTAATTTTTGCTTCTTTACTATGCTGTACATGGAAATATTTTGAGGGAGGATTCCCAGAAGACAGACTTCACTGATAAATAGCTTTCTCTACAAAAGCATCTGTATCAAATATGATCTATGCTAACTACAAGTGCAAACTGGCTATGGTCGACCTGTGACCTGCCCCTAACCCATCCCTTTTTGACCAGGTTAAACCAATATTTTATAACTTGGGATAGATGTAAGTTGAAAATCTTACCTGAATTCAAAAATAGGGTCAAGAAATGTCAACCGTGTCCTAACCCACTCCACATATGATTTATTACAAAAATTATAAACATATTTTACCTTATTCTCGTTTTCTTTCAAAATTTTCACATTATTTATGGTTACTTTAATTTAATTTTTGAATCATATGCTGTAATAATTAACACATAAGCTTGACATGAATGATACTTGCGTCTAATTACGTATTAGAAATAACAAAAATTTCCAAATTTGACCTGATTTTCAACCTGGATTGCTAACTTGAGACAAACCTGAACTTGACCTGATTTCTAGAAATGCAAGGTTTAAGGTTGGTTTGACCTTACCAACCAGGTATAATATATAGGGTCAAGTATAAGATTTTCCAAACAGATTTGTGGTTGTGACCTTGAGTCAAGTCTGATTCGCGTCCCTAGTGCTAACATTAAGATTCCTAGCCAATGTGTTTCGCTGCTAAATAGTTTCAGCTTTACAGAAACAGCTGTATCAAAAAATCATGACCTATGCCTAAAAAGTGCTCTACAATGGATATCTGACCATTTTACTCTCCATAATTGTCATGTCATGCACAAAAAATAAAATAAAATAAATTGAGGGAAGATTGATAAGAATCAGTTGAGGGATGATTATTAAATTCAATAATAAGGCATACACCATGATTTTCATGCCAGGCATCTTCATATAGTGGCACTGACAATTAACAACCTACACCTCACAAAATCATAGCCAAGATTAATCAGAACACAACTGAGCACCATTACTTCTTGATCTGGTATTTCATCTACCAAACATGGAACAGAAAGCATCAAATTGGAAACAATCAATTGAGCTTAAGTTGTAAGCGAAGTAACAAGAAATCAGGTCATTAACATCTTTGCAATTTTATAAACCGAAAAATTTTATTATGCATATTTGATTGAGATGAAACTTAATTCCTAATTAAACAAAAAATTTTAGACGCAATGAGTGTGATGGATTTTTAAAAAGTGGACACAGCATGTTAGAAATTTCTACAAGTGGTAAATCTTTACATAGGGAAACTTGGTGGTGTAATGAAGATGTTCAAAAGGCTATAAATGACAAATGAGAAAAGTTTAAGAAATGGCAGACCAATAAAAATGATGTAAATCAACAATAATATAAGCTATCAAAAGATGCTACTAAAAATTTTTTTTAGTGAAGTTAAACAAAAAGCTTACAACAATTTATAAAATAAATTATGATCTAGACAAAGTGAAGGATATAGTTAAGTTAGCAAAATTGAAAGAACAAAGGTAAGGATTTAGGGCATGTTATATGCATTAAAAGTGAAGACCAAAGTGTTTCAATTAAAGATGATCAAATTAAAGAAAGAGAGAAAATTTATTTCTATAGTTTATCAAAATGATACGCAATCAACGCATTCAACATTAGATGACAGTTTCAATGTAGAAGGAGAGGAATATTAGCTATTTCTCAAAAATCTGAACCTCAAAAGTAAAGAAAGCCCTTTAAAAAATGAGAATGGGAAAATCGTTAGGTCCAAATAACACACCGAGGCATGGAAGTGCATGGGCAATATAGGTGTAACTTGGCTAACAATCTTCTTTAACAAGATTATAACAACAAAAATAATGCCAAATGAATGAAGAAAAGCACTATAGTACCAATCCATAAAAATAAGAGATTCAAAATTTTGCAAATTATCTTGGAATAAAACTAAAAGGTCATACAAAAAAGTTGTGGGAAAGAGTGGTTACACAAAGATTAATACAAAATTATCTCCAAAAATTAGTTTGACTTTATGAGAGGAAAATCGACTTCCGGAACCATTTTCTTTGAGTACAGAAAGAAGAAAGAGAACCTACACATGATTTTCATTGATTTAGAAAAAGCATAAAATCAAATTCTAAGAAAATTAATATGTAAACTAATGGAAAAAAAAAAAATAAAAATTAACAGAAGACACATTGATGTTATTATAGATATGTATGAGGGAGTTATAACACGCGAGGGCCTCTAGTTTGAGCAGAGATAACGCATGTGAGGACCCTGAGTCTAAGTGGAGATAGTAAAAGGTTTAAACTAGGCTTAGCCTTAAGTCCTTACCTTTTTTTCTTTAGTTATAAATGAACTTATTAGACATTTACAAGAAGAAGTACCTTGGATCATGTTATTTACAGCCTTTAGTAAAGGAAACCTTTAAAGAGGTGAGAACAGAACAAGCATCAAATCCAGATAATATACCAATCGAGGCATAGAAGTGCATGGGATATATAGGTATAACTTGGCTAACAAACTCCTTTAATAAGATTATAAAATCAAAGTTAATGTCAAATGAATTGAGAAAAGGCAATAGGTACCAATCTATAAAAATAGAAAGACATTTAAAATTCTGCAAATTATCAAAGAATAAAACTAATGAGTTATACTACAAAGTTGTAGGAAAGAGTGACTGAACAAAGACTAATATGAAAAAAATTATGATTTTTAAAATAGGCCAATATTGATAGAATACGCCGTATGGTACCCAAATCAGCCATGAACGATACACAATACAAGGGTAACACAGCCATGGTTTTGTATTCTTCACCATGTCGACCAATTTTTAGGTGTATCAGCTCACACGGGCCGATATCAGCCAAGACGCCCTTATCTAGCCCATCACTTACCAACAGCTTTTGTGTTGAAAATGAAAATTTAATCTGTACTATGTATTTTTCACCACTTGTGTACTTGTAAATGTTGTTGCACCTTTAGGATTGCCATTTCCATACTTAAGGATTTCAAACAACACAAAGAAACAATTGAGGTGAGAATCATTGGCCGGTTTCAAAATTTTGCACCGTTTTTTCCAGGTCGAGTATTTAGGGATTAAAATCCCTAAAAAAGTTGTTTCATTAAAAATTTCACTTGATTCAAGGGTAGAGAATGCATTTCGAACCAGATTGGTGCTGGAAATCAGGAGAAAAACCACCCATTTTTCCCATTTTGGGAAAGATCTAATATCTACAATGAAGAGTAAATTTTGGGAAAAATCCCAAAATTAAGATTTTTGTTTCTAATGTGCTTAAATCTCTAGATCTAGCTTAGTTTAGATAAATAGAGGATAAAATGTTGCTCTATCTATGGATTTTGATATTTATTTTAATATTTTATTTTCTGAAAATTAAAAAATTCTGTGTTTCAATGTAACTGTTTGCAGAATTCTCTGTTTTTGTCCTCATTTTTGAGGTAAGTTGAGGATATTTTTATATTTTTGAATTTAGCGAAATAAAAAATAAAAAATAATTTGAGACAAAAAGCATTAAATAATTAATATTTTTTGTGATTTTGAAATTTTGTGCACATGAATATGGACGTTATATGATTCAAACATTCCAGTGTTTTTATTATTTTTATGATTTCTTAGATTTAAAATCACAAATAAAAATATTGAAAAAAAATACATTTCAGCTATAAGGTTTGTGCATGTGAATATGGAAGTTATATGATTTAAACCATGGATTCAATGAAAATTTTCTCGTGTTTTTATTATTTTTATAATTTTGCAGTCTAAAAATAATACGTAAAAATATTTGACAAAATTAAGTTTCAGCTTAAGGTACATGCACATGAATATCACTGTTTTATGATTAAAACCATAGCTTTAATTTAATTTTTATAAATTCAGATTTCTTATAAAAAAAATTGTTCTTTGCATATAAAAAACTAAACAGACATACAAGCACTTGACAACTACTAATAAACGAAAATAGACCAATACATTATCATTTATATCAGCAAAATGTAAAGTAACTATATATTCTTGCATTTCCAAATTTTCTAAGTTTTTTGCATCTTTTTTCTTTTTTTTTTTTTTTTTTTTTGCCTTAAAAATAAATTTTGTCTGATACAGTTCAATACAATCCAATACAAATACAATATAGGTGATATGGCCGTAGCGTACTATTTTTTGAGGGGGCCGATACACCACCCAATATCGACATTCCAAACTATGGAAACAATTATCTCTAAAAATCAATTTGATTTTATGTCAGGAAGATCTACTACTGAAGCCATTTTCTTATTTAGGCAATTATTTGAGGATTATAGAGAGAAGAAAAAGAATCTACACATGATCTTCATTGATTTAGAAAAAGCATACAATCTAGTTACCAAAAAATTAATATGAAAGCGATGAAAAAGGAAAGGGATTAACAACCAATGTTTTTTCAGATCTAAACTGGCAATTGATCTGGTAAAACAACTGCTCTGGTTCAAATCAGTTTTAACTAGTTGAGCAAGCCAATTCGAACTACTGATATCAGCATTATATATTTATGATGTCATAAATATTTTAATTATTTCCAATTATTTATACATTCATAATATTTATTTTTATCTAATGAAATCTATTTTATTTATTATTATTTATTTAATGATACCATTAAAATAATTTTAGCGTGTGTTTGAGAAATAATAAAACTTTTTAATATTAAAATTTTTGAAATGAGAAAAAATAATGTAATATGAAATGGTAATCATAAAGAGTAAGCATAATAAAGTTAAAATAAATAGGTTATTTGTATTGATAGTTGTGTGGAAATAATTAAAAAATATGATACTTAGGGTGTGTTTGAGAATAGATAAAACTTTTGATGAAAAATTTTGAAGAGTAAAAGTTGTCAAATGATGTGATATGACAGGGGTAATGATGAGAAGTAAAGAAGATATAGTTAAAATAGATAGGTTAGTTGTGTAGAAATGATTGAAAAGTATGATAGTTGTATAGGAAAAAGTGAAAAAATAATTAAAAAATATAGTAGTCATGGAAAGTGAAAAGTTTTAGATTGAAAAGTTTTAATATGATATTTTCTGCACATTGCCAAACACGCCCTTACATGGATAGATCTGGAAATGATTAAAAACTAAGGTAGTTGTAAAGATTGGAAAGTTCTAGCAGCAGCCAAACAATCCCTTAATTAAACACTAATGTAAGCTACAATGCAAATAAGACTCGAACACTGCCAGATTTTAATTAAACCCACTAGACAAATATGTAGATGCATAAATTTGAAGGTTCGAATACAAATATCCATGAAGCAAGCCAGCGACATTTGTTTTGAAAATATGAATTGCATGTGTGCGAAGTGTAGCAAGGACAAGGCTTATCCCTCGTGTCATGTGTCTAGTACTCTGGTTCTGATTCATGAACTGATGGTTGTAACAGGCGGTGCACAAACAGAAGATCCATGATGTAGTACAAGATGGCACATCTCTGCTTCTACAATAAGTGCTGCGCCAAGCGCTTGTGTGTGCCTCACGGCACCTACAGAAACAAGTTGGGCTACCCTTGCTACAATAATTGGAAGGCAAAAGTAGAAAGAGAGGCCGGGGAGTAGGATGGATTTTCATGGGATGATGAGAACCCGAAGACTGGAGAAAGAGAAGACCCGATTAAGGAGAGAATTAGAAATAATGGGGCTAGTGTTGTTTTTTATTACCGCGTTGATGATGGCATTGAATGCAAACCCAAAGAGACCAAACTCAATGGACACAGAGGGGTGAGTAAGGAGCTGATGGAAGACGATTTTTGGGCAATAGAGGAGTGCAAGAATTGTGAGCGCAAGAGGCAGGCTAAATAGTGATGGAACCGGTCAGCTTTGAGATTTTGAAAAAAATAAAATAAAATAAAAAATTCAAAACCATCTGAACCAGGTCAAGAAATCCAACCAGTTTGAATGGTCCAACCACGGTTCAGACTGTTTGATCGGTTCTAGGGCTTTAAAACGAATAGGCCACTAGTTCGCAGTCTAACCAGTCAGTCCGGTCCAGTTCTAACAGCATTGTTAACAACAGATGCAGTGATATTATTATAGATATGTATGAGAAGACTATGACAAATGTGAGACTATGAGTGGAGATACAAATGTTTTCCCAATTACATTAAATTTGCATTAAGGCTCAACCATAAAGCCTTGTCACTTAAGTTACAGACGAATTTAGAAGCCATTTACAAGGAGTACCTTGGTGCACGTTATTTAAAAATGTTGTGCAAGTTCTTGATGTTGGGGCTCTCAGCCTGAATCCCTGGTGGCACAAGCTCAAGTCAACCAACCCAAATACAAGAAATCCCCAAATTCCAATGTTTTCTTGGCCAGAAACAAAACCTCAAATCACCAACTGCAGTAAAATTTAATTGTACCATCCACCAAGAAACTCCAACAATCACCAAATTCCACAAAAAAGAAAAAAAGAAAAATCCAAAACAGAACCCATATCAAAAGAACACCACCTGGCATCAACAAATAATAAGAACAACCAGAATCCCAAAGCAGCTGCATTTCTGGAAACATCTTGAAAGAAAGAATGCACCTTTTTACGCAAAAAAAGGGGGATAATTAAGAGGTGGAACGGGAATTGGAGACTGGACCTGTTTTCCATTGTGGATTGGGAAGATCAATCATGAAATAGAGATGGAGTGAAGGATCAGATTCTCAGATGATTGCATTCTCAAGAGTGCATGTTCAATTTCTTGGTCAACTTGATCAATCATTTCCTAGGCCTTTTGATGAAGATGGCTTCCGCTTCTTGGAGATCTGGTCAAATGCATCTTTAATGTTACTGAGTTCCATTTACTAAGCAGTCAGATGCACCAAGCTAGAATCTTGACCTGACATCACATTATCATCAGCAACCAAGCAAAATCACAACAAGAGTTATTTGTATAAGAACACATTATTCAAAGCAAAAAAATTACTACTCCTAGCCTCTTTGCAATAAAAGGTAATTGCTAGTCACTTCTGCATCTGCGTCAACAATGCTAGGCTTGTTAAATTAAATGCAAGCCATACTTTGGGTTTTCTTTGCTCACTTTGTGGGCACACTTTTTTTTTATTTCTCTCCTTAAAAATAAATGAAGAAATCATTAACAAGAGTCCAGCCAAAAAAGCTTGTGATTGTGAGAAGACATGATTAGTCTTGAGCTACCTCAATGCATTTTCCACATGATAAGACAAGATTTAGGACTGTTGTTGAGCTACCTAGCAACAGGAATCATATGATGAGACAAATCAGAAAACATGGAGCACAAATTGCATCTCCTTTGCATATAGAAGGGATAACAATTGATTAATGAAACAAATGGTCCTTTGGAGTTCTCACGATCAGTTTCTCAGTCTTATGAGTAGTAGAAAGCAGAAGGCTAGACCGGAACTCTTTTGAATACTATGTAGCAGACAGCAGACATGATCAAAATAACCACATCCAGGGACAGCTCTGATTGAGTGAAAAAGACAGCTCTAAACTTACTTGCGGGACCCATTTAGACTTCGTTTGTTTGAATTGCATCTGAGGGAACAGCCGGATGTGCAGAGAAGGTGAACATGACCTTACTTTGTACTTTAGGTTTTGTATTTTTCTAATTTTGGGTTAATAGTGTGTTTTTTTTTAATGAAAGGGTTAATAGTGTATTTGCCTGAAAAGGAAAGGGTGAAAAGTTCCCATTGAAAACCAGAGACATTGATAGTATGTCCTTGCCAAAATCAATAAATATCAATCCTAATCTTTGGTGGTTAAAAAGTAAACCAGGCCACAAACACAGACTTAAAATTTTCAGGAAAATTCCGCAGTGTTCCCGGTGTTGTTTTCTTTGATCCTTATTATCAATTGATTAACTTCAGCCAGAAGCTAGAAAAAGTACGCTAGGTGGATTGAACACATTTTGATCTCTTTGTCAAATGCATGACGCCTTTCATGGCCCAAAAGACACATTGTGACCAATTTCTAAAGGTAATATCAAGGAATATTGAGCTAGATTGACATAAGACAGCCATAAAGAATGACTTGAATTCTTGGAGATAGTTCTGTTAGTATCACCAGTAATGATAAATTCATCTGTCCCATTGCCAACTACTCTTCAATATCATTTACGGTACTGAAATATTCTTCTGAAGTTTTTTGTTAAACAGTTAGATGTTTAACATTGTTGCCAATGCATAAGGGTGTGTTTGGGAAGACGTAAAAGTAAATGTGGGAAGTGTAAACAGAAAAATTTTGAAAAAGTGAGAAAGTAATATGATATGAAGGGATTTCACAAGGAATTAAAGAAATAAAGTTAAAGTCAACAAGGTAGTTATGCGGAAAGATGTGAAAAAATGATTGAAACGTAAAAGCAATAATAGTAATAAGTAGGGTAGGTAAATAGTTAAGATGTTACATTATATCAAAAGGTGAGTGTGGGGAGAAGTAGGAAAAATTTTTTCCCCTTGTACATGTTCCCAAACAGCTTAAAATTACATTTTCTAAAGGTTACCAAATTCATCTAATCATCCAAATCAAATTAATAAATTACATTATTTTTACAACTTAGGTTACAATACCCAAACATATCATCGTCATCGTCATCAGCTGTTTCCCACCTAAGTGAGTCAGTTGCATGATCTTATATCACCATCCTTGACAGTCATTTATTAAGTTCTTAGTAATCCTTAATGTTTTAATATCTTGTTTAATTACTTTCATCCATGTTTTCTAAATCTTCCGATGATTCTCTTACCACCTTCTATATGAATAAACTCAACTCTCCTAATCAATGCTATTTTAAGTCTTCCTTTGAAATGTCTTAACACCTTAGTCTATTTTCTCTCATTTTATTATCTAATGATTTCACCTTTAGATTATCTTGGATTATTTGATTTCTACATTTAACTTTTCTTGTTTTAGCACTCATCCATCTTAACATTCTCATTTTTTGCCACATTCATCCTATGCATATAAAGTTCTTCAATTGCCAAACATTTTATCCCACATCTGATAGCTTGTCTAATAGCTGTGGTCACATAAAATTCCAAAACCACTTCTTCATTTCTTCCATCCTAATTAGATTCTATTTATGATGTCTTTTTCAATTTTCCCATAATTATTTGATTAACAAGTAAAGAATTGAAGAAAAATTTTTGAGAAAAATTTTTAAAATGTGAAAGAGTAATCTTATATAACAGGAGCAATTATTAGGAGTAAAGAAAATAAGAAAAAATAGATAGAGCGATAGCATTAAAAAATGTGGAATGATCATTGGGAATGTAGATGATAACCGAAAAAAAAGGACTGTCAGGTAATTAAAATGTCAAATCACATCAGAAATGAATGAAGCGGAGGAAAATTTTCCCCCTTTTTAACAATTGCAAAATGCACCCTAACGTGTACATTGTAAGTTGTAATGTAATATGAATGCAGCAATGCATTATCTGCCATATCATACACCTATGCTTTATGTGGAGAAGAAGATTAATCAAAGCTGTCATTCTCTTCATAACTCCAAACAGTTGCATAACTTCTTTTTGTATTTTAAGGGTGTGTTTGAGAATGGATAAAACTTTTAATGAAAAGTTGTATAGAGTAGAAGTTGTCAAATGATGTGATATGATAGGGGTAATAATGAGGAATAAATAGGATAAAGTTAAAATAGATAAGTTAGTTGTGTTGGTAGTTGTATAGAAATGATTGAAAAGTAGGGTAATTATATAGAAAAATGTGAAAAAATGATTAAAAAATAAGGTAGTTGTGGAGAGTGAAAAGTTTTAACTTGACAACTTTTGCTTATTACCAAACACACCCTAAGTCTGCCAAGCAGAGACTTCTACGTGTATCTGCCAATTGCATTACTAGCGGTTGCTACCTAGTCTTGATGACAACTTGAACAAAATACTATGTTAAACCTTGTGGTTACGTAAGTCAGATGAGTAAGAAAGAAAAGACTTCTATTGATACCCTGACAAGAAGTCTGTTGCACAAACTCTACCAATGGAGAGAACCACTGAACACTGTTCATATCACACTTGAAATCTGCCTGATCAAGTAATGAGATGTCCCTTCTACTCATGAGTCAAAAGACTGTTGAGCAAAGTAAGAACTCACACAGCAGTTCATGACAATGGTAATACCATTTGAACTCAAGGTGAAATATTAGGGCAAATCTGTCATGCCAGATACTTCTATTTCTTAATAGTTATTGATATGATCTTCACATCAAGGAAGCATTACATCTGATAAGCAACATCATCATCAACAGTGGTGCAACTCATGTCGTTTGGGTTTCAGTTTAAGGTCAGTGCTACCCCTAAGCTAACCTTATTTTTAAAACTTCAACCCTAACCTATTTCAATTTAAGTCGGGTTTGATTGGATTCTGGCTAAATTCGGGTTATATTTTTAACAGAAAATAATATTCATTTTTTTTGAGAATTACCTCGAAATGGGATATATTTCATTCATATTTTAAAAAATACATATAGATAAATCATTGAATACTGCAGCTTTATATGTGAGCTATTTCTTGCTAGCTATTAGTAGATTGGTCTTCCACATCAATGATCATAGGGAAAGTAATACTGAAGTCCCCCTATTTCAAATTTATTAAAAAAATTCAATCTAAGCAATCAATATTGATGGACAGAATGCCCTAAAAAAAATAAAAGGAGAAGATTCTGGAAGGAAAGGGGAAGATCCTCTCAATAGAGAAAGAGGAAAGAAAAGGAGAAACAACGGATGAACTAGGAGAGAGAAACAAGGCTAGAGAAACACTTAATGGGGTAGAGAAGAAGAAAGAAGAAAGAGGAAAAATCAAAGAAGATAGATGAGAAGAGTAGAAAGAGCAAAAAAGGTATAGGAAGATAGAGAAGAAAAGGAGAAGTAAAAATCTTTAAGAAAACAAGAATCTCAATCAATTATCATGAATAAGCCGTCTTACATAGAACCCAAGTAACCCTATTTATAAGAAAACAAAAGCCCAAATAACAGCAAACTTGCACAACAAGTGAACTTGTAAACTAAGAGAACTTATGTAAGAAGTAAACTCATGAACTAAGAACTAACTCAAGATAGAAACAAGCATCCTAAACAATCTAAACCATTTATCAACAAATATTAAAAACCTAAGTTAACACCAATTTATGGAAGTTTCTTCACTCCCCATATCAAATATATTCTAAAATAAAAGAAGAAATAAGGACTTCACCCATATAACACATAAAATACTAAATGAACTAAGTGTACCAAAAACAGACAGTATTCTATGTTTTCCACAACATCAATCCAAACCCCACCCAAATTGAATTTGGGTGCCAGATGAACTCCAATTATAAATTTAGGAATCAAACCCTTTTAAGATGTTGGATTGGGATGTGAATGCAGGTCAACTGACTCAATCCAACCCAAGTTGCACACCTAATCATCAATGCAACATTAACTGACTAAGGGATGGTGCAATGTTGACCATCCTGTAGACCCTAATGATTATAATGACCTTGAATAGAGGTTTAGAGGTACTAGCATGGTCTGTTATTAGATTTTACAATGACGAATGTTAAATGCTGAACAATACTGCAAGCAACATCCACGCAATGCTATAATTAAGGGTTGTTATGCACAACCTCAAGGAATGCATGATGCAGTCATGCCGAGGAAAATACTTATAAGGACTGCCAGAGTTTACTTCTTCTAGAAAAGGCTTATGATGTTATGCACAGGGCCTGGCTGATCATCCCATCCATGAGGAGGACGGCATCCATACATGCAACTCTCAACTCCCACGTATAGTATAATCACTTTATCACCAATATATCCATCGATACAAAGAACTGAAGAAGGCAAACCTCCAATGCATGTGGCCCCACATGTGTCATGGTAATTAACTCTCCCTAGGTTGGTCCATACACATATCTAGACTTAATCTACCTTATCAAGTGCTCCACATAGTTATTTGGAAGTGGTTTTGTAGGACCCCCTATTAATAGGCCTTCGCTATGACTATGAAATCTTCATGTGGTTACACGAAGTGATGACACATGTCCAGGTGACCGTTGGTGGCCTAACATGCATCTCAAATAGGATGCAAGAACAACGTGTGTCAGCACTAGCTATCCCATGAATAGTGTATGTAAAATATATATAAATAGAACAAAATTTTCTCCATGAATGGCAAAAAGATTGCTTCTAGGATCCAAGGGTAAGACTGTTCATAGGTGAAAGGGAAGGATTTAGGTCCATTCTGTTGACACTGCGAAACTAATATGAAAGGAGTTTCTGCAAATATGTGCACATAATAGCAGTTTATAAAAGTAGCAAACATGCCCAGATAGTTTGACACAGATAGCAAATATGCTCACAGCTATTAGGGTTCCGTCTATCAAAACTGCATAAAGACCAGCAGATAAGAAATAAATTGAGCATTATGCTTCGAAAACAGATGCCAGCAACTTTCATTGAAAAGTTTCATTTAACTGACGATTCCCCCCACAATCATCTAAATTGTCCCACGACCCATATAGCCTGAAAAGCAAGCATATTATGTGATAGACATGAATTTACTCGAGTTTCAGCTGACAAACTTCAGATGGCATTGGATTCAAGTTTTGACACCCTTGTGTCCTTCTGAAACGTATTAAATGCTGTTGTCAGAAAATCCGAGCGGGAGAGAAAGACGCAGCCTAGATTTCGCCTACATCTCGACATAAACTAGAAAACATTAGAGATGAAGAGGAACAAGAAGCTTTACTGGGAAGAGAGATTTGACATGGGAACCGATCCAGAGGAAGACGACACCCCAGCTTCGTGAATTCTGAAATCGAAGGAGAAAGAACCCGCAGCTAGATTAACGCCAAATGAAAGCTGAGATGGAAATGCACCGCACGACTAAGAAGCTAGGGTTAGGGTTTTGATTTTCTCTATGACGAGGGGTGATGGATGGAAAGGGAGAGGGCTGTCGAGAACGTCAGTTGTGGGGAAGGGAGATCATGCCGTGCCCTCTTGGCCAACCTCTTGCTCAGGTGAGGAGAATTGAGAATAGTTGGGGATGTGCACCCGGGTGCGTGCAGCCTCAACGCACCCGGGTGTACTATACTTATTTTTTTTTATTTTTTTTTGAAAATTTTTTCATGAAGCTGTTAATATAGATTTATTTAACATATGTATCAATTTTTA
>JAXCLR010000050.1:36300331-36317994 GCA_035584095.1 Annona squamosa | reverse complement strand
TCTAAAAGTCTCCAAAAATAGTAAAAATTGATACATATGTTAAATAAACCTAGATTAACCATTTTGTAAAAAAATTTAAAAAAAAAAAAAAATAGGTGTAGTACACCCGGGTGCGTTGAGGCTGCACGCACCCGGGTGCACACGATTGGATCCCGAATAGTTGAGGTACCAATGAGGCCTGATTCATCGCAGTTCAAGCGCAACAATATGCAAAACCCATTTTTTATTTTTTTTTATTTTCTATAAAATTGTCGTCCATCTATATATGAAGTAATAACGTTGTTTGGCCGAGCTAAGAAAATATCTTAATCAGCCCACCTCAAAAACACTATTTAAATTTTTTTTTTTTTTGTTCATCGTACACTTATTTGTATTTAATATATAAATTAAGTTTTAACATTTTTGAATACATGTATATATATTTTTAAAATTTTAAAATAAGGATATTTTAAATACATATACACGTAGATGTTAAAAATCTTAGAAAAATAGATAAATATATTCAAAAAGGTTAAAAATTGGTGTACAGGTTAAATACACCAAAATAAATAAGTGTACGAAGAAAAAAGTAAATTTTTTTTTATTGTAAATAAGTTTTTTAAGGTAGGCTAAGTGGAGCATTTACTTAGCCCAGGCTAATAGGATCATTCCTACTATATGTAATTTTACTTATATATTAAAATCAATTTAGTATTATATCAGTAAGATCAACCACATAAGTTATTTTGGTATTTAGACGACGGCTTGAAAAGTATATGAAGAAAAAAAAGAACTTATGATCTTTATTGATTTAGAAAAAATATATGATATAGTGGAGAAAGTTAATACGACAAGTAATAAAAAAAAATTAATAACAAATATATTAATGTTATTAAATATATGTACGAGAGGATTGCTACAAATGTGAGGATTATAAGTGAAGATACTAATATTTTTCTAGTTAAAAAAAAATTATATTGAGGCTTAACCTTGAGTCATTACGTTTTTTATTTTAATAATAAGTAAAATTGCTAAACATCTCTAAAAAGAAATATTTTGATATATGTTATTTGCAAATGATATTATTCTAATGTATGAAATTAAAGAATAACTAAATTTAAAATTAAATAAATGGATAGATGTTTTAGAATCTAATGGTTTTAAAATTAAAAGCATAAAAACTGAATATATGAAATATAATTTTAATAATAGCCATAACCCAAATAAGGAACTAATTAAGATTTTAAATCAAATAGTAACAATAATTAATCACTTCCAGTATTTAGGATCAATAACTGATGAGAATAGAAAAATTGAGAAAGATATAGTATATAAAATTCAAGTGAAATGAAAGCAATGGTCAAGTGCATCATAAACTTTATATGACTATCGAGTTATAATTAAATTAAAAGAAAAATTTTATAAGATCGCGATCAGACCTATTAGGCTTTATAGGGTTGAATGTTAGATAGTTACAGAATACATATATATATAATGAACATAGCGGAAATGAGAATGCTAAGGTGAATAAGTTGTAAAACAAAAAAAGATAAAATTATGAATAAAATAATTTGAGAAAATCTAAAAGTAAGACCGATCAGTGATAAAATGGGAAAAAATAGATTAAGATGTTTTAGTCATGTTAAAATGAAGCCTAAAATGACACTGTTTCTGTCCAAGCAGAAAGTGATATAATAATGAGAGAAATATCCAAAATATAGATTAAAGTAATTAAACAAGGTTTGAAAATATTATAAATTACTAAAAATTTAGTCTTAAATCGCTAAAAAAGGCGCAACGGAATCCATACAGCCGACCCCACTTAAGTGTAAAATGGCTTATGATGATAATGATGATTAAATTTTACTATTTTTAAAGTTTTAAAAACAAAGATATTTTATCATTTAAAAGTCAAAATATGTGCATATATATTCCTTTTTCAAAATAAAAAATATATATACTTATCTCTAAAAATGATAAAACTTAATTTATAAATTAAATACATCTAGATTATCTTATAAAAATATCTTTAAAAAATAAAAATAAATTTTACACCCAATTGCACTAAAATTCAATGTAACCAATGCATTAAAACATAACTCAACAAAAATAGATATTAATCATTATTAGAGGATTTGAGTGGGTTATTTGTATTTTAAACCGTATAATTATATCGATTTCTTTCTCAGCTCCAACATTTGACTATTAACATCTTAAACACTAAAAAGTATTTTTTTTTTACCTCGATGTAGTATTAAAAATTCAAATTCACCATTAATGTTTGAATACTAGGAAAATTTTTTAATCTAAAATTTTTCACTTTTCAACTATTATATATTTTAATCAATTTTCACATTTCTTTATATTACTATTATTTTTTAATTATTTCTATATGACTAATACATTTATTTTAACTTTATTCACTTTCCTACTCATTATTGTTCATATTATATTATATTATTTTCTTCCGATTTAAAAATTGTTACACTAAAAATGTTTCATCTAAAAGTTTTATCACTTTCAGTCATATCTTAAATTATAAAAAGAATATTTTTGCATTTTAATCTCTCCAAATACATATAGTTGTCTTTTAAACCTAAAAATTTGCCCAATTACATTTTGAATCTAGTAATTTTGTCTTTTTTTAGGTTAAAAACTCGAGTCCCAATTCAATATACCCAATTATATTGAAACTTTAGTGCAACCACATGCAAAACTTATTTTTAAATTTATGATGATCTGTATTTAAATTATGTTTTTGAAGATACATATATATATTTAAAATTTTTATCATTTTTAAATAACTAACTCCCTTTTTAAAAAATTAAAAATATAAATAATTTTTTTAAAAATGTTAAACTTGGTTTATAAATTAAATACGCTTATAGTAACAGTTCTATAAATAATTTTTAAAAATAGGTTTTGCACACGTTGCACTAAAATTTTCATATAACCAAGTTTCATTAATGCAACTCTTAAAATGGATGTCTCATCAAAAAAAAAAAAAAAAACTCTTAAAATGGATGAAGATTATGAGTGTTTGTTTACACAAAAAACATTTCAAACTAAAATTTTTTATTCTCCATAACCATCTTATTTTTAATTATTTTTCCACTTATTTATATACAACTATCATACTTTCAATTAGTTCTATGTAACTACTTATATATCTAACTTGTTTAATTTAACTTTATTTACTCTTTATCATTAATCATATCATATTGCATCATTTTCTTCTATTTGACATATCATAACTTTTTATGCAGACATATTTTTATTTTCTATTGCATAGACATGATTTAAGTTATGTCCTCCCAATGAATTTTCAACGAAACAAAAGATATTATTAATGTTATTGGCACATTCCAATAATAAATATTACTATTTTTGCATTTTAGTAGTACTAACCATAGTCCAAAATTTTATGCTTATGTTATTCTTATTAAAAGCAAGTATACATATTTTATCATATTCAAGTTGCACATTATTTATTAAAGTTGTAAATAGAATTATTAAAAAGAAATGTTTTACTAATGTTTTGTTATAATAGTTGTGTTTTACTTTCACTTAGTAAAATGTTGAAGCATTCAACTTTTAGATTTATTATAGAAGTGCTACTATATTGATATGCATTTAAATTTTAAAAATTAGCATATTTTCACTAACCATTTTCAACCATACTTGTTATCCCATGTTGACTCGAAACTAGCTTAAAGTTTGCCATGAAGCCCATTATAAAAATGTGAAGATTGAATTGATCTTGTAATGACCAATCATAAGAAATAAGATCAAATAGGATTTTAAAACAATAGAGTCAAAAGTTGAATTGATCTTGTAATGATCAATCATAAGAAATAAGATCAAATAGGGTTTTAAAACAATAGAATCAAAGTTGAATTGATCTTGTAATGATCAAATTGGATTTTAAAACAATGGAGTCAAAGTTGAACGCACATTAACCTATCCCGACCCACATCAATATTTACCCCTACTTATAATGAAAATAATACTCTTAAAGAGACACTTCTTCCGAATGATATATCCTAATTAAGTTGATTCACTTGATAATGCAATTTGCATTGTTCCATCAAGATTTTATTTTACTTAGAACTCCCATTATCATTTAATAAATTATCGCAAAGAATTTGTGTACATATTTTAAATGATAAAAAAATCTCAAGTTGATAAAAAAATTTGTAATTTAAAGTAAAAAATGGAATTGTTAATTTTATCTTATTAAAGAGTATATAATTGATAATAATTTATCAAGTGATTTAAAATAATTTTTATATGCATTGTGAAAATTATTTTAAATCATTCAATAAATTATTATATAAGTATATATACTTTTGATAAAACTAGGAAATTAATTTTTAAATATTTATGGTGTGAAAAAAATTTATTTATTTTGAGGAATATATTAGAGAATAACTTTTAAAAAATATTTTGTGATTCATATTTAAAAAAATTCCCTATTTTTCTTATATTTTTCTCTTGATAATAAGATAATAAATATTTAATATAATTTATTACTGGAATTGGTAAAATGTGAAAGATATGATGAATTTATTTAGGGTAGAATAATGTAAAGAACAAATTTTATTTGTTTAAAATATATTTCACATCCGAGGATTTCATCATGTGTTAATGCTTGCTGTCTTCCCTTCAAATGGCGGGTGTCTAACATAAAAAAGAGGTAACTTACATGGTTCAAAATACCACTACTCAAATTCAAAGCTTAGAAAACAAATACGCATGTTTAAAAGTATCAAAATGCAAAAAGTTCAAAAACATCGAAAATATCTCTCATGAAATTGCATGACGACTAGATTATTATATAAAATTTTGGGCAAGTTCTATATACATGAATTTTACTCTTAATTCTACTTATGTCAAGTAATTTTCAATAATTCAAAAAATATCAATTTATTTTGCCTAAAATTCTACTGATACCTATGCTTTTAGAAATCCTCAGAGTGGTTGTTAGCTCTCTTTAAAATGATGAAAACATTCGTTTCTTATTACAATTTTATAGCAAAAAATTCACATTCAAATGAATTTTTAGCACTTTTATTGTTATAATCATATATTATTTGATGGTCCCGCTTCTTTGTAATCGGACCCATGTAGCTCCCTTCAAAATTTAAAATTTTAATTCTTAATGGAAAATCTAATTTATTCATTATATTTAAAATTATTTTTTATCTAGGAAACTAAGTTTCATCCTAATTAAATATGTTTATAAGCTACATTTGTTCAAAAAAGTATATATTTATGTGTAAATTATGAAAAAGGCTTAAATTTATTTACACGTATATTAAAATGTAATAATACTTTATAGAATAATTTATTTATATATAAATGATATTTTTAGATGTCGAGAATATTACTTTAAAATTGATATTTTAGCAATTTTCATATTTTATACATGAATATATACATTTTTGAACAAATGTGACCTATAAACATACTTGATTGTAATGAAACTTGATCTCCTAGATAAATAAATAATATTAAATATAATAAATGAATTAAATATTTCATCAAAGATAAAAAAAAAATTTAAAAATTTGAAGGAATTACATGGGTCCACTGTTATGTAACTCGGTTACATTGAAACAGATTTAATTGTTTAAATATAAATTTTAGCTTTGAGCTAACCAACTTCTAGTTATATTAGGGCTTAAATATATTCGTCATTTTACACAGTGACCCCTTCAATGAATCCCTGACGACGTGGGTGCAATTTGGATAGGTTCCGACCCCTCCTCACGTCCGAATCGAATTGAAAGTCCTCTGTGAGGTATAAATAGGATAAACTATATACTACTGGAATCCCTCTGTCGACAACGGCCAGAAATCGAAAGCCGCAGATCAGTCCGCACGCTCCATCATGCCCAATAGCATCAACTGTTCATCTTTTTTATCTGGTCCAGCAGCACAACACCATGGGTCGACCGACGATGAGGTGGCAGCATTGGCGATGCAGATCAGCAGCCACCGGCTACAAGCTTTGCAAAATTCCAATGGCTAGATCATCAAAATCATCCACCTATGTTAAGAGTGTCTTTATTAATAACAACTTTTCAAATCAAAACTTTTGAATCCTAAAACCTTTTATTTTAAGTAATTTTTCAATTTTTTAATCATTTTTTCACATTTTCTCTTATAATTATTTTACATTTCAATCATTTCTGCACAATTATCCATATAACTAACTTATCTATTTTAATTTTATTTTGTTTACTCATCATATTATTTTTATCATATCACATCATTTTCTTTACATTAAAAAACTTTTACGTTAAAAGTTTTTTGTCTAAAAATTTTATCATTTTACAAATGCACCCTCATTTAAGAGATATCATGCACTTAAATATTAGCACGTGATTTTGTTAAAAAAAATATTAACATGTGAAAATCTCGACTAACAGAAGTCCTCTAATGAGAGAAATACGAGAGGTTTGGAAATGCGGCATGAAGTAGAAGTAGAAGAGAATATTTTGGTATTTGTGTGATTGATATAAAATCGTACAGATAAAATTGAAATAAATAAGGCAGTTAAAAAGGAAAAATTATTAAAATATAGAAATAAAGTGAAAAAAATAGGATAGTTAAAATTATAAAATCAATTGTGGGAAAAGGTTTCTATCGTACCATATCATCCCATCCTATACTCATTGATTGGTACCATCACATTTCATGGTAATTCCTACGTGCGTTTCCATGGGAGGGCATTTTCAACATCTGTCATGGTGCAAGGTTGGTTTTTAATCTCGGAAAACCTCAGGGTCTAAAATGATTTAAAATGCTTTAAGTTTAGAATACAAACGGGTAAATACAAAGAGTTTGAAATGAAAATAACTATGATTTTTCTATAATTGTAATTTTTTGATTGTTTGAACAATTATATATTACAATCAAGCTTAATAACCCTATTTGGGAGACAATAATAAGTTTATTTCATTTCTACAAGAGACGAAATACTTACACTTATTCATACCAGGGACTACACACTCTCTATTATTCTATTATTAAGAAGGAGACCACATACTCCCACCACGGGGATTTGGTTTATACCTATCTTGAATTATGACAGATATATTTATAATTTTTTAAAAAAATATTTCTAGTTATGCTTATGATAAATATTAACTTTTCAGTCTTTAAAAAGATAGATTATCTTTTGAGAAATTCAAACTACTAATTGTGTTTATTAATTTCAATTAAGTTTTATGAGAAATTGTAATTTGGTTAATATACCACAAAGTATCTTAATTAAATAACATGGTGAGCTCTAATAGATATAAATTATTTTAAAATTGATTATGACTCACCCAGTTATCTAATCATTTTCACATTAACTAATTTCATATTAATAAAGGCACTTGATGGTTTGAATTTATTAATAAGTAGCCTTTTGTGAAAAACAAAGAGATTGATTTTATTACAGGCATAACAACAAAAGCTTTTGAAATTGATAAGATATTTACAATAAACCTTAAATCATAGATATAAATATAACTTATGTGAAATATTACAGTTATAAGAGCAAATCCATCTAATCATTATATTGTTTTCTATGTACTAATAATTATTATTTTTTTAATGGTTTGATAATTCATTCTAAGAACTAACTTGTTAATAATATTTAGACAATTGTATTTTAAGACTTATTATGAATTTTCATTTAAATAAGAAGGTAACCATCGATGGTTGATTTCGGAACAAATATTTTATTTTTAAGTGGAGTTGATAATTTTTATTTCAATATAAGCTATTAGTTATTGTATTATAAATGATATTGACGAAATAATAATTTCATGATAAACTTATCAAGTTATATTTAGGGTGTCTTTGTTTATACTCAAAACTTTTCAATTTAAAATTTTTACTTTCCATAACTATCTTTTTTGAATTATTTCTTCGTATCTTTCTATACAATCATTCTACTTTCCAATCATTTCTACACATGTATTTATATAACTATATAATTAATTTATCTATTTTAATTTTATTTTTTTACTTCTTATCACTACTTCTATCATATCACATTATTTTTTCTTATTCAAAAATTTTTCCATAGAAACTTTTATCTAAGAGTTTTATTCATTTTCAAATATACTCCTAATGATAACTTAGTTGTATGGGTAATTATGTAAAAATGATTAAAAATAGGATAATTATATAGGAAAATATGAAGAAATAATTAAAAAAATATAATTAAAAAGTAAAAAGTTTTAGAGTGTTTTTTGCAATAAACAAATTTGTCGAACTAAAACTTTTTAATTTAAAACTTTTCATTTTTCATAACTATTCTATTTTTTTAATTATTTTTCCATACCTTATTATGCAACTATCATACTTTCAATCATTTTTCACACAATTACTAACAAAATTAACCTTTCTACTTTAACTTTATTCTCTTTACTTTTTATTATTTTGTCTATCATATTATATAATTTTCATCTAATTTAAGAACTTTTATATATATAATTTTTCATCCAAAAGTGTTATGATTTCCCAAACGCACAATCGTTTTTTTATGTTGGCAAATATGCTCATAAAAAACCCATAAATCTATGCCCTCTCAGCATCCAAAATGCGTTGCCAGATATCTACGGATGTAATTGGGACAAATTATTAAGGGCTGGAGACTGATCTAACCCTAATTTATTCAAAAAAATATTTAATGTATTTATAACTCATTTATGAAAACTTACACAAATCCCAATCTATTTAACATAAACGGATCAGGCTGCTGGTTATTAACAGGTAGGTAAAATAGGTTGTGAATGAGTTAAATAATAAAAAAATAAAATGATAAACTATTTAAAATATAATTCTAAGTAGTCAGCAAAAAACTTCTGATATTAATCATCTAATTGAATTTAAAATATCAACTTTCATTTGTATTATTTATTAGAATGTTAATTCCATTGTTAATAATATGTATAATTTACTAAATAAATATTGGGAAAGCATCAAAATTTTATGCATTAATAAATGGGTTTTGGCAATTGATAAGTTAAATGGGTTGAATTTGGGTGGGTAGGTTGGACAAGTCAACTTACGACCAACTTATTCAATTGAGTCATATGGGTCGTGTAAATGGATTAGCAAGCTAAATAATCAACCATAATAAAAAGGTTGGATCAGTAGGGTTATCGGATTGACCCTAATCTGGTTACGCCCTGTGGAGAGTATCAGGTGTGACCCAATGCACCGGGTGCATTAAGCTTTAGTGCACTCGGCTACATTTCATCTATTTATTTTTATTTTTTAAATTTTTATGTAATTGTTAATTTGAGTGTATTTAATATGTGTATTAATTTTTACCATTTTTGGAGATTTTAGATATTTATTTTTGATTTTTTTAAAATTAGTGAAATTATGAAAATACTATTGATTTTAAAAAATAAAAAATAAATATCTAAAAGTATCTAAAAATGTTACAAATTTGTTATATATATATATATATATTAAATATACCTATTAACAACTGTATAAAAAAATTTCAAAAAAAAAAAATAGTTTTTTGCACCGGGTGCCCTTAATCACGTCCCGGGGAGTACCGGGCAGCTTAGCATGCCAATGGGCCCTGGCGAATTAAGATTTCAGAGCGCCCCCGTGGCGCTGCCGTCCATCTGTCCCGATCGCTATGTGCAATGTTCATTCAAATATAAGGAAAATTTACAACTAGACTCCCTTAATTTTTACGTTTTTACATTCAAACATATGGCTTCGAATGACTAGAGCGAGATTGGCAAACAGAATCTACATGGCATGCAACGCTTGAATGCTTTTGCAAAAGTCGAACATGCTCTCTAATGCACCTTAAACAGAACCTGAACTTTGCGTTGTCCCCAGAGAAATTGCAAAACAAAAATGCAGAAAATCAAACCATGATCACCTTCTGGTGCACCTGTTCATGATAATTTCTTTCTTAAATATCAGAGCAAGCAAATCATGGAAGGAGGCAAGTAAGTATGAAAAGCAGGGAAATTATATTTTCTTCCTTTCTCAAAACAAATCAAGTGATAAAGATATGTGCCTGTACCCAACACCATTAATGAAACATCCACAACTAAACTGCGAAGAAGATCTTGACAGCTAGTTTTCCTCCTCAAACCAGACACCCAACTTGTAACCAATTTTGGCATAGCTGAGAATTGCTAAGCTAAAATACTGTTTACAACGGATTGCAAATGGTAGTCAAGTTCATAGTTAGGCTCGGTTTGGCAGGACTTAATTTCGGTAGAAAAAATTTAACGCGTAACTTGTTTCAAACAAGCCATGAATTCTAGCTTCTAGCTTTTGCACACAAAAATGTCAGAAATTAGCTTTCTAGAATTTTATCCAAACACAACTACATGCCTTTCGAGTTAAATAAACCCACAGCTTTTTTCGCTTTGCCCCAGCCAAACAGCTCCAAGTCTTGTAAGTGGCGGCACTAAGCAACTCCATCATAGGTGTGTCCTCCTGACTAGATGAGATGGGATGTCAAGGTTGATTCCTTAAAATTTATGAATTGAGACATTTTTATTGTAGCCAGATGTGCATAGGTCATTAAGCTAGGGATTTTAATGGTTATGGTTAACCTGTTAACTTGCTTATCCAATAATTTATAAACGAATTTGGATGGTGATTTTTGAATAAATGACTTGTGATCACTAATCAACTAATTTATTCAACTATTTAATTAAATAAATTGTTTAGGGTTGAAATTTTACAACTTATCATCCAGTTTAACAATCCATTTGACTCGTTGAACCTGTTTAACTCATTAAAGCTTGAAGAATATATCGTAAAATCTAAGCTATGTTATTTTTCTGTCTCCTGATCTCTCGGTGCTGTGTGCCCTCAACTTCTGTTTTCTTGGTCTTATTGCTTTTGTAACTCTTCTAGCACCTAGTTGACTTTGTACTTGCTAGTGCATCTAATTCCCTCTTAAAAGGCCTATAATTTTTGTCTCTATGAGCGTGTCTGTCTTCCCTCTTGGTGGTGACGCCTACTCTCTCTCTCTCTCTTCTCTTTGATGCTCTATTCATTAATCTCTCCCTGTTAATCCCCCTCCCTCTCCTTGGATTTGTCACATTCACCTTTGCTAATAACGTGTATCTACAGATGCCTGTCTTAGTTGTCTACCACCTACCTCTCTCTTGTCATCATTGTTGTTGCCATCCAACCCAAACACCATCGCCCAACTTGATAGATATACTCGTGGGTTAAAAAAGTCGTAAATCTAGTAGTTCCATAATTATCTTGTTTAATAGAAAGTTTGCTATTAGTCTATTATCATGTTGAGTTGTACAACTTATGCATTGTCATGTTGTGTTCAATATACAATTAGCTATTATAATGTATATACACAACCATTAACAACTACCAACCAGTTTATTAAATGAGTTGTAAATAAGTTAAGGTTTAGGTTTTTTAAATGAGTTAATAAATAGATTAAGGTTGAAATCTTTTAAATATGTTACGATTAGGATTAAGCTTCAACCTGTACAACTTAATCTTTTAACATCCCTAATTAGGGCACACAAACATGAAAAATGAGATTTCACAAATGAGTTTCTAACGCATTAAATTCATCATGCAAACTGTACAGTGTTAAAATCATGCGTATGTCTATTTATTCTGCCAAAATCCCAAAGCGGCATGATTACTTGCTAATTGATATGCCTATTGAAAAGCTGAATCTATTATCCTCAGTTAGGGAGTACTATGATCACTTCTCCACCCAGAATCCAAGATATGCATCAACTTAAGAACATGTACAAACTTTAAACCTGTTTGTGTAATGAATCCGTTTGAAATTAAAAAAATCAACAATTTTATGACGAAACAATATGCTGATTTTTTGGACATCTTCGATAAGCATGTGAATTTCCAAATGAATTTCAGTAAAACATTAGAAATTCATGTTAAAAAATCATGTTTGAGGAATCCTAAAAAATTAGCATGCATTTCAGCAAAAATTAATTCAAATATGTATTGTTCATCGACAGTTAAACGTTCGATATTGGCATGTATGAGAGACCCTACGGAATCAGCATGCAGTCCACCCATCAAATATCTGAAACTAGCATGCATTTCACTAATAAATATCTGTAGCTCAAATCAACGTGAATTTTCAATCAACATGGATTTCAAGAAACAGATCCATTCAGATTTATGTGTATTTCGCGAATTGAGAAATCAAATGAAAGTTGACAAAAGGTCCCTTCAAGTCACAAGCCTTTTGTTTTTAGTAATTAGTACCATTTCGTAGCATGAAAATTGACGCCAACATCAATCAATTGCAAGAGTTTAGGTTAGGTTTTCCACTGCGTTGTGCTTGATTGAATTGAGGATTTCAAGCGGAAATTGCATTCTATTTAGAAGTTTCTTCTAAGTAGGCAATTTGTTTTGGGTTGGATTGCAATTGATTACAAATTCCACCCCTACATGGTCGACCGTGTGGAGTAGAGTAGACAATACATGCAGACTACTTACTTGCAGTAGGCAGGCAAGGTGAGGCATGACGAGGCACGTGCACGATTCGAGTCTTGGTAGACACAGGCCAAGATCGAGGACGGATCATGGAGTGTGATTAAGGCAGGATCATAAGGCGATAATGCATGCATTGTTGTGAATGTGAGGCGGACATGGTATGCATCGTTGACGTGGATGACATTAGTAATGCACATTACGCCTTCAACATTGATACATTAGAGCAGGAGCAGCGATTCATAAGTGTGGGTTAGGCTGCTAAGAGCATGGATCTTGGGCCTGTGTACAACATAGAATTATATAGAAAATTTAGACCTATAACAATTTGTTATTAGAGTCCAAGTTTGACGAAGGACAATAATGGTTCATCAAGGTTGAGGCAAGGTTGGTTACTTTTTAGTCTTTACTATGTTTTGAACTATTTGCTTTTTGTTTGGCTAAGGTAGTGAAGGTCAAGGCTACGAGAAGCCAAGACATGAAACAATTGATTGACTGGGTAGAACAACTCGAAGAGGCATTGTCTGCCATGATTCTAGAGGAAAGAGCTAAGATGAATAATCTCATTGCAACGGTTGTTACGCTTGAACAATTTAAGGCAAGTGTGATTACGGAAGTTCAAAAATTCAAGGAAAATTTGTCCAAAGAAGTGGAGATTCTCAAGTGCGTTGTATATGGCTCAAGAGAAAGCACACAAAAGGTACCTATTCCTAGTTCATATGAGGCTTTAGGAATACTAAGAAAATGAAAACTTTCTATGGGATATGGAGCAATGTGTTTAGTTTGGTTATGTTGATAACGGTGAAGAGTTTATAGTGGTTTGTATGCTCTTAAGCGGAGATGCAAAACTTTAGTTGCGTAATTGATTTGACGATGCAACTCGAACAAAAATCATCACGTCGGTGCAAATGAAGGAAGATTTGAAAGAAATTCCTTCCTTACAATATAGCATGGGTGGCTTTTGATTTGTTTAAGAAGATCAAGCACAAAATATATTTTTGCAATGGACATTGATTATTAATGTCAAATTATCAGAATAATTTTTTTTTGATATTTTTGCTTAAACATATTTGTGCTTGAAATAATTTTAAAATATTGACCACTTGTTTATCAATTTAATGAATTTATAATTTGATTTTTTTTTGCAGAGATCAGCGGCCCACCACCAGTCTCATATTTCCAACGGATAATTTTTTTTTTGAGCACAAGAAATATTAAGGGCCAGAATTTTTAAAGTTTCTCATTCATCAATTTCATTACCATCTGATGCAGCCCATTTGAAAATTTTTTATCCACCACCAACTGCCGTCTTCAATTCATCATTTCAGCCGTCCGATTCAAATTGTATTTCGGCTGTCCACCATCAGAAATATTAATATGGCCAGGAAAAAAAAATTCAGCTTGCCAAGCATCTATGGCATGCTTGAAGCCACCGCCCATACGATCGTCCAAATTAAATATCAAAGTCTACTTTTCAATTCGGTTTTCTAACCATTCAAAGCTGGAAATTTCCGGCAATGTATTAATCATCAAGCAGTCCACTGCCCAGACATGATATTCCATCCAGCGCAAGATTCATTTAATCCAAGCCGTCCAAATATAAAAAGTAGCAAATCACTGCCAGATATTTTGGAGAAATAACCTGGGGCAAAAAACATTCCACACGCAAGCGGCTATAACGCATAATGGTCAAAGCCGGCTGTGCATGCCTTAATTTTACGCAATTCACAGTTATAAAAGGGGATGCAATCAACTGTTGAACGCAATTCGGTAGAGAGGTAGAAACGTGTAGCAGGGAGAAGATTTCAAGCATGGAAGGAGATTAGTTTAAGGAGTGAATTTTTCTTCTCTTTTATTTTTGATTTTTTGTTTCTCTTATATAGATTTTATTTTTATTTTTTATTTTAGCCTTGTGGCCGATATTATTATGTGTGGCTAAAAACTTCATTTTAGGATTGCGATGGATCCTGTTTTTGAATCATGATTAAATTATATTTTTTCTTTGATTCATGATATTAATATTGGATTATTTACTTACATTATTTTTAATGCTTCTATGAGATTGGCAACCTTATAGATTGATTTGAAACTTTTGTGTAATGCTTGAAAAAGATAACTTGGAATTAGACAAAAAAGTTAAGTAGTACATGATCCATGTATAATTCTGAGGTTTTATTTCTTGAGGTTTCAATGCTGCTTGTTGTTTTAAATTCTCATAGTTTACATTGAAAATTAAAATTAATATGCAAGATTTATACAAACATCAAAAGAGAATATAAATAATATTACCCTAAACTAGTAATCCATATTAATAAAATAACTCAAAAAATTATAATAGATCATGAGGATAAGCAAGTGAAGTTGTAACCTTAGATTCATCTATTGGTAAGAGTTTCTTATTTAGTTTATTCCCTTCACACCAACTTAATCTTTTTCTTTCCTTTCATCCTTTCTCTTTCACTATAAACATCTTAATTTTTATTTAAGTTCACTAATTAAAATATAATTTTTAGTATTTAGTAATTAGTAAAAATTTAGTATCAAGTCTCCGTAGGAACAATAACTCTAATCTTCTATTTATATTATTTGTATGATCCATATACTTGCGGGAAAATAAGCAACAAGTGCCTCTCATGGGTGCATTGGAATTGGTGAATTAGTGACTTATGAAAGTTTGCTTAAGCATGGGTTGCTATATGCATTAGTTAAGCTTAATGAACATGAGGTTCATGACATGATTGACATATGTGCAATCAAGAACTTTACTTCAGTTGATTGTGAGCATGTTGTGGGTTGTTCTTGATAAAGGATGAAAGTAGAGTTAAAGCTGTAAACTCTAAATGTTGAAATAATTGTGGACAATTGGAAAAGAAAAGTGGACTTGGTAGCATTTTTCTTAGAAGACTATGATGTGATACTGGGACTCGATTGGTTATTAAGGGCTTAAGTTATGGTTGTTCCAGAACTCACAGGTAGTTTATAGCTAATAATCCATTCCCTTATTTTGTTTGTGAAGTTGCTGTCCCAATTAAAAATTTTAGTGTAGAAAGAGTTTCTATACTAGTGATTATGAATAACTAAGAAGAGGATGGTGAGACCTTATGACTAGCCTCGAGGAGGAGGTAACCCTTGAGGAAAATGGTACTCTTAATGGTGAGAGTGACATATGTTGGCCTTGAGTTCGCGGCAAAACTCAAGAGGGGAGAGATGAATTGGGTTCTTTCAAATTTCTTTCTATATCTTTAAACTTAACCCCTGATGAGTTTAGTCTATTTGAATGAAAACATGAAGAATAATAGAACTAGCAAAGTAATTATAGTAGATATAAGAAATTATAGTAGTTCGAGACAATCCTCCCCCTTATTTCACTCTTCTAAAAGCACATTATTATGACTTAGGTTTCACTATATTAATTAGATATATAACTAAAGTTATAGCTCTCTTATATATAACTAAAGTTTCACTACAAGTAGACAGTGGGTGCATTTCAACTGTGCATTACTTGTCTTTATTTAGCCTAGTCTCCAACATCAAACTAAGTAGAATAACGAAATAAGAAGTTTAAGGAGTTCTATACTTTTCAAGTTGTGTAGTTACAATTTCAGCACAAGTAAGAACGTGTAAATTTTAACATTGATGGAGATCTTCAACACCTACAATGAATAACATAGATCTTCTTTTTGAGCACTTAATGATCGCTTGAATGCTTGTAAGTAGGAAGCTGAAGGCTTAATGAATTCTCTTGCTACTTCATATGTCAGGCTTTAAATAATAGAGGAATAAATTTGAACATTATGAGGTAGGTGACATACATTAAATGCTCCAATGTTCGATTTGTTTTGATAGTTACGGTGCAAGTCGGATTTGACTTCAGCTATGACTTCACCCAAGTTGCATACTAGAGTCAACTTAGGGTTCAACTTGTGTGGCGTCCCAAACCGAGACATTACTTCCTTACCTCAAGACCTTATTGATTGGTAAATGTGAATCAAGATTATTGCCCTGATCACGCGGCGGGTTCTTAATTGAAACTCGTCCAAAATTTTTTTTCCAATTCATTCCTTTTATCTATCATTATTCATTTCATTCCACACTACATCTTTCATTATACAAGCATCGTTACACGTGTAATAAAATTTCATAATTCTTTCATAGCATTTATCTTGCTTTTCTACAATAACATATACATTTCATACATACATTCATACAAGCATTGGATCACATAGAACTTATAATTCTACATAAGTTCACATATACATCAACATACGTTGGATCTTTAACCAAGCTATCACATTTCATTCTTATAGCCCACATGGCTACCATCACGTACCTTTCCTTTATTGCTTAAATTTGCATTCTCTTGAGTTTCCTAGTACTTGTTTAAGGTTTGGAAAAACAAAATGTGAGTGACAACTCAATAAGCAAACATTTTATATTTTAAGGGCAAAGCTTCTTTTAAAACCTTTTTCTTAAATATCTTGAACACCTTTTTATTTGAGGATATATATATGTCCTAAAACATTATCATAAAATTCTTGTTCATAAGGACAATTACATATCCTTAAACATTCTCATAAGACATCGTTCTTAAAATCATTTACAAGCCCCGTGTGGGCTTGTTAAGGCAAAATATGTACGTTTTACCCTTTTTAATTAATTTCCTTTAATCTTATATGAATATTTTTAATATTCAAAGACGTTTACATAAAATCATCTTTCATTAGTGGACATTTTACGTCCAAAATATTTTCCTCATAACTCCTTTGTTAGATAAGGACATTATCATGTCCTAAAAACATCATACACATAAGCTTTTCTCGGCAAAGGACATTTCTATATCCACAAACATTTTTCATCTTAAACTCATTTAACCAAGAGACATTTGATGTCTTAAAATATTTTTGACATAACTTCTTGACAATAGACATTCATATGTCCTAAAACATATTCCATTAAAATACTTGAGCATTGGACATTCTCATGTCCATAAGCATTTACCATTTAAATCTTTTGAAAATGGATATTATTATGTCCAAAATCAAGTTTCATAAAAATTTTTTTTATAATCTTCGTTTTGAGGCTTGTTTATAACAAACAAAGCATATACAATAGTGATGAGACCAGAGCAGAGAGATAATACACCAAACAAGAACAAGGTGAGAAATTTCCCTTGATAATTCACAAGAAAG
>JAXCLR010000050.1:36284529-36300231 GCA_035584095.1 Annona squamosa | reverse complement strand
CATTTTAATTTTCATAAATTAAATCATGAAAATTAAAATAATTATTTATGCCACATTAGCATCTTCTAATCCTCATTCATCCCCATTGGTCATCTTGACTCTCATTGGCCTATGACGATTAATCTTAATCATTATTGTAAAAATCATCCATAAATCATAAAATCATCCATAAATCATCCAAATTATACATAATTCATATTTATATGCCAAATGCATATATATGAGCCTTACTTGGGTCTGAATATCATAACTTGGATCTTACTTTCCAACTTCTTAGTTTTTCCTCAATAACAACATGCTCTTGGAGTTTCATCTTGAGTTGACTTGGTGCTCAACTTGACCCAAGTTGCATGTAAAGTCAACTTAGAATGCGATTTTGCACTTTCATCTTTCAGTTAGAGAATTTATGCAACCCTTAAGTTAACTTGGTTGCGTTACTTCGCCTAAGTCATTGGTGAAGTCAACTTGGCTATGTGACTTCACTTCTCGCTTGAAAATTAAAATTCCATAACTTGTGTTTCTTTACTTTCATTCTTTCAAGTCGTTGATTTGAGTCAATTTGATCTTGAACTTATTCAAGTCGCTTGGCGGAGTTGACTTGGGTTTCCAACTTGATATTTGATACTTAGTATTTGAAGTCTTGTTCGACTTCTTTAGAATGTAAGTCAAAGTCCGGAGTTGACTTGTTCTTCAACTTGACTCAAGTCACTAAGTCGACTTAGGGTGCAACTTCGCACGATCATTTTTCAGTTAGAGAGATTATGCAACCCCCAAAGTCAACTTGGATATTAACTTCGCCTTAGTAGCCATCGGAGTTGACTTGGGTTTGCAACTTGACCTATTTATTTTTTAAGATTTGCATTCCTTTAACCTAAGTCGTAGTTTGAGGTCAACTTGGGTATGAACTCGACCTAAGTTGCTTGTTTGATTCGACTTAGCTTTGGAACTTGGTCTGCCATGATTTGATACTTGAATTCCTTATCTTTAAAAGCATTCACTGAGTTAGTACTCTTTAATACTTAAAATTGGGTTATTAATCATCAAAACATAGATTGCTTTTTAATTTTCTAATTGAGTTCATAACAAGATAGTGCATATGAATGCTTTATT
This sequence comes from Annona squamosa, assembly GCA_035584095.1. Lineage (NCBI taxonomy): Eukaryota > Viridiplantae > Streptophyta > Magnoliopsida > Magnoliales > Annonaceae > Annona > Annona squamosa. Next base: position 36,299,121 of record JAXCLR010000050.1, on the reverse strand, counting down.
TAAGGTCATTCAGGATGTGTTAAAGGATGTTGAATCTTCATCAAAGTATTTGGGTAATAAGCATCCTAAAGGAAGAAGGAACATTGAACGAGCAATTGAGTGCACTAATATTGCTCAATCTCCTATTTCTAAAAGGTCGGCATCATCAAAGTATACAAAATTTAAAAAGGAGCTTAGAAAGGAGTTGGATGTTGATATCATTCAACATGTGAAAATGTCTAATGGAGTTCCAATCTAGTTTCAAAGAAAACTAAAGGATCAAGGTGATTTTGTAGCATATATTATTTCAATGATGATGCAACCATGTTTTATTTTCTTGTAATAATATATAGGATATTGCTTGCTTTAGGTTTTATTTTGTTGTTTCGGATAACAAAGTTAGTGAACACATTGTAAAACTCAAGTGGGTACATCTATGCTAGTTTGTTGCTTTGCAAGGGAGGAGATTTTCTTTGAGCATGGTGTAGCCTTTGGATGAGTGTTTTTGTCTTGCCAAACTATGTTTGGTATGGTGCATACTAAGGAGGCATTTGGGCCGAAGGTGCTCAAGTTCCAAAGGTATGGTGAATAGTGCACGGATGGAGTCTGAGGATGTGATGCAATTTTCATGAACTTATGTAGGGATCTAGTGCACAATTGGTCCTTGACTTGCAAATGAGACTAGACAAGTGCAAGACTGTGAGAGTTGAATTGGTTAAAGGTGTTAATAATCATGGTCAACTCATTAACTCTCTCATCTAACCCATTTATGAATGTGTTTATATGAGATTGTGGGATAAATGTTTTATAATTAGTTAACTCGTTCACCTATTTAAATAAATAAACGGATTAGGATTGAAATTTTAAAACTTGTCAACTCGTTTAGTAACCTATTTAATCTGTCAACCCATTTATAATATGTTAAGAGAAAGTATACAAATGTTTACCCTAAACCCTAGTTGTCCTTTTTGCTTCCCTCTCTCTCTCTCTCTCTCTCGTTGTTCCTCTTTGTTTACCTACTCTCTCTCCCCCTCTTCGTTCGATTGTCCTCTATCTCTCTCAGTGCACTGTGTTGTTAATTTATACCATGTGTTGTTATTATGACTTGTATCATTTATTCACTGTATTGTTAATATAAAGTATATAATTTATGCATGTGTTGTTGTGATTAATATATACACAACCTAATAACAACTACCAATCTACATATTAAATGTATTGCAAATGGATTAGATTAGACATTTCTTAAAGGAGTTAATAAAAAAATTGAGATTGAGGTTTTTTAATGGATTAGGAGTGAGATTATGTTTTAATCTATCTAACCCGATCTGCTAACACTCTTAGAACTAGTGTGAAGTTGGCAAGAATTCTAGCTATTCTATAGGCTTGTGTATGAGCATGTGAGAGCATATGTTAAAATGATGTCGTGTGTTTTGTGCAGATCAATGCTCAAACCTATTGAAAGGTTAAGCATAAGTTGAACACCGCGTTAAAATTAAGTTGGTCCAACAATGTTGTTGAGAGATGCTATCGAAGGCGTGGAGTTATACAGGGCTTGGATAATTCCCAAATTGAACAAAAGGGGATTAGTCGAATTGAGTTGATTATTGTAGATAACAGAACTTCCTTAGGTGGGTTAAGTGTAGCCGAGGGTGGTTGGATAGTGCAACATCGGATGGTGTGCCGCATGATAGTTGAGCGACAAGACAGCTGTAAGCTAAGCATCACGAACCATTGGTCAACTAAGGCTAGAAGAGTTATGAGAGTTGGCTAAAGCAACATTAGGTTCATGCTGAGCAGTCTACCTATGATTGGTTAGGCACAATTCATAATTGCTAAAGGATGTTGATCCTTTCTGTTTTCATAGTGTAGCGTTAGCAATGGGCTTGTTGAAGCGCAAGATAATTATAAAGGATATAAGTCCTTGGTGCTTGCATTAATGTGGACATCGATGAGCTTTGAGTGGAAAAGTCTGCTGCATCCCTACATAGTAGATTGTGCAAATGGAGCAGATGATCCAACCCATCCCTTCTATTCAACGTGTTAGTCACAAACTTGCAAATTCAAAGAGATAGGCAATAGCACAGGAACAGAAAATATCCATTAAACACCAAATGCATATACAAACCCACCCCTTCCATTCACGGCGTCAGTCACAGACTTACGAATTCAATAAGAGAGAGGCAGTAGCACATGAAGGAAGAACGTCCATCATACACCAAATGCATATGCAAACCACCACCCCTTATATTCAAGGTGTCAGTCACAAAATTACAAATGCAATGGGAGACAGGCAGCAGAGATTTTCACAACATTCGTATTTACAAACATATGGGTCAGAAATAGAGCTGTTTGCATTGTGCTACTGTGGCCTCCAATGGGCAATAGGGGCACTTGAACGTGCGTGTGCTGCTCTTGGACAACTTCACTATAGATTGCTTGCACAGAACATGACCACATGGCATTAGCATTGGCGGGTTCTCCTCACTCCCTTGGTCACGGGAAACAGGGCACACAAAGATGGAATGGAACTGGAATTCAGGACTCAACTCCACAGGCACTGGCAGCTGCTTCATTGTCTGCCATTCTTGTTTCTTTGTAGCCATCACATTAGCGAGTTTCAGCAATGTTGGAAGCCCTTGGATACCAGCAGACACAGCAACAGTGAGAGGGCTCTCGTAAGACTGGCCCAAGAGGCTGCAGAACTGCTGTGTCAGCTCCTGAGAAAGCTTCTCCCAATGTAATGGGGAAAGAAAATCTGCATAAGGAGAGCGCTCAAGATGACCAGCCCACAAAAGGCATATTGTAAGCTTTTGAATCTCAGGCATGTGCGTTGAAGCAAATGGAGCCAGGAATGTCCTAATGTACTTCAGAGCCTCACTTTGGCTTCCCTTCTGCAGTATCTCCACAAACTGCAGCCTATGTAGCTTCAGTTCGAGAGCTGACTGATTCTGCAGAAGCTGGCTGCGGTTGGCAGCAGCCCAAGCTAATGCAGGGCCCAAGTTCCTGGACCTCATGGCCTCGAGTATTTGATACATCTCCACAAATGGAGATTTCAATGAAGCAGCCTCTGGCTCGTCAGCCTCATTGACAAAGCAATTGCCAAGATCAAAAAGCCCAAGCCTATATAAGTGTGCTGCAACAATACAGTTAATTGTCTGGACATCGAAATCCACATTCCTGTATGCCTTGGAAATGTCCTGAATGAACGACTTCTCTAGGAGCTTGGCATATTTACTTAGCCCAACATTCAACTCCTTCTGTGACCCTTCAATTTGACTGATTGGACAAATATCATTCAGCTTGCTGTTGAGGTCAATGAGAATGTCCCTCTGGCTTGTAGGTGATCCAGCATTCTTTGATGATTGCATTCTCGATAATGCATGTTCAATTTCTCGGCCCACCTGATCAATCACTTCTTGGGCCTTTGACGAAGACAGCTTCTGCTTCTTGGAAATTCGGTCAAAGGCATCTTTAATGGTACCGAGCTCCATTTACTAAGCAGTCAGATACACCAAGCTAGAATCCTGACACGAAGTAACATTATTATCAGCAAAAAACCACAGTCGCAATTGACAGGCAACAATAATCCATGCAATTGGCAGTCACATCTGTATCTGGGTCAAAATTGCAAGGTTTGCTAAACTAAATGCAAGACAAATACTTCGGGTTTTCTTTGCTCCCTTCATGGGAAAGCTTTTTCTTTATTCATCTCCCAACAAGTAAATGATGAAATCATTAACAATACTTCAGTACCAAACAAACAAACTTGTGATTGTGACAAGTCAGAACTAGTCTAGACCCACCTTGATGCGTTTATCACATGATAAGACAAAAAAATAGGACTGGAGTTGAGCTACCTTTCTGCAGTTATCATATGATTAGACACAAATCAGGAATTGTGGAACAAAAAAGCAGCTTATTTGCATACAGAAGCAATAACAATTGAATAATGAAACAAAGGATCCTTTCAGAGTCCCTGACTCCCTTGTAGTTCTCCTGTTAGATTCTCAGTCTTACAAGGCGTAGAAAGAAGAACACTAGGCCAGAACTCGACAGTACCCAACAGCAGGCTGCAGATATGATTAGAATAACCACATCCAGGGACCTTCTGATTGAGTAAAAACAGGCAGTTCTAACCTTAATGGTGGAACCCATTTAGACCTCATTTATTTCAATCGCATCTGAGATGACAGCTGAATGTACAAAAAAAAGCGAACAGAGGACCTTACTTTTGTGAATATAATGACATTTTTTGACATTAAGAACAGGCATATAATGAGTCAACTAAGAAACTAATATGGTAGAGGTTTTGCAAATATGCTCACATGGTTTGACCAGTACCAGACTATTAGTTTACAAAGATAGCCAATAGGCCCTGATAGTTTGACACAGATTGCAATATGCTCACAGAAATAGGGATCTGTCTGAATCTGTTTACTTTTGAAGTCCTCTATTGCTGAACATTATACGCTATGATTCCATACACTATTAATTCAACATACAAGGGTAAATTCAATTGCAATTTTAGACCATGAGGATTAGACATTTCAACATCGCCATCCCATCCAATACTCAATTGTAATTTACTAATTTTTTTTTCCCTTTGATTTCGTATCTTACAATTCGAATCATCCCAAATGCATTTTTTCCAATTCATGCTCAACAGATGTAAAACTAACAATGTATCTACAGGAGACAGGTCCTGAAAATGGGAGACAAAGCTCCCTCAAAAAAAAGTCTAACCAATTGCAATTGTAGTTTACTATTTTTGGTTGCAAAAGGACTATTCCGAAAGCCTTACCTCTGTCTCCCACTCGAGATATAGCTAACCACATCTCTGCTCAAGCAGAATTAAAGAAACCTAAGAAACTACATTCATAACTTAAAAGCCCAAAACCCGATCCATTTTAGTTAGTGCTAAATGTTGGGTCATTTAAGGAAAACCGAGTCATCCCTCCACAGAATTTTATATTGGATTATCCTTAAGAACAAATCAAATGCATTCTAGTATTTTATATGCAAATTGTACTGCATTTGAAATCAGTCAGATCAAGCTCAACAGAAGAAAATATTCTTAGGATTTACATGTTCTCATGAACTTTTCACAGAATTTGTTATTATTGTGAGATCCTAGGCCAGAATTATAGAATATTCATCATGGATTGTTATCAGTTCTGCTGCCTCCACATCCGAGCTGACATTTCGCATGTGATGCAAGTTCAAATATTCTGCTTTCCTTAAAAACTGTCTGAAAAATTTTGAAAACACATAGGAACTTCTTCAGTTATTAAAAAAGAAAATTAATGCAAAATACTCGCTCCCTTTCTTTGAGTTACAACGATTATAGATATTTACCCATTCGATCTATTAAAAGAATAGAAAATAAAACACACTTCAACAGAAAACAAGAAGGTATAGCTGATGAAAACACTCCTATTTGCAATTTCCAGAAAATTTCCTGGATCTCAACCAGTTGTAATGGCAAACTTTTCAACCTCAAATTTCTATCTTTCAGCCCCGGTGGAATGTCAAGCAGGCCCCAATTAGAGGGACATATCTGAGTGATGTTTGCTTCTTAAAGACTGAGAAAGAGTTTGGGTTTTGATAATTGGTAAACATGAGATCGTATTTTGGGCATTCCTCATGGTATAACAGCGGTTTTTAAAACCAAAAGGGCTCAGGATCTCGAATGCATAGGAATTAAACTTTTTAGATTTTAAAATGCAAAAAAACCGCATGATGCAAATGTTTCACTTTCAAAGTTGCCGTGGATGCAAATAGTTATAAATTATATTTATGATATATTAATACTAAAAATTATAAGCAAATATTTTTAAAAATATTTCTAAAGTTAAATATAGAAATTTGTTATCTTTTGGGCTTTTCAAATTCACGATCTTACGAGATTTTATGAAATAGACTTATTTACAATTTTATACAACTAAGAAATATGTTTGTAATTTTAACTAAATCATGTGTGTGCAATGCAAATAGCCCTAATATAAATGGAGTATTACTAAAAAGTGGGTTCTGATAATATGAAACTGGTTCCATGAAATTTAATTAACGGAAACTCTTCATTTGAGGCCCACCTAGATGGTTATAAGAAATCTATTCCATTTGTTACATTCAGAATTATTTTTTTAAGTTAGGAAACCAAGTTTTAGCCCAATCTAAGATTTCTATGGGCCCCATCAGGAAAAAGTGTAAATGAACATAATAAAATTGATTGATTTATACATCAATTTCAAAACTGTCAATTGAACTAAATCAATTAAAACATTCTTCCTGTATGTGGATTAATCAGACTAATTAGATGGGATAGAATTGAGTTTGAGAACTTGCCATACCTGCTAAAACCCCTTTTTTCTCCTTTAAGTGTCTTGGGCCATGTTTAAATTCTTTTTTTGTGTTGTACTTCATGAAGAAGCTACTTGTGTGAGTTATTGAGTTTTACATCTATGTCTATTGGGAGGATTAAATTTGAATTTTATTTTTACTGAAACAGTTACCGGTAAAATTTTACAACTTAATTCAAGATAAATCAACTTCTGAGATCATTGAAAAGAAAAGGCCAAAGAAGAGGACAAAACAACAGCAGTAAATTTAATATTGTAAAACTGGTTCCATTAATTGGGCAGCTGAAGAAAACCGCTTGAGACCATGCATAAAAAAGCATACGGGTAATAGATTAAAAACATAAGTATAATTATGACGTATAACTTGAGAAAGAATATGTTTGTAAATATTTAAATCCTATAACCACAACAATGAAGGACAGAATAAAAATACTTCTATCACCAGACCATGTGTGGAAATCTGCTTCACATAAACTGGTTCAATAGTTGGATAATTCAATCAACTGAGAAGCAGTTCAACTCATTTCGTGAGGGCTGCACCAGCTGGTAAGGGCTGGATTCCACTAATAACAGGTCGAATCTACCAGTTTCAAAACTCCAAAAAACTAGCAGACAAGAGATAAACAAAATACAGTACGCTTTGAAAACATTAGATCCCAGAAAGTTTCATTGAAAAGCTTCAGTTAACTGATGGTTCCCGATACTCCAACTTTAATATCATCATCTAAATTTTCACATGGCCTCTACAGCCTGAAGAGCGAGCATATTATATGATAAACAAGAATTTTTTCAAGTTTCAATGGTCGGGAAAACATAACATAGAGAAACAACTACCTCATCTATTTTAACTCTATACACTTCACTCCCAATATTTACTCCTATTATATAACATCATTACCCCATCTATTACAAGACCTTTTCCACAAACTTTTTTCACATTTTTTCCAACTAACCAAACACACTCATATATAAATTCAGAGGTGATAAATTTTAGTATGTTAACTAAATACAATTGAGCTCATAAAAATGAAAAGAAAAAATACCTAAAAAAGTATAAAATATACAATGTTGTTACTTAGCTAAGTAACAAAAATTTGTACAGTATCATTATCCCTAGAGGGCCCCTCATAGGTATGCTTGGAAATATCCTAAGCAAATCACAATGATGATTATTGTGATAATAATAATAACACTACTTCACACATAATTTTACATCTTAACTACCTACTGCCTTCTTTTTCTATTAATATCTTTACATTACCATCATTTTTTCGCATCTTTCGTACAACTATTTTGTATATATTCTAACTTTATTTCCTTTATACCTAATTATTTTCCTTTATCATATCACACCACGATCATTTTTGAAAATTTTCCCATTTAGTTTTACGTCATAAAAGTGCATTCCATTGCAAACTACAATGCTCGCAGACCACTAATTTTATGTGAATCATTTCATAAGTAATCAATCTATGTTGTAAAATATTGTATTATAAACAATATTAACAAAAAATAGTGTCATGGTTAAAGTTTCAAATTACATTCAATAAGTTTTTTAATAGAATAGTTAATTTTCAACCTTAGTGATTTAGTACTTACCATTATTTTTATGTTTATTCATACATACCTAGATCATGTTCCACACTATGGTTTTCAAAATCCAGTTTGTTTGGTCTATTTGGCCTAGTGTTCATATTTAGAAAGCAAAAAAATAATGCACAATGAAACAAGACCTTAGACCGGTAAGATGTTGAAAATTAACTTTTTTAAAATTAAAATTAAAATTAAATAATTTATTACATTATTTTTACATGTTTGTCAAATAGGATTCATGATTCTTTGATTTGGGTGAAAAATTCAATTTTCCAATTTAAAAAAATATATTTTTAAAAATAGATGGTGTTCAAGTCCAAAATTTTGATCCAAGGCTCAATCAAACTAGGTTAAAGGCTCAAAACACCAATAGTAGAAATCATTCCACACGTGTGGTGCCAAATCTGGATTCGAGCCTAGTGTAAGGGTCTATTGGTCTGGGCTGAGGACTCATGTCATCTAGCCCAAATAGGAAGGAAAGATGTAGTGTGAATGGAGACAAGATTTTTCATGAAAAAAGAGTAACCTATGAATACAAAATGATCCAAAAAACCACATGGCTAATCCGACCAAATTCTGCTATTCACAGCTTGTGGTTGGAATATAGAATACAAAGTCGAAGTGATGTTCCCTTGTTGTTGTCTCCCTCTCTTTCCACCAAAAAGGTACTCAACAAAGACTATCAACAAAAGCCCTCGACAAGAAGATAGGTTGGGTTTTGGTTGCCATTCTAGGAACGAATTCACACGAGAACATTAGCGTTGGTTTGGACACTATGAGAGGCTTTAGTATTCATTGCTAAACCTAAATTTGTCTTCAATCTGAAACCCTACCAACCTCCCCATGGCGAAGGAATTGGCTTCTTGTTACGGAGGATTGGGGTCGCATCCTTGAGTTCGTACTCCTTTCCATCGGAACACTCTAAGTGAAAAAGCCTTAACGGCCTAAAATTCCCTTAGGACAAAAAGCCTTTAGGGCCAAGAGCTTTTAGGGCTTAAAGCCCTTAAGAGGTGTGATGTTGCTCATATACATTGCTTATGTGGCCACAGCACATGCTTAGTAAAACAAAGCTTGTCTCAAATGACTTATAATGACTCGAGCCAATTTTGCCTCCCTCAGCTGTCAATGCTATCATAAATGCTAGGTGAAGATGTCTCGCTTGAGGTATGTGGCATCGATAGAAGTGACATCATTGCATTAATCTAATCTTGCTTTATCAAGTAAGCACTCCAAGGGCGCGAGTCTTGTGAGTAGCTGAGCCTAAGAGCCTTGGTCTTCAAAAGTTCACCGCTCCTTTTGGCGTTAACGACGACTTTTTCAAGCCATGGAGGCTACTATTTGTCCAACCCATATTATTTGTATCCTATAGAGCTATGATTACTGTTTAGGACAACAATTTCTACACGTCTTTAACCAAAGAGTTGTGTGGCTTTAGTGAACTTTTCATTCTTATAGTCTCGAGATTAGTTGGGAGCACGATCAAGGCGCCCAACTATGGCCATCAGGCCTTCTATTTGTTTTTCCTAAGTGCTTCTGAAGTTTTGCAGTGGCTGGTCCTTATTGTTACATGGTCGACTCGTGCGATTTGCTACAGTTGTTGCTGCTCCTACTTCAATGGTCGTGTTGATTCTAATTACGTGCAAGTCCTCTACTATCTAAGCACGCATGGGCTTTAATAGGATTTAAAGCTTCTCGTGTTTCCAAAAAATGCCTTGAATTCTAGACAAGGGCGCAAGCTATGGAACGATATGTCTCAATTTCAACTTCCCCACTTTCTGTGACAAATGGCTTTGTCAAGTTGGCCCCGCATAGCAACAAGTTTTTTTGCAGTTACTACTATGGGAAGGCTTTTCGGTGCTTATAAAAGCCTTATTTGGCAGGCTTTTAGTCAGTGCATCTAGTCTCCTTTCTATGCTCGTCACCAACCATGGGTAGCTCCAAGAATCTTTGTTGTCATGCCTTCTCTTGCTTCAAGATACGCTCACATTGTTCTTAGTGGGGCAATGTAGCTTCTCAATGATCATTAAAGAGGAGCAGTTGTTCCTCCAAAGGGGAGAATGGTCAATTATTAGCAATCAATTGTTCTTGAAGGGCAACACAAATTGGCACCAGGAACAAGTTTAGGGGTCACTTGTCCCTCGGAACTTGGAATTGGGGCCCAACTTGGATGAATGCAAGATGGAGCGCATCTCGCACAGTTAGCAAGCTTTTTTGGACATTTCTAGTCATTGGAGATTTTTTACCTCCCAAGTCATCCATGTCGGCATGCACATGTAAATCATGCTGCAGCCCTTTTTATGTTGCTCAAATTTTTCTTCTGGGAAGGCGACAATGGCAGAGAGCCTTTTTTATCCTCTCATTCCACAACCGTCATTTGCCCCCCTATGCATCTTCTAACCCCTCTTAGGGCCTTCTTTGGAGGACTTTTTCCCTTGTTCTTTTCACCAATTGTAATGTGAGAGGGATTGAACATCGCTATCCTTTACATCTAAGCGATTGTATTCAATTCTTCTTTGTAATGAAATTGATATATTCTTTCTTGCTTTTGTCATTGTCATCTGGTAACTTTTGCATGTTGGGTTGTTTGCAACCTCTAAGCAGTTGAGAATGTTTCCTCGTCGTCAAATTGTTTACATGCCTTACAAGTGAGAATAGTTAGCCTTTGCTTAGTCTTGATTAAGAGGCCAAAAATATACTCAGTGTGAGGGTTTTTGGTCAGGGCGATTGTGCGCCTTTCTTATGTCATTAGGGGCAATATGTAGTGTACTCGGCTATGTAGCTCCTATGGGGGCGACAAGAGGTCAGGCGACGTCCCCTTGCATAATATTTCCTTTTTGCCATAATGGAATACCGGCATTGTTTTCGGGATTTAGCATGAAGGGTTCTTTTGCTAGGCTTACAAGTTTCTTTCCTCAGCTTCGTTGAGATTCTCTTAAGGTGGCTGATGTCATTATTGCTTGCCCAGAAGGCTAGGTCCATCGACTTCTTGGAGTACTTGGCCTACTCTATTTGTCAAGTGGGCTCTTACAAAGCCAACAATCTATTAGGTTGCTTTGTTGGACACGATTGTCTGCTTGGTTACGACTTTGTTATGCATAGCCCCCTTTTAGTGACTCTAAAACCAAGTGTTTAAGCAAATCCTCTAGAATATGGATGTTTAGTCATAGAATCTTTTCAAATTGCTCAAGATTAATTTTTCCAGACCTCAATCACAGAGGAAGGGTACAACAAGGTTGGTCTAAGTGATAGATCTAAGATTAATTTTTACTAGGCCTAAATTTCAGTAGAAGGGTATCATAGGTTGGCCTAAGTGATATGTCCAACTTTTTGGTGAAATGGAACCACTTTCCTTTTTTGTGAAATATGGTGGAGTGCTCCTATGAAGTTTTATGAGATTTGGAGATATTTATCTTTTTGAGCATGTTGTTCACCTTTTGTAGCTCCCATGTCCCTCGGACGTTATGTTTGGGTGTCAAAAGTCATTGCTATCGCGGCAGCTATTGTCATGTGGGTCATGTTTACTATTGACATAGAGGCACTCAAGGCTGAGAGGTAAGGCCCATCATCTAGAAGCTTGGCTGAGAGCAAGATGACCGAAGTTGGAAGTGAGGTGCTTAGCTGATTCATGTGCATTTGGTGTTGGATATAAGTTACAAGGCACATGAGTGTCCTCTAAAGGCTTACACCCTTAAATGTTTTCTTCCTAATGGCCTTCTAGCCTACTTTTGAGCCTGATACTCGCCTCTATATGCATCCCCTTTGGCCTCAGGTCCTAGACCATTGGACCTCTAAGTTCGTGAAGATCTTGAGAGGCGCTCTCAATCTGGATAGGTTTTTTGACTATGCCTTTCTTTGTGCTCTTGACCCAAGAGAAGGTTAAGAGCGTTGGAGTAAATTATGTGAAAAGGAATACTGAAAATCATTTCCCACCAATGACGTTAAATGCTAAAGTTCAAAATTTTGGTCCAAGGCTCGACCAAACTAGGTTAAGATCTCAAAACACCAACAGTAGAAATTGTTCCCCACATGGCACCAATGTTGGATCCAAGCACTATCAAACGCTCTTGTGGTTAGAGTTAAAGACTCGGATTGTCTAACCTAAAAAGAAGGGGGAGGGGGCCCCACGGGAGGGAAGAAGAGAGAGAGCATGAAGGGACATAAGATCTTACGTGAAAAAAGAGACCTATTAATACAAGATCACCCAAAAAACCACAAGGCTGATTCCAGCCAAAGATCAACTATTTGGAGCTCATGGTTACAAGGAATATGGGATACAAAGTCAAGGTGATTTTCCCCAACTATGGTCTCCCACTCTTTCCTCCAAAGGAGTCCCCTAACAAGGGCTCTCAGTATGAAGAGATGTGTTATAGATGCCATTCTAGGGAATGGATACACACAGGAACATTGGTTCTGGTTCGAACCTACAATGGGAGGATTCGATATCCGTTGTTAGATCCAAATTCCTATCTTCGGCCTAAACCCTTCAATCACACTATCCTAAAACCCTTCCAATTTCTACTTAAAAAAGGAATTGGCTCCCTATTCTAGACAATGGGGATCACACCCTGAATCCAAACTTCTTTCTATTAGAACCCTCTAGGGCAAAAGAGCAAGGGCCTAAAATTTCCTTAAGGAAAAAAGGCTTTGGGGCCAAGAGCCCTTATAGCCTAAAGCCCTTAAGGAGGTGTGATATTGCTTGTATGCATTGCTTAGGTAGTTGCAACACATGCTTAGTATCAAAAAGAGATCTATTATTATCTCATCAAATTTTCTTTAAGTTGAAGCATTTGTCTCTAGTTTTTTAAGAACAAAACAATGCCTTTTTCAAATAGATTTTAATGACTAGAACCGATTTTGCCTTCCTAGGTAGTCAAGTCTATCATTAATGCTGAACGAAAATGCCCTGCTCGAGGGCTACAGCATTAATGGACTTCCTTAGATGAGAAGTAAACCGGCATTGAGGCGATGTTACGACATTAGTCCGATCTTACTTCCTCAAGGAAGGCTCAATTTTTGTGCTTCGAGGGCATGAGCCTCAAAAGCTACTTAAGCTTGAGAACCTTGGTCTTTGAAAGTTCACCGCTCCTTATGGCATTGTCAATAGCTTCTGTAGGCCAAGGGGTTGGCTGTTTGCTCAACTCTTATTAGATGAAATAGAATTATCATCATCATTGAGGTGAACAAGTTTTGACATTGCTAGACGTAGAGCCCAAAAGAATAAATTGTGCTTCAGCTCAAGGAGAAAATTCATGCATGTGTAAAATGTCCATTTTTTAGGTCTCGTTTGTGGTCACATTGCTTGCCTGCCCTTTGCAAAAAAAAAAATAGATAAGCACTTCTGCCAAAAAGCAATATTTCCAAGCCTCCTACAATGTGCTTTCAAGCTACATTTCTCCCTTAAAAATAGGAATAAACGCATCTATAAGGTGTGCCTTATCCAAAGAAGTATTGAATTTGTCAAGTCCAAGGGGAGGATAAGCATGTAATTGCCACTTAAATGTAATGCCAAATGGACCCCAAGACATTCTTCCTCTATGGATGAATGACTTTGTATATTGTAATATTTCAATGCATTTGCAACTAAATATATGTTTTTTATAATTTATATATAATTATATTTTATAGTGGTGGGCCCACACAATACTTCGATTAAAATGATTTTAATAAATTAATAAGAAAAATAATTTTAAACTATGTAAATGGTTGGATTCTGTTTTTGTTATCAAATGGGCCCATTTAATAGGTTCTATGACGTAACCCTTTTCGCCTTTTGTTTTTATTTTTTATTTTATAAGCTAGTCCGCATTCAAGTCTTGAGAAATCTTAAATTCACCTTAAGTATAAAGGCTCCATGTTTGCTCTTGATTTTTTGTTTTCAATTTTTTTTTTAAAAAAAAATCCAAATTAGGCTTACACTTATTTTTTGGGTTTTAAAATATCTTTTATAAAAAATTCAAACCATGTATCATGTGATATGGCCTAACTTGACCTCGTGAGACTAGATCGGTCCTTGAGACCAAAAAAGGCCCCCTTGAATAGTTTGTGACTAAGATAAGATTAGAGCAAGCAACAAATGAGGTTGACCTAGTCAACGTTGTGAAGAAGGATTGATACCCTGAAGTATACACCATGCCCCTAAGATGCCTATGATAACCTGGATCTACACGAGTCTTGGAAAAGTAGGTTGCCACCCTTGAGCCGGCTTGGTGTCAATTGCTAAGATAAACATTGACTTGAATAGATTTGGCCACTGTCTTGCTCTGCTCCATGACTAATTCCCATTAACCATCTCTACAGTAAGGCACTCTAACAAGCCTAACTCCCACATACTTTTAAGAACAATCATCATCATTAGCCTAATACAATAGATCACATTGCTAGCTAGGGGCGTATCAATGATTAATCTTAAGAAGTCTTTCCAAAGAAAGAGAACAAGAGAAAGACATCAGAAAATCATATTACAAAGTACAAGGAGACAAATCTCCTCTTTTACATTTCATTGTAAAGAACTTTGTACTTCCTTTCTATTTCAAGATAAAGAAAGTATCCTTCTTTGTGGTTTCTAAAATAGGTATTGGGAACTACTGAGCTTTCCCTTTTCACATAAACTCTATCTCTTGTGTGCTCCCCCGCCCCCACCCCCCCCCCCCCCCCCCCC
>JAXCLR010000050.1:36273417-36284429 GCA_035584095.1 Annona squamosa | reverse complement strand
CCCCCCCCCCCCCCCCCCCCCCCCCCATCCTCGTCTTCTCGGCCCTTACCCCCTTTAAGGTCTCGACCCACATTTTAGACCTTATTATTTATTGCCATTTGTGGAAAACAATTTTATAGTTCTCTAAAAACGGAGGTGGCTTGCAAGACTGTTTGTGTAGCCAAAGCCTTGTCTAAACTCTCTACCAAGGACCAACAATCTAAGTAGGTGCAGGTCAACGCACAAGTGAGCAATAAAGGACAAGGTGGTTATCTCAACCAAATCCTTGAAAGGAATGGTGTTGGTCCTATGGAATCCAAACTAGGGGCTCACACTTTCCATCCTATAATAAATAATGTTATGAATTTTAATGACGAACATAAACATAAATGACATTTGAATGAATTAACATGCAAAATGAGCATTTTTTTTAACATTAAGGGCATGTTTGTTTAACCTCAAAATTTTTCAAATTAAAGTTTTTCAATTTAAAACTTTTCACTCTCCACAACCACCTTATTTTTTAAATCATTTTTCATATCCTCCATTCCTCCTATGCAATTACTCCACTTTTCAATCATTTCTATACAACTTATCTATTTTAACTTTATTTTCTTTACTCCTCACCACCACCCCTATCGTATCATATCATTTTTCCCTAGTCATGGTTTTGAAAATCGTGCGTATCGGATCCAACACGGCTATATCGTATCGGTATCGCCCAACACCTATACACACCCATATCAAATTAGGATTTAGGTTCTTTACTGTATCGGGTAGTATAGAATTTGCCATATATCAGGTATCATATCAGGTCACGTATTAGACCTCAACACACTGTCCATCAGTGCTGTTTGAAGGAGATTCACCCCATACACAATCTTTCGACCAGGTTTTCCACCCTACAAGCTTCCTTAATCATTTTCAACAACACCCATGTGTTGAAATCCCATTAAAAACCAGATCTGAGCCAATTTTCATCCAATGTGGGGGGAAAAGTGGATTTTATGCCGGTTGCATAAATAGGGATTAAAATCCCAAAAAAATCCATTGCTTCACAAAATCATCACTGTAGAAGGAAGATGGAGTAATTTTGACCACATTGAAGCTTCCAATTTGAATAAAAACATGTTATTTTGGAAGTAATTTCAGATCTAGCAGGA
Source organism: Annona squamosa (assembly GCA_035584095.1). NCBI lineage: Eukaryota > Viridiplantae > Streptophyta > Magnoliopsida > Magnoliales > Annonaceae > Annona > Annona squamosa. Next base: position 36,283,287 of record JAXCLR010000050.1, on the reverse strand, counting down.
AGAAAGCTTTTTGGGGGAAAACCACATAAGGTAGGATTTTTTCGCATATTTGCTTTAAGATTTCAGATCTGAATGCATTTTGTTAATATCATCCTATTATTGTGCTAGACCTATGATTTCTTGATTTTTAAATCATTTTTTAAAAAATAATTCCGAAAATTAAAAAATATAATTTTTTGTTGTTTCATTTTTCCATCTTGATATAAACATTAAATTTGCGTTTTACCTCTCTTTTCACACTTTATTATGATTATAAATACATTTGTAATTTTCGAATTTAAAAATATTAAGTTTACAAAAATATTTAATATATATTTTTGATTGTATGTGGTACTTTATTAATGATCTGGGTATGTTATTTTTTTGTGCTAAATCTATGATTTATTTATTTTTAAATTATTTTTATTTTTTAAAAAAATAATTCCCAAAATTAGAAAATATTATTTTTTTCTTGCTGATTTTTTTTCATCTTGATACAAAAATCAAATCCGTGTTCTACCTTTGCTGTAACATAGTATTTTGATTATAAATATATTTTTAAATTTTCAGATTTAAAAAATTTTAAGTTTATAAATATTTAATATATATTTTTGTTTGTATCTAATACTTTACTAATGATCTGTGTATGTTATTGAGTTACTTTTTCATTTTGTGTGTCCATACTTCCACGTTCATGTTATTGAAAACTTATGTGGCCATGTGTCCTGACATAGATATTTGAAATTTTGAACTATTAATTATGTATTGATGTAAAGTTTGCCTTTTATCTATTTTTTAATTCTCTTCTTGTTTATTATTTAATTTTTAGCATGATATTGTCATTTCTAGTTATAAAATTGCATATAAAAAATCATATTACTTGTATTCAATAAACAACTATTTATAAGAGAAAATGGACCAATACATTATCCAATATATATGCAAAATGTGCACAAATTATATATTCTTTCATTTCTCATTTTTCTGAATTTATTACATATTTTTTCAGATTTTTTTTTGGTTAAAAAAAATTCCGTCCGATACCGATACCAATACACCCATATCGTATCGTTTTTAGAAGGGGTTGATACACCCCCCGATACCGATATTCAGAACCTTGCTCCTAGTTCAAAAACTTTTATACCAAAATCTTTTCATTCAATAGTTTTATTACTTACCAAACGTATCCTAAAAATGATTAAAAAGAAAGCACATCTATCAAATTATCAAATTATTCTGCATGTATCATGAATTACCAAACAATTGACAAAAGTAGCAAATCAACTCCAACAGAAGGATAAAGTCATATGTTGATTGATCGAAGAATTAAAAAGAATAACTTGATCAAATTAGCTAAATGTAATTTTCATAGGTGACCAAAGAAACTCACAATCAAACAAAAACTCAAATTGGTCCGTGCTTACAAAAGCAACTTAACGAAGGCACAAAAAAACAAAGTTTTGATGAGTACAGTACTGCTTGAAAGTGACAAGTAGATTATAAAGAGAATTAGAGATCATTTCAATAATTTGAAGATTGTTGAAGTAATTTGAATCACTTAAGTTCCTTCATGAAAAATTTTAGAAAAAATGGAGTCTTAGATCAGCTAGCAGGCTTGCAGAAGCACCTCAACTTCAAAGTAGTCAGCAGTCGCAAAGCCAACTGACAGTAAAGCAGAAAAGTAGAGTTGCAACTATAAAACAACATTTATTGCTATAGTAACCATTTGGTGGCCTTGATATCAATTGATTCAAGAAACCTAGGACATATAAAAGTGACAACGTCAATTGGAAAAGAAGCAGAGATCATAACATCAACATTCTCTGTATTCTTTGTATTCTATTCAAAATCTCAATCACTTTCCGTTACTCCTTTGAACTGAATGCGAAGAAGCATGCAAAACACATCAATACTTCAACATTTGAAGTTATTACAGCACAAATTCTATAATTCTAACTCATTATGTTATTTTTTATTTAATGCACAAATCTGCTTAGAAACTTTATTTTGTATTCTTCTTATTTATAGCAAAAAGGGTTATTGAAGCTTCTGTGGGATTACAAATGTAGATCTGTAGGAGTTGTTAGCAAACTCGTGAAACCAATAGATGTTTCTACTTTGATTATAACGGGAACTTTTGTTGTAGTCACAAAGACCAGAGTAAGTGCCTGAGTTTTAGACCGAACTATTATACTTGTGTGTTGCATTGATTTAGTTTATAGTGTGTTGTTTATTTTTGTTGCCTTACTACTTCTGCAGATATGCACTCACCAAAAGTAATGCCTCCATCCACGGACACATTACAATGCAGCCCTTACTCCAGGAGCCTTTCTAAATGGCGAAGCTTGTTAACAAAAATAAAATTTTGATTTAGGGTACGACTGGTAAAAGAAAAAAATATATTTTTTCACAAATTTTTTCATACAACTAACCTACTCCACAATCGCTTCTTCATATTTTTCCATGCAACTATTCTATTTATTTTAATTTATTCATTTTACTCCTAATTATTACCCTTATCATATCAATTCATTACCTTGTCTATTTCAAAAACTTCACCATATTACCGAACACACCCTTAATTATTGCGGAAGCTTTTTTTAATAATCCAAAAATTCAGTTTAATTTTAGAACTTTAATCTAGTGTTGTTTTTCCGATCTAAAATTTGGCAACATACCATCTATGATTATAGTAGTTGGATCAGAGCTTAGCTACCTTTAACAGTAAATCCATTTGTACAAACCTGATAGACATAATAAAATTTAACATCTCATAAATCATCCATTCATATCAATCCAAATACATTTCAATAAGATCCAAACTTCATTATTAGATTCATTAGCACATTCTAAGTATACCTATACAATCATTATCACAATATATTTTCATAAATCACGTAATTTAGAATTACTTTAAATTTAAATATCGACCACAAAACATCTAGCAAACACAAGCCAAAAGCATTAAATCAATTATTAACAAAGAAACTTAAGCTTCACTGCCCCTTTGGCAGTGAAGAGCCTTCTATCAACAAAGAAACTTATCTCCACTGCTCCTTTGGCAGTGAAGAGACTTCTTCTTAGTTTGCTTCATTTGCAATCACTATTAATTTTCAAAAGCAATGACTATGAAATACTCAATAAACAAGCATTTTGAAATACATATAAGCATTCAAATACAATTGCGCATATTTGACAAAGATGTATATGCTCATACATGCAATGTTCACGTGACTCGTAAGTCATGGGAAAAATGACACTTAACAAGGGATCATCATTCCAATACTTATTTACATGAGAGATGTCAATAATCTTTTGATATGAACAGCTCGACAACAAGAAGAAAGGGCAGCAGCCCTATTTAGCAACCTTGACAAAAGCCTACAGGAATTCCCGTCATGATATACATGCATCTTTCATTCCATATACATGTGTTATGAGATGATTTCATCATTTTCATCATAATAATAAGTCCAACACAAATGAATGACTCTAGACATCATCATTTCAAACATCCATGGTCAACTTAAAAACACCAATCCATAATCACTGCAAGTTATTTGATGCATTTAAAGCAATATATTTGAAAATCACTTTGCAGAAGGCATAAACAAAACAACTTACAAACACTATTCCAAATACTGGTTAAAACACAATTCATGAAATTAAACCTCATCAAATATTGGTTTACCTCATGGAGCTTTTGAAAAGAAAGATTTCTGAGGTTTGCTTACCTCGAAAACCTCAATTATCCTTCAATCTCTACTTTACCCTTGCCTTTTCCTATTCATACAAATAAAACTATTTTAAGCATCTCATATATTTCTTATGTTTGAACACATGCATATTATATACCATAGCTTAATGATGCTTAGGTCTACTCATGACTTAGCTTCTTTACATAGGATTTTGCCTTTTCCCCATGGCGTAGTCAAAATTTTCATTCGACCTACCATCGTTCATTATCACCTATTATAAATCCAAAATCATATATTACACATGTGGAAAAGGTTAGATTCCCATTAAACATTCTTTTCAAACTTTTACCTCTCAATTCAATTTATGGGCATGTTTGTTCACCTCAAAAACTTTTCAATCTAAGGATGTACTTGGGAAGTAATAAAACTTTTGATGAAACATTTTCGGTAGAAAAGTTTTTAAAATGAGAGAAAATGATGTAATATAATAAGAGTAATGATGAAAAGTAAAAAAAACAAAATTAAAATATATAGGTTAGTTTCATAGGTAATTGTGTAGAAATGATTGAAAAGTAGAGTAGTCAGATAAAAAGATGTGAAGAAAGAATTAAAAAAAACGGTAGTTGTGAAAAGTGAAAATTTTTAAATTAAAAAGTCCAAAGTTGAAAGGTTTTGTGGGTTGCCAAACAAGCCACAAAACTTTTCACTTTCTACAATTACTCTATTTTTTAATTATTTCTTCACATCTTCCTATATAACTACTTTACTTTTCAATCATTTCTATAGAAATGCTCATACAACTAACTTATCGATTTTAATTTTATTATGTTTACTCTTTATTATTACCCTCATCCTATCACATCATTTTCTCCTATTTCAAAAGCTTTTACATCAAAAATCTTCCATCCAAAAGTTTTGTCACTTCCCCAACACACCGTATATCTTATGGGTCTTTTAAATCTAAGCTCACAACTTGTGAATCAAATACCAAATTTGCAAAATATCATGTAAAACTTTTTGAAACAATCTCGAACATCAACGTAAACCTAAATACAAGTGTTCTCATCATTCTGACTTCATTTCGTAATGGTTTTATCAAAAATATCCCTTTGTCTTTTAAAAACTGAAAATTAGCTCATCTGAACCCCTTTTTTCATAAATGAGTTATAAATTACCCAAAATTTGTAAAAACATCTCATACACATAACTATGTTCCAACTCATAAAAACTAAAAATGCATTCAAATGGTTTTAAAACCAAAAATTCAATTTATACATGTTTCTTTGTACTCATTTTGGCATGTCTTTTTGAATGATTTCTTTAGCTTGGATAGCCTAGAAACTTGGCAAATTTCCTACCCTTACATAGGTCTTTAATCTTACCAAGTTTCATTATTTTTAGAGTTTATTTACCTACATGATAGGTCAAGTTAATTCCCATATTGTGTAGTTAATTCCCATTTTACGCGACAACTTGACTTTAATGCTTCAACAATCATATTTTCATGTTTTTCATCAAATTTTTACTTCTCACAGTCCATTGAGTTTATATAGCTACTTGGCATTTTATAAAATGACTTTTCAACATGAACCTTAGTTTGGCAGCTTTCCCCCATTTTTAAGAGGTCTAGAGTTGGATTTTAAAATTCAAGTATTTTTTTGCCAAACTCCATTACTCACACATTTCATTTAAGGCATCCAGATTGGATAAATTGCTAAGTTGCATCGAACGTCACAATTTTAAGAATCCAAGCCTTAAATCCAAAACTGTCCAATTTTATGCATTTCTGGCAACTACTTTATAACTATAAAAATCATCCCAATCAATGGGATTCGCTAAAAACAATGTCTGGAATTCAAAGTGAATATATTGAACTACAGTCATGCCAATTTTTAGAATTTTTAAATGGCATCCAACCCTCCAAATCAACTGAACAACTTTGATAAATAAAGACGACAGTCTCAAACTTAAATAAATTATTTAAATCAATTGCAATTCCTAAAAATACTGCCTGGATCCAAATGCTTTTATATTAAACTATGTACATACAAATTGTTTTATGATTTTAGGATAACATTAACTATGCTAAATACGTAGCTTAACTTGCGGGAAAAACTAAAAATTTCTGCATTTGCTTATCCGGGCAGCGATATTGCAGCCGTTTTTTAACATTTTTTTAAATCTTAATATTGAAAACCTACTGCTCTATGGCATATAAATTTTTTTACTTTAAAATTTTTCTTTACTTTTTCATTTCTAACGTGTTTTAATAAGGAAAATCAACTTGCAAAAATTATCACATAATGCTAACTTTACCAAAATCATGATTTGCATGGCAACTTGAACCATTATACAATCTGTCAATGTTCAGCTATCATACAGGCCTAATTTTAGGCCTTAAAATTTGGATTTTTAATCCATCCGTCCTACACCTTATTAACACATAAATTCAACTATTAGAAGTCAAAAAATAGATACAAGGGCTATTTGCACAACTGCTGTCACGGTCAATATAGCCTACCCAATTTCAGCATTTTTATATTCCAAGAATCCCGTATAAATCATTCTTGCATCATATTTAATAAGTAAATTCAACATTTAAATCACACTCCCACACACTGTCTACATAGGTGTCATGTCCCAGCCCGCATTTCCATCACTTTCTCGGCATATAATTCCTTAAAAATTTTGTTTTTAAGTCATTGCCCACACGAATCCCGCAAAAACCCATGCTTTCCCATGATTTCGTGGCTATTCCCAGTCCACGGTTGGTTACAATTTCGAATCCCCTTTTTCTACACGCAGTTTAGCATGTTACATCCATAATCCCCAGTTCCAAACATAGTTTGCATGATTACAAGAATTAAAAGAAAGAAAATCGATCCCCTAGTTGTCCCCTTAGCTGCGGGACTCCAATCCATAGGATAGGATTTGATTTCAAGCTTAACGTTCATGAAGTAAGCCTTGTACATGAAGATCTACGCATATCCAACAAAAGCCCCACCATTTTCATGCGATTTGGGGAAGATTTAACGAAACCCTTAAAAACCAATCTCTCTTACCTCCGCACCTCGGCAAAACAGGAGACAGCGATGACGACGTGCGGATCCGACGATGTGCGGCTGACGGCGTGGTGGTCGTGCGGCCGGCCCTCTTCTCACTTTCGTCCTCCTCTCCTTCTCTCTTACTCTACTTTTTCTTCTGTCGCCTGTTTTTGCTGTCCCTTGCGACTGGAGGAGAGAGCCTTCGGGCTTCTGTATTTGGGATGGCCGCACGTGCTGGCTGCCTCTCCAATCTATATTTTTTATTTTTTAATAATAACAACACATTATTTACATGTTTTTACTTGTTAAAAATTCAAAAAATTCATATTTTTCGGTGCTTCTGTGGAACCCTCCTTTCGTGGAATCCTTTTCATTTTCAATTTTTAGATTTTTGATGAAAATTTACTATATTTAATATATTATAAAAAATCTACTATATTTAATATATTTAATATCACTTATATCATTATAAAAATTATTTTATTTGTCTAATATCACTTTATATGAGTCTCATCTACAAACAAATAAAATTAATATTTATATGTTTGGCTGCTTTGCAGTCAACTCTTAACCAGAATGGTTTGTTTATAATATATTTTTGAAATTTTTGAACACATAAGACTATAGCTAACATTTTTTTTAATAAGATATTTCTTTCTAGTTTCATTCCACAAACCAGAAGTGAAATGAACTAGTTGTTCTTGATTTTTTATAGGTCTTTGGTTTAAGATTCCACCGTATCCTTCATCTGAAGCATCTGTTTCAATTATTTTGAATAGTTTGGGATCTGCCAAATGAATGAGTGGGAAGAATTTCACTTTTCTTTTAAAATTTTGGACTATCTGAGTATGTTCTTCATTCCATGGAGGAGAATTTTTTCGTAGCCTTTGTAATAAAACTCCTCTATTATAAAACTCATCAATATAATTTAAGCATCCGATGAATCATTGAAGTTGAGTTTTATCTTTTATTTCATCTGAAAATTTTTCTGCAAATACAATTGCTCTATTTATAAGTTGAATTGCTTTATTTTTTTATGCTGAATCCAAGAAATGTTATTTCTGTTTGAAATAATTTTATTTTTCTTTCTGATAAAACGAGACCATTTTGATGAATGATATTCTTGAAGGTTTTCAAATGTCTCCAATGTTGTTGTATAGAATCAAAAAATATTAATACATCATCTATATAAACGATAATAAAATCACTGAATTTATAAAAAAAATATCATTCATTATATTTTGAAATTCGAATGGGGTATTTTTTAGGCCAAATGGCATTACATTCCATTCATAATGCCCAAATGGAACATTGAATGCAGTTTTATACTTGTCTTCTTCTGTTATCTAGATTTGCCAATATCCAGATTTGATATCAAATTTTGAAAAAAATTTTGCTTTTATAATTCTGTTCAAAAATACCAATTTCAACCCAGGACAAGAAAGATTTGTTTTTTTAAGTCTTGTATGTCAGGAGAGATCCAATCTAGTTATTCGTGAGAACAAGAGATATTTGAATAATTCATAGAATCTGAAAATTTTTTATGACGATTGTCTTTTAGATAGGCTAGGGCTGAAGCTTGAAGGCCAGTTCTAACTAATGGTTGAATAACTATTTGCATTAATCCAAAATGAAGAAATTTAAATTATTTTTCACATAATTCCTTTAACGCTTTTTGTTCTAACAACTGAATTTGATGTGATCCACCACCAAATTCCAAAACTGTTTTAAGAGTTTTAATTCTGAATTCAGTTTTAAAATCAAAAGTTCCAATTTTATAAATTTCTTTAATAGGCACTTTTGGAATTTTTCAATTTTGAATTGATTTTTCAATGTTTTCATATGTTCTTTCTGACATATTTTGAAATTCATCTAGTATTAATGAGTGAATTTCAGTATCATTGTTAGAAAAAGAATATGATGAAAATATTATTTTGAGAGAACTCATCTTTCTCACGGACAACGACTTACAACGCTTTTCACTCCTTTCACACGGCTCAACGACTTAATTATGCGACTTCGTAATACTTGAATGAGAATTCTTAAAAGTTTGATTTCAAACAAAACTTCTACAACAAAGCTCTGATACCAATTTCAACCTAGGACAAAAGAGATTTGTAATTTTAAGTCTTCTATGTCAGGGGAAATACGATCTAGTTGTTCGTGGTAATATACAATCCGATATTCATTTGTTTCAAATTCAAGAGCATCATATAAAAACTATTGATAATCTCTAAGTAGTTGTAACTTCTTAACAAGAAGAGATATGGCTAACATGAAATAAAATATTATTGAAAACTTACAGAAGAAAATAAAAAGAGACGTCTTAAAGAATTGGGCTTCAAAAGCTTCATACTTCTTGATGCTACTTCGATGCCCTTACGAACTGACTTAAGTCTCTATATAGAGATACTAAAAGATAACTACGGATTCGAGAGCATTTGGAATCCGTGGACTTAACAACATTAAATTTGAAAAGATAAGGACGCCAAAAGTAGATGTGACGTGTCCTCGATGTAGTGGAGTCAAGTAGAATTTGCTTTACAAAAAGGGGCGCTGGCAACTTTCGCTTTTGCTTTATAAGAGATAAGATTCCCTTATCTTTAGCTCTGGCAGAAATCATACTTTTGATGTGGCTGCAGCCTTTCATTATACTTCTTTTACTTAAGGTCCCATTATGGAGAAAGAGATGGGGTTGAGATCTCCATATCGGTTTCGTCTTCCTCTAGCTGGCTATCACAGAGGAATTCGAAGGCTTTCCTTTTCAGTTCTTTCCTAGATAGATTGGGAAAATTCTTCTTTGTGATCTGGAGAGCTTCTTTAAATGCATCTAAAGTTTCGTGAGTATCTATGTGAAACCCCAAATTTTATGATCATTCATGAAACCCTAAGGTCATGAACCCTGAGTTATTGATTTTTTAAAACATTTAATTTTGTAATATATGGAGTTGAAGGGCCGAATAATTAATTTAATAAATAGTAAACATAAATAGTAGCCATGTGATTAAGATAAAGTGATAAGTAATCACTTTACATTAACTTAATCATGAAAAGACCTAATTACAATTTTACAAAAATGAGATTAAATTATAAATTTAGAAAAGATGATTGATTGGTAATTTTGACAAGAGTGGAGGCACAAAGTGCAC
>JAXCLR010000050.1:36239008-36259470 GCA_035584095.1 Annona squamosa | reverse complement strand
TTGCACATTTAAATCACAAATAATTCATTCTAAATCCATGTCCTCATTTGGCTCAAAATCATTAAGCACATCATTAACGCTAACCCATAACCCTTATTGCCTTAATTAGCAAAAATCATAAAATACCTTCAAAATTTCATAATGCATAAAAATCATCAAATACATGTTAAGTGCATACATATGGCCTACGTGGGTTAGGGTTTCACACCAATGTCCTATATCGGAAAAAAGCAAATCAAAAGAACGAAAAGAGAAGAAGGACAGAAATAAAAATAAAAAATTTCAGAAGCCAAAAGGCAGAGGAATATACGTAAATGAGAAAATATCTACAACTAGCAGCTCATCAAATGAAGACAAGGAGGTAGTCAATTGTGCTCGAATATGTTGCATAACAAGGATTGAGGAAAAAAACAATCTGATATGCCTCACTGCGACTGAAGTTATAGATGGACAATCCCCATCAACATATTACACTAGCAGTAAAGAGGTAACCTCCAAACTTAATTACTCTAATACCAAATATATCTACTCCTCTACACATGATTGTCTCAAATGTATTGAGTTAGACAAATTACAACAAGCATATGATTTATTACATGAAAAAATCAAGAAGTTAGGCAGTAAATTCATATTGAAGAAATGATAATGTCACTCAATTATTATTGTGAATGGAAAACTAACTGAAAGAGTCAACCACTTAGCAAATGAAAATAATGCCTTAACAGACAAAGTGTAAAGGTTAAAAAAAGAAAATGAATCATTGAATAAACCATTAGCAAAATTTTCTAATCCAAGGGAAAGTGTAAAAATATTTTTAAACATGACCACCCAAAACAATAAAAGAGGACTTGGGTATACCGCATTTGAGTAAGGTGAAAGCAGTAAATCAAATGCTTCGAAATTGGGTAAAAATCAAGCCATGGCGACACCTTTTCATAAACCAAGAGCGAATTATGTTGTTTGGACTAAAAGGCCAACTTGTGAACCACAAAATACATAGAGCCCCACTCCATGACTTCCAAGGGTATACAATTTCTACAACAAATTGGGTCATAAAATTTAACTATGCAAAATAAAGAAATTGCAAGAACGAGGTGGCGAATTGATTTTGGTGCAAAAAAGCATTGGATTTCTACCTTCCAAATTAGAGCAACGTAGACTCCAATGACTTATTAACCCAAATGGACCAAGAAATTAGGTACTGAAGAGATAAGCTTTATGTAAATTTTTTACATGTATGTCTTAAAGCAAAAACCAGTAACATATAGTTTGTGAACAGTGGTTACTTAAGACATATAACAGAAGAAAGAGGACCGTTTCATGATATCAAACTATATAATGAAAGAACCGTTGCATTTGGAAATAACGAAAAAGGTAAAATAAAATGTAAAGAAAATGTTTATGGTATTTCAAATACATGTATTGCGGATGTGGTATTTGTTGAAGGATTCAAATACAATCTAATGAGCATTAGTCAATTATGTGACAAAGGCTACAAAGTTGTGTTTGAATATTCCATATATAATGTTTTTGATAGAGATCACATTGTTTTTAGTAGCAAAAGATATAGAAATATATATTTGGTTTCCTTGATGAATTAGATGAGTAATATCTTATGACCATTGATAATGATCCATGAGTTTGGCATAAAATACTTGAATACATAAATATATCAAACATTAAGACCTTCTGGAAAAAGAACCAGGTACAAGGATTACCAAAGCTTAAATACGACAAAAATAAAGTATGTCAACTGTCCAAGTAGCTTAAAATGTCATTTTCCTTCAAAAATGAAATTCAACAATAAGACCACTTGAACTATTATACATGGATCTATATGGGTCATTCGGCATATTGACTATTGGAGGGAAGAAGTATGTTTTTGTTATTATTGATGATTTTTCAAGATTACATGGGTAATACTTTTAGCTAGAAAAAATGAAACTTTCTCGATGTTTATCACTTTTTTAAAATTGGCACAAAATGAAAAGCAAAATACAATCATATGCATTAAAAGTGATCATGGTGGTAAATTTAAAAACAAACGATTTATAGAATTTCGTAATGAAATAGGGATTCATCATACATTTTCTACACCAATGACTCCCCAACAAAATGGGGTAGTTGAAAGGAAAAATAAAAAAATATAAGAATGGCTAAAACTATGCTAAATGAAAGCAAATTATCGAAAAAATTTTGGGAAGAAATTGTAAGTACAACATGTCATGTACTAAATTGAGTTACCATAAGAGCAATTTTGAAAAAGACCTCATAATAGTCACAGAGAGGTAGAAAATTAAATATTTCATACTTTCGTGCTTTTGACTGTATTTGTTATATATTAAATAATGAAAAAATAAACTTTGGTAAATTAGATGTTAAAAGTGATGAGGTAATATTTCTTGAATATTCATCAAATAGTAAAATATATAGAGTTTTTAACACGACAATTCAAGTAGTAGAAGAATCATACATGTTGTATTTGATAAATTTAATCCAAATTCTAAGAAGGAGAATGAGCTAAGTGATGCAGATGATATATCAAAGAATCTCGAAAAGTTATACATGGAAAAGCAAAGGTAATTTGAATCAAAGCAAGAGCAATCTTTTGATAAAAAAGTAAGTGAAGGTAATGACTCTTATAAACCTCCAAAGGATTTAAAATTAAAAAATAACCATCCAATTGAGCAAATAACTGGTAATAAATATGAAGGAGTAAGAATTAGAGGCTTTAGACATAATATATGTAGACACCTTGCTTTTGTATCTAAAATAGTGCCAAATTTAGTTAATTAAGCTCTTAATGATGAAAATTGGATTATCATAATGCAAGAAGAGCCAAATCAATTCGAAAGGAACCAAGTATCACACATAGTTCCTAGACTCAAAGATTGCACAATTATTGGTACCAAATAGGTGTTTAGGAACAAATTAGACGAAAGTGGACTTGTGATGAGAAATAAAACAAAGTTTGTGGCCAAAGAGTATTAACAAGCAGAAGGAATTAATTTCGAGGAGTCATACGCTCCAGTGGTCAGATTAGAAGCCATACGCATCCTATTAGCTTTTACATCTCACATGGATTTTAAACTGTCTCAAATGGATGTAAAAAGTGTATTTTTAATGAATACCTAAATGAGCAGGTTTATGTCAAAACACCTCCTGGTTTTGAAGAAAAAGATCAATTCAAATTTTTTTTAAAGTTAACTAAAGCTTTGTATGGATTGAAACAAGCTCCAAGAGCATAGTATGAGAGGTTAATCAAATTTTTGATTGATCATGACGTTTAAAAAAGAAAGGTTAACACTCCTTATTTATCAAGTGCAAAGGAAAAGATAAATTAATTGTTTAAATTTATGTTGACGACATTATATTCGATGCCACTAACGAAACTCTATGTCAAGAATTTTCTAAGCTCATAGAGAATAAATTTGATATGAGCATGAAGGGCGAGCTAAACTTCTTCCGTGGGCTGCAATTAAGCAATTAAGTGAAGACATCTTCATAAATCAATCTAAATACGTCAAAGAAATCTCAAGAATTTTGGAATGAAAAACAACAAAGGAGAAATACACCTATGAGCTCGACTATCAAAATTAATAAGGATAAAAAAGGTAAAAAATTTGAACAAAAGTTGTATATAAGTATGAAGTGATCTTTATTATATTTGACTGCATTTAGACCAGACATATTATTTAGTATTTGGATTATTCTAGATTTCAAAAATGTCCTAAAGAATCACAATTAGCAGCTATAAAAAGAATATTCAGATATTTAATTAATACTACTAATCTAGGATTGTGATACCCTGAGGGCATAGCATTTGATTTAATTGACTACTCAGATACGGATTTTGCCGATTACAAGGTAGATAGAAAAAGCACTAGTGGGACGTGCCAATTTTTTCGAAACATGATGGTTTTAAGGTGTTTAAAAAAATAAGCAAGTGTTGCTCTATCTACTGCGGAAGTCGAATACATTGCTATCAAAAGCTGTTGTGCTAAACTCTTTGGATGAAACAATGACTTAGAGAACCAATTAGACGTGAAAATATAATTGCAATATTCTTAACTGAAAATCCCATATTGCACTATAGAACTAAATATATATGTGAAATATCATTTAATTAGAGAACATGTTGAAAACCGTGATATTTATCTAAAATATGTTAAAACAGAAAATCGAATTGCTGATATTTTTACAAAACTATTAACAAAAGAATCATTTTACAAAATTAAAAATGAAATGAGTATGATTGATGTTAATTTATAAAGTTGGAAATATTTTTACGATATCTATAAATGCTATGACTTGATGAATTGAAAAAGAGATAAAAAATCGTACATACTTTAATACTTGGGTCAGAGGAGTGAAGTTGACTCTGCTCATCCTAAGCCGACTTCACCAAAGTCAACTTCGAACTCGATTTAAGGTTCAAAGTCGACTCCGCGAGAGATGGTTTGGCTAGCCTATTTAGGAGCGCTCAATGCGCCTTCTCTTTCCCATCTCTCTCTCTCTCTCTCTCATTTTTTTAAAAATTCCTCTCACGAAAAATTCTATCCTCTCCAAAATTTTGAAATCCATCTCAAATCGTCAACATCAATGCTTCCATTGATTTTATAACCTATGACACCTAAGGCCATCTCGAAACCTAGCAAGTTACCAATTTCTAGACCATTAAAATCAAAATACGGGGGAGGAGGTGCCTCATGGGCAACAAACACTGTCCAAATGAGTCTGAGAAGAGGCTACAACCTCCATGGGTCGTCGAGTCTAATTTCAGGAAGGTAATTCCTCTAACTTTGCACCAAGAAATGAAAAAAATTTTGAATCAAGTGATAGTATAGAAATTCGTGGAAAGCGGAAGGTTACCCCAACTCAAAGGGTGCAAGTCCTCAAAATGCTAGTGGAATATTTTAGGACTGAGCGTCAACACAGCAGATTCTATAAACATTTTTGTGAAAGGAAGACTTTCCTACAAAAATTATTGATTTCAAGTTTCTGCATGAATATGAATTTTGGTATTAAGAAATTACTAGATTATCAAGGATGGACTGACTTGCTAAAAGAGGATGATAAGATTTACCCAGATTTGACTAGATTATTGTACTATTTATGGGATTAAGAATATCTGAACACATATGTGAAAGGGGTGGAAATTAATCTAAGAATAGGACATGAAATCAACAAAGGAAACGCAATTGATCATGTGGCGAACATTTTGGGGGTTCCTCCTTTTGATAAACCATTCTCAGTAGGAATGATTCTCACCCAAATGTACAACCAGTTGACAAACAGTGAAAAAATCATTTAGACACAAATTTTTATATTATATGGATTTATCTCCACAGCTGAGAGTATTAAGATTGTTTATATCCCACTACATCTATACAAAAGGTGGAGGCTGAAACTAGCTTAACCCTCTAGAGATCGAAATTTTGTGGAACTGGTCAACTGGGTCAAAGTTAGTCTTTCTAGACTATTCTTGGAGGCCCTAGAGTTGGAAAAGGAGAATTCTCAGGGTGTACTACCATATGGAACATGGATCATCAAGATACTCACATATTATCATGTTGACCTGGATGGAGAACCCTATGAGGTACTAAAGCCTACAAAGGTCATCAACTGTGCCCTGTCGACTCGTATGAAGATTGACCTCGAGGCATTCAGAGCCGATTGATTATAGGATCAAATGGGAGGCCATTTTCAAGGTGCTCCAACTCAACAAGTGCCCTGACCAGGTGAAGCTCAACCTGAGGGGGAGGATCTAACTCATCATGATCTCCACCCATCTCCACCTGCCAATCCTTAATCTCCAACCTTGCTTGCATCTCATGGCTCTTGCCCTTCAAGGATCACGAGCAACAGGTCATTTTGCACATTCCCCTGATCAACCATCTACCTCCAACGTGATTCTTGAATATTTACAAGCCAAGGAGAGTCGAATTTCTTAAGAACTAAGGGCTATCAACATTTTCCTAACGGAAATGCATTGTTGACAATATAAGTTGGACCAAGAACTTATTGCCATCAAATATCAACTTGCTTCTAGTAATCGATGTGGCCGACCCATTCAAAGTCTACCTGATTTTGATTTATATTTGGGCGAATCTGTCCAGGCCGAACCAACCATTCAAGCTCCATCATCACCTTTTTCTTTAGCCTGCATCTGTCCAACGCCTCCAACTTACCCACTCTCTTACCCTATGAATTTTGTTTCCTGTATTATCTTTTTTGGTGTTTGATAAAAAGGGGGAGATAGGCACAAATTTTTTGTTTTTAGGTAGATTGTATTTAGGTATACATGAGCATTGCAATGCACGTCTAAAAATGATATGTTATGAAACATTGTTCTAAATTATTTTATGTATATCTATGATTAGAATTGAATGAAATTTTACACGGTGAAATGTTGTGTGTTGAATGACAGATATGATTTGAAATTGTGAATCAAATGGAAATTGGTAAAATGACATGAAATATTTTTAAATTGATAAATGAAAGTTTTACCTCAAATTGGTTTTGTCAATCATAAAAAGAGGGAGATTGTTGTAAACATATGACAAATTAAACACAATCTATGTTTTAATGATCAACAATTCAATTTGAGTAATATCAAGGTACTAATAAGGTATTAAGTATCTACAAGGATTACAAAGTTCAAAGATCAAAACTTGGCAGGTCAAGTTGCATGTCAAGTCGACTCAGGCATTGACTTAGGTGAAATCGATACCGTAGTTGATTTCAATGTCAACTTCAAGGCCTCATTTTTCGATAGCGCTGAAATTTGGACACCAAAGCAAATGAAGTTGTAGCCGAAATTGACTTTGCTTGCGACTTAGGTGAAGTCGTGACATCAAGTCAACTTTACCTGTGACTTGGGTGAAGTCACACATGAAGTTGATTTAGACTCTCGACTTGAATGGAATAGTAAATTAAGGTGATCCTAAATACTATATTCAGAAGGATGAAGTCAAAATCATGGAAGAATGACAAGCTTGAGCCAAAGTTACATAAAGTTTTTTTATCAAATGCTCGATAAAGATTGACCAAGCACAAGTATTAAGAATAGAACTCAAATATAAATGAAGATTTATAAGCATGAATTATTCTTACCCTTCACCTCTAGCACAACTCTTTCTTCGCCCCTTTTCAGTCTTTATCTTCCTACATCCAAAACCGTACCACCCCTAATTACGTTAACACTTCCCTCCCTCCCAATAATGCCTCCCCTCCTCCCATCGTCTTCATCACTCCCAAATCTCATCACAGTGTTTCTATCTGCCACTGCCACTCCATTGTAGCCACCCTATTTCTCACAATCTCACTAATCGTTGCTACCCTTGTCTCTCATTTCTCTGTAGCAGTTATTGCTACATGATTTATAATTAAATTCAATTTTAGGATAGTTTCATTGATTCACTGTTATGGATCTCGCTTGTTGTAGAGTTTTGTCCTCCCTTCCTCTAATCTCTTTTTCTACTAACCTCCGTTGTTGTTAACTTGTCAATTGTCCTGCCGCCTACAACCAACGACTCTACCGATGATCATGATTCTACTGCCAGGGATGCTATTAAAGATGGTGCCAACGTTCCTATGGATTATGTTGGCATCGATATTTCTGATGGGTGAGATTTTACCGGAATCTTAGATTTTCTTGTGCATTTTTTTTCTCAACCTAAAGCTTTATTTTTTGTATTTATTTATAGCAAAAGCCTATGTTGGTTGATGTATGAATTATGGATGTTGATTTGCCTATTCTTTGGTTTTATTTATTTTGGATCAAATGACAGTAGATGGTAAGATGATTTCATTTATAAGGTAAGAAATAGGAGAATATGATTCCAAATGTGAAAATGTTTTAGTATAAACAAAGCAAGAAGAGGAAGAGCACAATATTCTTGGACTATTTTGTCAACTTATTGAGGAAAATATTATGAGGATGATTGCCTAAAGATATCTTATTTTGCTTTAAGCACATTGCCACAATTTAATTTTTTTTATATGTTAGATTGCAAGCAATATTAAATTGTGTCTCAGTAAGGCTCTTGTTCTCATCACCTTCAATCGAAGCTCACCCTTCTATTTGGAGCTGCTTAAGACTAGAGGGATTGATGCCAATAAATTGTGAGTAAACCTTCTAGTTATTGTTTAGTTAAATTTGACATTTGTCATTCAATTGATGAATCTTTGCAACATTCTAGTAGATACAAAGGGAGCAAGTAAAAAAGGAAAAAAAGAGCTTTCACTATAAGCCGAATTAGAAGTCTTGTGTTAGAGGACGCACAGTAATACCATTTCTTCTTTTCTATGCGTGTTAGGTTTTAGTTTAATTTTTTGGCAACATAATGACATCATTATCTCAGCCTTTGTCTGAAGTGGAGGAAGACAACTTAGGTACACAAATCACATTCTATTCTTCCTAATCCAAATGTGGGTGAAAGTAAGGACATTGCATTGCATTATGGGCATGCTTTATATGAGCTTGTTTGGGTCTAAAATGACAATTTTCTTGTCCTATGTGTTATTTAAGCAAGAAAGCGCTTTTTCATTTGATTCAATGATAATATTGTATATACCTAGTTGATATATTTTCATGAAAGTTTTGTTGATTAATATTTTGGACCCTCATTCATTTTTTTATTGAAAAATGTTTCACCATAAATTGAATTTCTTTTGATTTTCTTTCACATGATAAGCAATGTAGGAGGTAGGTCGATTAGGCAAGGATACTCGAAAGGGCCATTCATGGAGCAATACAAATGAATGGAACCATCACCACAGGTTAGAATTCTTTATTTTCTATTTTGTTGTTTTCTTTGGATAGTTAGCCTATATGAGGCTATCTTCAATTACTTGCTCATCTTGTTACTTACCCATCTTAATAATCTATGATCTCTAGATCATACACCTTATAAGTGCACTTCTTAACAATGATTTGAAATGTGTTACTAGACCATTACATATAAATAAATTTTCCCTTAAATGCTGAAGATCTACATGTGCACATTCAGGGTGTGTTTGGCAAGGAAGAAAAAATGTCAACTTAAAATTTTTCAATCTAAAACTTTTCACTCACTACAATTATAATATTTTTTAATCATTTTTTCACATTTTTCCATACAACTACTCTACTTTTCAATCATTTTTACACAACTACCTACACAATTAACCTATCTATTTTAACTTTATCATCTTTATTCCTCATCATTACCTCTATTATATCACATTATTTGATAACTTTTACTCTCTGAAACTTTTCATCAAAAGTTTTATCCATTCCCAAACATACCCTCAGTATGAGATCTTGTACGATCTACCCATTTTTCACTAATATATATATATATAAGAAATCTAATGAGCTTTGAACTATACAATGAAAAGTGATGTTAGAATTTCTGACAATTAGTAGCATAACTTTATTTGGCATTTTATTTTGAAAATATGATAATATCTATGGCACTATGGATGCAAGCAAGATCATGGAGCTAATGTATAATGAAGCATAAATGTGCTTAGAGTTTCCACCATGAGAAAAACAATAGAAATGTGGCTTGTGTTTTGATTGCATCATCATTCAATTATTAGTTTTAGCGAGATTTG
The DNA here is from genome assembly GCA_035584095.1 of Annona squamosa. Classification (NCBI taxonomy): domain Eukaryota; kingdom Viridiplantae; phylum Streptophyta; class Magnoliopsida; order Magnoliales; family Annonaceae; genus Annona; species Annona squamosa. Next base: position 36,249,867 of record JAXCLR010000050.1, on the reverse strand, counting down.
ACTTGAGAAGAGGTGTTTTATCCTATTCACATTAATTAGGTATAAAGGCTAAATTCTATACTTTGGTTGTTTCTTCATTGCATAGCATAAATTTTTATGACCCTTTTTCTGCAGATACATCCTTGATAATGTAACCTTCAAAACTTGTGATAACTTAGGGTCCCAACGAATTACATTTCAATATCAAATGATAAAAATGGTTTGCTAGGATGTTTATTAGACTTCATATCTTTTGGATAGGTAAGTTGCTTATTCATTAGATGATTCGTAGACATTTTCTATTGGCCCTTGTTTAACTGATTTATGTACTTATACATTTTTTTGGGCTTTTGACAGGGTTATGAAGGCATGGCTATGGTATTCATTAGGAGTAATCATCTTAGAGTGTGAAATGATAGTTATATCAATTATGAATATGACATTTAGGGTCATGTTTATTTAACACCATTATATTCTTGTTTAGTTAGAAATCATTTTATTAATGTAAGTTTTTGCTATGTAAACTATGGATAATGTAAAGACTTTTTGATGAAAGATTATGCGGGGACTGTTCATAATCTTACCGCAAGTGTGCGGGTCATAAATTGTAAGATATAAATTGTTGATCCTTAGGAAATCTGGGATTGCAAAATTTGCTTTTAAACAATTTTGTGTTAAATATAAAGAGAATAAAGTAAATAAAATGGAAAAAATGTAAAAAAATAGGAAGAAAAAATAAAATTGAAAACTAGAACAAAGATGAGAGTATCTAGGGTCTAGGATTTCACATGCGTCTTTTGCAATAGATAGTAGTATAATTATTTAATCCGAATATTGTTTGTTAAATAAGAACAAACCCTAATTTACCCTTGTACCTTCTCTCGAAAAACCTACAAGTCATACCCTAATTTTCTTAATCACCTATCATATGGGCTTAAGTTAATTAAAATCCATTAAGTTCCATGACTTGTTCATGGAATTCCTCAAACTTATCATGCTTATTCTCATTGTCTTAGATTTTTAGATTTAATATCTTAATTATCATATATTAGATTTCTACCTTTCGGTTCCATCATCTAATATATAGAATCATGCCAAAGTACAAGCCTATATACAAATTAAGCATTAAAAACATAAGATATTAAATTAACAACAATATCCATCATAAATAAATTAAAACTACACACCATGCTACATTATATGCATGCTATATCATAAACTCTAGATTTAGGGCTTAGCCAAACATGTTTAAGTCTAAAATAAAATTAAAATTCAAACTTATCTTTACCAAGACAATTAAAATTAAAAAGGAAAAGAGATAGAAAAACTTATTGGTTTGAAGCTCCAATAGAGTGTCGGCCGCTCCACACAACTCGTCAGACTGCCTCTTACCCCGTGCTCTTCATCGCCTCACCACCCCTTGGATTTCTGTCATGTAAAAATTTTTCATGGAAAATCTCCTTGCCCCCTTTTATAATATTCAAAATCATGTAAGACAGAAGAGCACGCACCCTGCTTGCTCAGTTTAGTCGTTAGACGTCCTCGCCATGCTTGAATGTAATTGCATACATATGGTTGCTGCTAGGAGTTTAAATTGTGTAAGGGAATTTCTGTATTATCTGCTAGTTGTTATTCTTTCTTGGATGTCTGGGATTTTGGTTGTGAGTGATTGACATTAAAAAATATCTTGACGATTTTATGTTAATCATTGTTGATCACATGATTTTCTACTGAATGCATGGTGGGCCCCACTAGATTACAGCTGCTTCACTTGGATGGCACATAGGATACGACATTTAGACGGTCTTGATTTTTTTTTCTGCTAATTTTTTTCGTATAAAAAAATGCAGATTGGATGGCTTAGCTAAATGATGAAAATTCGGACAGTGGAAATCTACTAGATCTGATTTCTAGGCGTGATCTATCTACATGGATTTCTGGTCTTGGATTGTTGATTTCTTGTATGAGTTTGCTAATGTGGACGGTCTCCTGTTGCTTGGATGGTTAGGATTTGTTGTGTAAAATCTGGATGACATGTGGTGCCTACATAAAAAGTACTTAAACCATTAATTCATCAAATCCATTAATGGTTGTTAATATAAGAATTATTCAAACTCATTTTTATGGCAACAAATAACATGTAATTTCAAGCCAAAAGATTGCAAAAATTATTTAAATCGCTTAAAACTAACGTTTAATGCTCAATTGTTGCAAATACACTTTTAAATCAAATTTCACCTTAAACTCAAATATTTACCCACCAAATTAGTATAAAATACCTACAAATATATTATTAATTTTTAATTATTAAATCTCTTTACACTTGAACTTTTGTTTGTCCTCAAGCAAATACAAAAGAATTTAAGAATAAATTGCAAAATTTCAAATAAGTCTTTCAAAAACTTTGAGCAATTAAGCAAATGTTATTAAGTAATTAATGAGGATGTGAAGCCAAAAATTATAGACACGACACTTATTAAAAGCCATAGTTAAAAATTCCTTCTTACTCAGTTCATTCGACATACACCGTCACCTGCTCTACCTTCAATCATTAGGAGTTCAAAAACTCCCATAATAAACTCCTAATTATCAAGTGTTCTCATCTTTTATCTAGTTATTGAATACACACATTCAACAATTCAAGAAATGGTAATGATGCAAAAAAATATCGAGCAAATTATCTCATATGCATCCATCAAATTCTTACATCCAATTTTTTTCTTTAAACTCATTCAATCAACTCATAGGATCATAAGAACTTTGTAGGACAACGGTTAGGTTTAACCCAAGAAATAAATTTTCAAAAATTTTCAAAAAGTGAACTTTGGTTTATTTTTTTACATTTTTTTTGAATTTTTTGAAATCAAGTTTGGCAATAATTTCCTTCACTATATTTTAAGGTATTTGGGGAACTCTCCCTTTTTTTTACAAATAACTCCCCTCATCATATTTCAGGGTATTTAGGAAGTCATTTTCACTATTTGCACAAGTTAAGTGGTCAAACATTTTTACTATTTTACTTTTCAGCTCAAAATTCAATTTCAATGTTGGTTCAATTAAGTAGGTATTGAGGTTTTGAAAAAGAAAATTTAAGTCTAGGCTCAATAGGGGTAGACAACAGTTATGCTCTCAAAGATAGGCTTATCAGGAAAAATGTCTTAATCATGTTTATAAACAAGTCAAATTGAGTTTTAGCTTTAGAAATTCTTTAACAAAAATAAAATTTTCATGTATATATGAAAAATTGTCTTTCATATTATGTGTATTAGAAATAACCTTCGACAAATTAAAGAAAATTACTCTAACTTTGAAAGCAAATAGAATTAGTTCCTTGGTATATTAGTTTCATCAAGTAATTCAGGACAAAAATTCAAGTATTTTCAACAAGTACTTGTTCAAAAATAAATTTATCTCATTTGGGTTTAATTATTTGCTTAACTCAGATTTTGAAATTCCAAGTATGGTTTACTTAAATGACTTACAAGAGTTCAAAGTGGGGCCTCGGTAGTCCAATATCAAAATTTATGCAAGAATTACCAAGATTTTTTATTTTTTTAAAATATGACAAAATTATAATCATCGAGGTATTGAAAGAGATAGTCGGAGAAAATTAATGCAATGCATTCACCCCCATGTAGGAAACTGACATTGTCCTTAATGTTTATCAATCAATCAAAAAGATAACGAGTGTGAGATGTTGACTTCCCTATTTTGGCGAGTTAAATCGACTTTTCAACCCACGGTGCTTCCTATCCCGATAGGCTCTAAAAAATAACCAATAAAACATCAAATTAAAAAGTATCAAAATTCTAAAACAAAAGAAACTAAAACTCCCCTGAAAGAAAAAACTCTTAGGTTGCCTCCTAAGAAGCGCTTGGTTTAAAGTCATCAGCCAAACTTCACATTCTCAGGTTGGTGGTGTGATTTTAGAGGAGTAGATGACTGCTATTGGAATTTGATCCCTTGAGAAGTAGGTCTTGAGGCGTTGCCCATTAACTTTGAATGCTCTAGCCTTCTCACTCCAAATTTCGACAGCTCTATGAGGAAACACTTGTAGTACCTTGAAAGGTCTCAACTATCTCAAATTTAATTTACTTAAAAATAATTTGAAACGAGAGTTAAATAGCAAAACCAGGTTATTCGCTTTGATTACCTTCTATCGGATGTGTTTGTCATGCCAAAATTTTATCTTTTCCTTGTACATCCTTGCATTCTCATAGGCCTTAAGTTGGTTCTCTTGAAGTTTATCAAGTTGTAGTAGACGCTTTTCTCTTATGGATTTCATATTAAAATTTAAAAATTTGATTGCCCAGTATACTTTGTACTCCAGTTCAACAAGCAGGAGGTAGTATTTTCCATAGATAAGTCGGAAAGGTATTGTCCAAATTGGTGTCTTGCATATGGTGCGATATGCCCAAACTGCATCGTTAAGTTGCCTTGACCAATTTCATCGTGACGTGGATACTATCTTCTCAAGCATGTGTTTAATCTCGCAGTTCGAGATTTCAGCTTGGCCACTAGTTTATGGGTAGTATGGGATGGTGATTTTGTGTGTGACCCCATATTTCTTGAACAGTTGCTCCATTTGCTTGTTGCAGAAGTGTCTTCCTCCATAGCTTATGATTGCTCGTGGTACGCTGAATCTAGTAAAGATGTTGTTTTTAAAAATTTGACTACCACCTGTGAGTCATTTGTCGGAGAAGCAATTGCCTCCACCCATATAATTACGTAGTTGACCACAAGGAGTATGTACTAGTTGTTGAATGAGGATAAGAATGGTCCCATGAAATCCATGCCCTAGACATCGAATGGTTCAACCTCGAGAATGTTATGAGAGACATCTTATTTCACTTTGAGATATTTCTTGTTCTTTGGCACCTGTCATAGGTTAGTGTAAAAGATCGAACATCTTTAAACAAAGTAGGCTAGAAAAAACCTGAAAGAGTGAAGTATATGTCACCATGCACCACGACTCAAAAGAATAAGCAAGTACATATCACCCCTTACCATGACTCATGGTGAGTTTGTACTTAACCTATTGATCAGTGATGACTCAGTTTGATATTAATAAAGGATCAATGATTACATTAATGACTTATACAACAAGTTGGCATTCTGCACACATCTTCTTGATTTAATAAGCTAGCTATTTCGTATACAATTTCTGAATTTACTTAGCAAGTTAGCATGTCTTGCATTAAACTTCTAGATTTGACTTTTAATTTTTTTCATGAAAATTAGGTATAACCAAAATTTGGAATATATTTGGACCAACTTGGGCTGAATGAAAGGAGTTTAGACACAACTAGGTTGACTCAAGGGTTTTGGGCCCGACTAGACCAAGTAGAATGTTTTAGGCCTAATTTGGCTAGCTAGAAAGTTTTGAGCCTCATTGGGCTAACTTGAGACTTTTTGGCCTAATTGAGCCTACTTAGGATGTTCTAGGTTTGTTTATGAAACCTCTTGCCAAAGTAAGGATATGATCTATTATGTAAAGCTATCATGGTTTGATTACTCGGATCCTAAAAATCAAGTGGGAGTTGGCAATTCTAACTTGGTAACATGACATCTTAACATTGTAGCTTTATTTGGATATCAGAGCTTGAGTTGGTAAAAATAATATTGAGTGGATGCAAAATAAAAAAGATTTCTTTAAAAAAAGGATAAACAATTAACTCCATATTTTCTAATCATCTATTAATAAAAAAATTTTCATTTGGAGTAAAGTAGAATTTTCTACCTTTGCTTTCAAGTATAAGCATTGAAAATTTTTTTGAAGGGTTTAGAATATGGGTAACTCAAGTGGGCTAAGTAAAGTCAAAGAGAGTCTTTGGGTAGAAATGGTGTTCTTGGATTGTGAGTTGTGCTCTTTTCCAAATGAGTGCTCATGAGATCCATTTTTATAAGTTTTCGAATGGGGCTTCCAAAAATTATGTTTTACAATTTCTTGAATTATTAATTTGCAATTCAGTAGACTCAAGGTTCGATGGATTTTCCTTCATAATCATAGTTCTATAGGATTTGGAATTTGATCATTGAACGTAGTTCAATGAATTTCAACTTGAACTTGTTTTCTTCCCAATCCAATGAGAATTGGAAGCCTCATCATATCTACTTAACATTAGCTACTGCTAAGTTTGTGCTTGCTTTGGCATTTCATAACATGACAACCACTACCTCTTATATCCATCAGCTCTACTCTTATTGATCTCAACGGTTGAATTATTATATCTTGTCCATTCTTTTCTTGCTTGCTAAAGTATAACTACTTTTGAATGCTTGAAGTGAGAGGGCTTGATTTGACAAGCATTGGCTTTGATACTCCTTTTTTTATGATTGCTCTTCTCCAGCTATTTCATTTGTAGATGGAACCCTAAATTAATGGGCATAATTGATACCAAGTCACTTTTCTCTTGCTCAATAGATGAATACTTTAGATTTGGATGCCATGATTGGTTATGCTCCATCATGGGCGATACATCATTTTCAACCATTCACAACAGCAAGACATAATCATTTAGCCCATTAACAAAATCATTGTCCAATTTCACAAGTAAAATTTAGCCACTAATTCAAGCCAAACCAACAATCGCATCTTAGCTGATCAACATTTTTAATTCAAGCGATAGTTGTACATAGGGGTGCAACTTGGGTCGGGTTCAGCCCGAACCCGGCTGGGAGCAGTGTTTAAACTTAGCATTTCTCAACCCGAACCCAATTTCTCAGCCCGAACCTGGACCGAATTCAAATAACACTCGTTTCGGGTTGAGGTAAACCCGAATCCTGTAAGCCCGAACCCGAGATTATATTTGAAATTATTATTATTTTATATTATCAATCACAGCTCAGCGGTGCACCACTACCAGACTATGAGTGCTAGTGCGGTCTTGATTCTTGAGCTCGTCAGCTCCCGTGCCTCGCTCAATTTTTAATTTTCAACAGCCTTCCGCTTTTTGCCGCTCACTTTTTCAGCCACGAGATTGATGTATAAGATTGCTTGGTTCCCAAGCCTTTACCGATGGCCTAAATCTCTACCAAGAATGCAGATTGGAATGTGCACTCGTAGGCATGTTCCTATAATGGTGGGAAACTTTCACCAAGGTTGCTTGAGTCATGATATTGGTAGCAAGGTAATTGCTTGCTTTCTGCCGCTCACTTTTCACTTTCTGCCCACTTTTTCGGCCTTCACTTTCAGGCAAACAGAAGCCGGATTCAGGCTTTTCGCTCTTTGTTTTTAAGCTTCAGCCCTTTTCTTCGACTTCTCTTCTCAGTTCTCCGTCATCTGTTGCGCCGAACAACAGACTACTTTCAGCCCTTTTCTCCATCTTCTCTTCTTAGTTCTTCGTCATCTACTGCGCCTAATTGCCTTATGTCATTTTGCATCTCCGCCTCTCAAGTTTCGCCGTCTCAGATAGTCAAATTTTTCTCCGTCTAGTGCGCCGACTCGACCTCTGGCCTCTACGTTCGATTTTCGAATGACTCTCTCTGCGTTTCCACCGAAGTGCCGAACGACTCCGCATCTTCTGCGATTGCCGGCGTCCGTCCCTGTCCCGCTGTCCCTAGCTCCTTGCGCCGGTAACAATTCTCTACTTGATATTTTTTAGAAAAAATCCTTGCTTATTATTTAATATACAAATTTGATGTACAGGTAGAATGAATTTTTAGAAATAAACAAATGAAAACAACATTAATTATTTAAGAATTAATTGTTAGAAATAAAGTAAATAGAAATTGTGTTATGGTAATTTAGGAATATCTATTTTTACTCAACATTCAGAATCATTCAAATTTCAAACTATATAAATGTTAATTTAGAAACATGTGCTTTACTGTCCAAAATATTATTTCATTTACTTATATTTATGTTAGTTGTTGATAACTTGATATGCATGGGTTAATATTTTGATTTTTAAATTAGTTTGTTATTACTCTGAAATGAGTAGAATTTTTGAAATTCACATGGACAATTTCTAATTATTTTTATATATTATAAAAAAATGATATTTGTGATATTGTTGTTAAATTGTAGAATGGAAAATGGTTGTACTTCTACGTTCTCCAAAATACAGCGTTATTCTACTTGATGCCAAGAGAAGGCTCAAAACAGGTTTTTTCTTTCTACTCTTAAGTGATATTTAATTTTTTTTTGCTTTTGTATAATAAATTATTTTTAAAATTTTTTATATAATAAGTTTGTGATAACAACTATATATAGAATGAGTAACAAAGACATATTAATAAGAGAATGTCAACCCGAAACTCAACTCGAACCTGAATTTCAAAAATACGGTTAGGGTTGAGATTTACAAATAGGGTTAGGGTTAAGGTTAGAGTTGGAATTTTACAAATAGGGTTAGGGTTAGGGTTGAGGTGAACCCAAGTTTTATGAGCCCGAGTTGCACCCCTAGCTAGTCCTAAAGCCATTCCGCAGGAGGTTCACAGCTTCCTCCTTTATCTCGTTGGAGCATTCTTTCGGGGTGACTCTTCCCGAAATGTAGATCTAAGGTGGCTGCAAGTTTTAAGGGACTTGACTTTTTCTCACCCAATCGGGTGGGGATGCATACTCTTGAGTTATCTCTTCGTTAACTTAGATGTGGTTAGTCAGGGCTGCATGAGTTGCTCGGGTCTCTTGCACCTCATCGGGGCATGATTCCTTTCTTCTCCTTTTTCTTTTTTATCTTAGTTTGTATTGCTTCTGATGTCCTTTCTTTTCTTTGCAGTTGGCTTCTATGAGTATTTCTCAGTTGGGCGACCCCAGAATGACTCTCCTGATGCCCTTCCTCGAGCTACTAGATGGGCGAAGTCTCGCAAGACTCACATTCCCCATTTGATGTGGCGGTCCTTGATTAGTAATCTATCCGAAGAGCAGGTCTGTGCATTCCGCCGTCTTTCTTTCAGTCTTTTAGCTTTGATTATGACTCAACTTGTTCATTTCTTTTCCTTATGGCAGTTTCATGTCACCTCTTATGCTCGACAAATGTACGATCTGACTGTTATTGCCATAGTGGGAAAGTCTACTAGCCGCTTTCTGCTTTCTGGCGGTGTTCGTGCCACTTGGTATTTTGGGGATAGGCTATTATGGCAATTAACAGGTGACAAGTGAATCCCGTCTCTCCTCGTTCATCATTCTTTTGTGGAGCAAGCTTCAGTTTCCATATAAGAGCTTCACCAATGTTAGGATGGATGGGGGTTGAAGAACTTTGAATTGCCAGAAGGCGACTATGATCGGTGGTACTCAATGTAGGGTGTCATGTCCCAACTTCCAATCTTATCTCGGACGGTCGTCATGAGGCTTCGGGTGGCGACATCTTTGCTCGAGCTAGGGCTACCGGCGGGACGCCTTGAAGACTTTTCTTGATCTTTTCCCCTTTTTAGTCAACTTGTATTTTTGAAAATCTGAATGCTTGGATGCCTATTTTTTGGTTGTAAAGCCGTGTGAATACCAGCTCATTTTTTGGAGGATGTGTCTATATGATTTGTTGCTTTTGCAGGGCATGAATCTTGTAAAATTCTTCTTCTCAACGTCCCTTGTAATGGTTTGATCACTTGTAGGTCGTTGGCCATTGAAAATTCTACACAAGAGCGTTGTGAAAATTTTCATACATATATATATATATAAACCTAAAAACTTTTCAGGTCGATCGGCATTCTTCTTCATTTTCGCGATCCGCCTGCTGAAATACCCATTCCGTACGAGGGTTTGTACTACACTCGATTTTGTGTAATTTTTCTGCCTGTCCGGGTAGAATTTTTCTTTCCGTGCTTCCTCTGCACCTGTACTGGGTTGCAGCAACGTTGTACCCGCGATTTCCCTCTTTTTGCTCATTAACATCTTCCCGGATCATTTTCTCTCTCATGGTACCATGGAACGTCAGCTTCCTTGGGTACAAAAGCAATCCTTTGACCCGGATTTGCTTCCATGTCCTTGCTCTTTCTTTGGATGGGTTGTTGTCAGCACGCTGCCCATGATTTACCATTTCTGTTTGTTTGTCTTTTTTTCGGATTGTCTTCTCTCTCATTGGATTGCCAAAATGCCTACAGGCTTGAACGTGGAAGCAACTTTTAGATCCGGGTTCTACTGGTGTGGAGGTATGGGTTTTCCATTAATGGCTTTCGTCCTCCTCATTGCCTCATGTCCGATTTCCTTCTCATTTTCTTCGGATTTCCATTGCAGATCATTCCACGGAGAGGGCTGCAATCATCATCTTTTGCCTCTGTTTCAGTAGTTAGGTGAGTGTTTCTCTTCCTATTTAAGCCCATTTAATGGCATTTCTTATGATTGCATTTACTGTTGTTGCTGTTGTGTCGCTTGCTCCATGTTTGCTTTTGATTTCGATCATCGTGGAACGCCTATCTCTGCATTTGCTCTCTCCCTGCTTCATGGTTGATCTTGATGGTAATGGAAGTAATTTTTCATTTGCTAACGGGAGTACAGCTTTGCCAAAAAGGGGATCTTAATTTGTACGATTTTGGAGTTGAGAGCCATACCCACCGTGATGGCCTAGGTGACTAGTGATTGTCGTAGTTGGATGAGTGATAACTCTAAAAATTTTCTGTTAATTTTATATTAAATCCACGTTGTTAAATATTAAAATGACAATTAAATGCATATTTTAAGCGAAATTTTATGAAAATCATATTTTTAATAGAGTATTTGATTTTGCTATAAAATTGGGTCATTTTGCAACATTTTTGAAAATATAAAAATTATGACTCAATTTTAATGACGAAAAGTGTACTAGCTTGTTAATATAATTTGGGCAAATATATAAAAGCATTTATTTGGAAAAATCATAAATATACTACTATAATTATACTTTAAAATATGGAGAGCAAAGTATATTATTATATTTAGATAAAATAAATTAAAAGATAAAACT
>JAXCLR010000050.1:36209055-36238908 GCA_035584095.1 Annona squamosa | reverse complement strand
TAATTAATTATTTGATCCTTCAATTCCATATATTATGAAAATCATATATTTATTTCATATAAAAGTCAATACATTACTTAGGGTTCATAACCTTAGGGTTTTATACATGGTCCTAAAATTTGGGATTTCACAATCATCCAGAGATAATTCTTTAAAAGCTATTTCTAGAGGTTTTTTTTATAAAATGATAGATTCTTTTGTTTTCTAGTTAATTGTTTTTCTATATTTATTAATTTATAGTTTGTAAAATTATTTTGTTCAATTATTTGTGATAAATCTTTTAAACAAACTGGGGCATCTCTATAGCTTATTTTTTATGTGGTTGTTGAATAATTAAACCATCTATTTTTGAAGAAGAACGACTATTTTTCTTTTCTGGTTGAATTTATTCTTCTGAAGAAATGATTGTATTTTCCTCTTTTCTTAACATGTTTATTGATGCTTTTACTTGATTGTCATACTAGTCGAAAAATATACATTAGTTTTTATATTTTTGCAATAATTAACCTATTTTTCTATAATTTTTCTTAATTCTTGCCCTTTATATGTTTTTGAAATTCATTCTTTTTTTTGTTTATTCTTTTCTAATTTATATTCTTCTAATAATTTTGTATAATCAAATTTAAAAGTTATTTCATTTAGTTGGAAATCTGACTCGGATGGTTTTGGCTCAAGTATGGCGATGTTATGATCAAAGTTCAAAGGGAACGTTTCAGAGGTCGAAGACTTGGATTTTGGTTTAGGTATAATAGGTCTAGACAAACATACTAAATGTCTTTGTGGTATGGGTTCAAAGTTTAATGTGATATGATCAAAATGTTTGGTTATAGATTCAATCTTCTCAGAGGATTGTTCTGGAATATCTTGAGTTGTTTCCTTTTCAATCTTCCATTCAGAAGGGAGATCTATATCTAACCATAAAATCTTTTTTGGTTCGATCTTTTTATGAATTAGATCGGTTATAAAATATGGAGTTTTTCTTGAGAAATGAGAAATTTAGAAACTAAAGTTTTAATGGCTTTATAATATATTCGATATTGTATACGTAAAGGTTTTGATCCAAGTTTCATATCGAATCCTTGAGTTTGTATAAGTAAGGATAATACATCTAGTGTATGAGGATTTGTTAGACTTATTGAGAATTTTGGAAAGCTATTAAAATATACTGGTCTTGCACGAAAAGAGATATGAATAATTCCTAATATAGAATCTGAAAAAATTTTATGACGATTGTCTTTTAAGCATGCTAGAACAGATGCTTGTAAGCCTGCTCGAACCAGAGGTTGTATAGCTATTTGTATTAATCCAAAATAAAGAAATTTAAACTGTTTTCCATATAATTCTTTTATCGCTTTTTTTTGTAATAATTGAATTTGGTGTGAACTAGCTCCAAAGTCTAAGATTGTTTCTAAAGTTCTAATTCTAAATTCAATCTTAAATTCAAAAGTTCCAATTTTATAAATTTCTTTTATTAGTACTTTAGATATTTTCCAATTTTGTATAGATTTCTCAATATTTTTATAAGTTCCTTTAGACATATTTTGAATTTAATCTAGTCCTACTAGGTGGATTTCAGTATCTTGGCTAATAGAAGAAGATGTTGAAAACATCCTTCTAAGAGAACTAATCTTTCACAGTCAACGGCTTAAATGCTGTAACGCCTTTCAATTAACACAGTTATCAGCAAGGATGAGCGACTTCGTGATTTAATGATAAATCTTAAAAGATTGATTCAAAATCTTTTTAACTTGGCTCTGATACCAATTTCAACCCAGGAGACGAGAAAATTTTTTCTCTAAGGCTTTTATTAATTCAGGTAAAGTTAAAGGTTTAGGAGTATTTGACAATTTTAAAAACTTATTTAATAATTTGGTTTTTTTGTTGAGAGTCTTCTGCTTGGTTTATTAATTCTAATAGGGCTTGATTTGAATTATTCATCATATTTAAGGAATGATAATCTGAGTCGGAGGAAGTTTGATAATCTTTCGGGCTATAAGAGCACTCACAATGATGTTCTGATTCTTCATTAAACATTTGGTTTAACTTATATTCTTCCTTGTCGCTATCTGAGAATTCTGAGTTTGTTTTGCTTTCAGATGTTTCTCTAATACCTATGTATTTTAACAAAAATTACACTTATATCCATGTCGCTAAAAACCTGTTAGATGATTCATTATTGCCCTCGTAAAATAATGAAAATTCTAATCCCTAATTATAATTTTATAGTTACAAATCACATTCAAATAAATTTTTAACACTTTTACAACATAAAATCTTATATTATTTAAATATAAATTTTTAGTTTTGAACAAATTAACCTCAAACTGGATTAAGATTTGGGCATATTCATCTTTTTATAAGGGTGTTAATGGACATTTTAACGGATTTCTAATTGCATGAGTATAAGTGGAATTTTAAATAAAATATATGGATATATTAGAAATTTTCTAAAATCCATAAGTATAAGTAAAATTAAAGGGTTAATTTTAAATACCTACAAATTTTGTCATAATTTTAAATATGCCCACTAAGTATAAAAAGTTTTAGATATACTCACTACCATTGACCTAAATATCAAATATGCCCAAAAACTCAACAATCTGTTCCATTTTTTCAGCTTCCATTCGTTTCTAGCTTGTCGAGATTTGATGACAAGGACGACTGTGATACCCGGACTTAAGTAAGATTTATTTATATGCAATTGTCATATAAATATGGGTCATGAATAACTTAGATGAATTATGAATATTTTCATTTCAATATTGATGATTAATTGCAATTAGGGCAATTAATTATGAATAATGTTTATAAACTGATATGGGTCAATATGATTAAAGAGACTTAATGAGGATGAGGAAATGAAAATATATTGAGGATAATTACTACCTCCTATACCAAAATTTAATTTATAGAGATTATGTTGGTAATTATGGAGTTAAGGTAGCAAATGCTAGAAAATGCATAACTCGACGCCGAGAAAGCGGATTAAGATGAAAATTGAAAGGTAAGTACATAATTTTGTGTTTAATCTTATGGAAATAATGGATTATAAAAATAAGGATGAAATTATGATGAAAATTGATCATCACCATCCAAAAATTTGAATGATCATAATTTAAGCTAAAAAAGTCAAATTGAGACGAAATTTAAAATCGACGGTTAAAATTATAAGATCTATGCAATAAGAGGCTTTAACTAAACTAATGATGATAAAATCAAGTACTTAATGCCATGATTTAATGGATAATGGATTAGCTCAAATGAGTTTGAAAAGGTGGCCATACATGTGGACCATCAAGGGGGTCATATACTTGATTTGTTTTAATTTTTAAAAATACAAAATGTGTATTTAAATGACTTAGGAAGCTAGAGGGAGATGTGGATGAGATTTGGGTTGATTTTTATGCCAATAAAATGCCAAAAAGTCCATCATAAGTGGACGCCACTATATGGATAGCAATAGAGCATGGGAGAGGTGCACGGTCAAGCAACTTTTGGAATTTTTAATAATTTTTTAATAGCTAAATTAACCCCTAATTAAGATAGCTACCTAGGGTGATTAAATACCCATTAATTAAAGAAAATTTTGGTGAAAAAATGAAAAAAAGTTGCTGCAAGTGGACAGCTTTATCTAAAAGCTGGATATGGCTGTGGAAAAAAAGCCAAAAAAATATTAAATGATTAAATATGTGGCTGAAATTTTTTATGTAAACTATAGGGTAAATTTGAAAAACTTTACCCTCCATTTTGGTTCTAAATTGTAAAGAAAAAATTTAAAAATAAATGCTTATATAAGTAGGCAATGTGGACGTTCCATATTTCTGTTTAGAAGAGAAAAAAAAGTAAAAAATCAAAAGGACAGTGGCTGGAACGATCCAAGGGAGGAAACCGCGAAGAAAAGAAGGAGATTTCAAGTGCTCAAAGGAAGGATTATCAATTAATCAAGTAAGTATATGATTATTTTGATTTTATGTTTCAAATCTGGAAATTAAATAATATTATAAATTAAAATATGGACGGAATAGTAAATAGATGAATTTCAGCATAAAAATTTTTAGGAATAATTCTTATGGGGTGATTAAGGAATCACCCAATTTTCAGCTAAAAGGATAAGTACTTTGAAAATTAAAAATCCGAAAAGATTAACCCAAATAGGGTAAAACGGGTGACAGAATCAGCTGTAGAAAATAATTTTTAGTAATTTTTTTATAAGGATTTTTGGGCTGAAAATTTTACAAGATATATAATATATATCGAGGATCACACAAAAAATTAAAAATTAGGTTTTGATGGGTATAAATATATCCCATAATTAACATCATTCAGGCTGTCTGAAAATGAATTTTGCTATCCAGCAAGGTAAAAATACCAAAATAAATATAAATGCTTAATTTCTTATACTGAAAATATTTATTTTGGTTAATTAATATAGTTATTAAGGTATGACGAAATTTTAAATCAAAACTACTTGATTTGATATTAATTCAAAATTTTGGGATTTCAGTACGCTTGATTTTAGCATATGTGGATAGTTAGAGAAAAAAATTAAAAAGAAATATGAATAACCGACTTGAAATATAAGTGGGCTAAGTTAGTGTAATATAAGTCCAAATAGATTTATATAGGTTGGAAAACTTAAGGAATATAAGTATTTGAAGATGATGCAAATAAATGAAATGTTATTTTTTTTTGTCTAGGCAAAGACAAGGAGATGAATGGAAGAAAAAAATTATAGCGATCTCAGGTAAGTAAGCGAATTTTTTCAAATTAAGGATTTTTTTCTATATGTTGAAATGATGATTTTGTCAATACTTTTATGATTATGTTTTGATGAATGGGCAAGCACATATTTAGAAAATGACGACTTTAATGTAAAGTCATAAGTTTTGAAAAATGATGACTTTAAGGAAAAGTCTCAAAGATTGTTTCATAGGAAGTAAACAACGATTTTAAGATAAAGAATGCTTTTATGATTATGTTTTGATGAATGGGCAAGCACATATTTAGAAAATGATGACTTTATTGTAAAACCATAAGTTTTGAAAAATGATGACTTTAAGAAAAAGCCTCAAGGATTGCTTCATAGGAAGTAAACAAGGATTTTAAGATAAAGAATTTATTACAAGTGTTGCTATAGATTGACAATGCTTTATGTTAATGAATTGAGAAATTTGCTTATGAGTAAGCAAGTTCTCCACGATAATGTTTTCAAAAGATTTTACGTTTTATGTCGATAGTTTTTAAGAATTTGCTTTTAAGTAAGCAAATTCTTTACGATGTTGTTTCAAAAGTATTTTATAACAAAAATGAAATTTTGCCCTTTTCACAAAGCAAGAAATGTAAATAAGTTTTGAATTTCTCTTATAATGTTTAATAATAAATAATCATGTTATTAAAAAAAGAAAAAGGTGATTTGATTTATGAAAAAGATTTGTTTGCTAGATTTTGATAATTAAATAATAAATGATTATTTGAACATAATTCATATGTTTTGAAATGATATTCAAAAAGTTCTAATTTCCTTTAGATAAGGAAATATATATTGAAAATATTTTGAAAAATATTTATACGAGTGTTGTTAAATGGAATTTAAAGATGACCAGCGTCCTATGTTGATTTCATAAAATGATTTAATTTTGAAAATTCAAAGGTTTTGAAATTCTTTTATAAGGATTCTAAGATGTATTATTTTTCAAACATTTTCAAATGTTTATCAAAATATTTTACTTAAAATTTTTCTAAAAGAATTTAAGAAAGGTCATCTTAAAATTTGATTTCAAATAACAACTTGTTAAAGCGGGCGCACTCGCTTAGAAGTTGACATGGACTACGGTATGTTATGTGTTTTTGAAAATAATTTTTAATGATATAGACTTCAGTCTAAGATTTTTTGTGTGTTATGGATGCAGACAGAGGTCTGTGATCCCGGTTTAAAAGGGCATAGGCTGCAGTCTGTGGTTGCGGTCCGTCATAATAATGTATAGTGCATTAGTACAAGGAATAGGTTGGTTGTAAAGCACGGTTGGGATGACTGGGGCCCACTCTACATAAGGCCAAGTCGCTAAGGGATGATATGAGTGCCAGTGACGCCCTCCATGAGATGGGAGCAGGATAAAGGAATAGCCGCCTGGCTAGCGTGCTATTAAGGATTTTATTTAAAAAAGGTAGCATGATCACTTGCTAAGTGTCACTACTGGATAGCGATAAATGCATTTGCTTATGTTTTAATTTTTAAAAGCCCAACAATTAGAATATAAAAGCATTTATATGAAAAAGTTATCATAAATTGGATTTTTATGAGCTATTATGTATAAGTTACCCTAAAAAAAGTATTTTACGCAAAAGTGTAAATAACAGGAATAAAAGAAAATCTTTTTATGCAAATGCATTTATGAAAATAGTTTATGTATCTTATATGCCTTGTTTGTTATAAACAAGCTCCAAGATGGGAATTATGAAAATGAATTTATGTTAAACTTGTTTTTGGACAAAAGAATTTCTATTATTAAAGAGCCTAATGAAAAGTGTTTATGGACATGAGAATATCCAATGCCCAAGTGTTTTAATAAAAAGGTTTTTTAGGACATGAATGTCTATTGCCAAACGAAACTATGTGAAAAATGTTCTGAGACATTAAATGTCTCTTGGCTAAAGAATTTTATCATGAAAAATATTTTTGGACATAAAAATGTCCTTTGCCGAGAAAGGCTTATGTAAATGATGTTTTAGTACATGAGAATGTCCTTCTTTACCAAATGATTTATGAGAAAAATGTTTTGGACGTAAAACTTCAACTGAAAAAAGATGGTTTTATGTAAATGTCTTAGAATATTGGAAATGTTCACTCAAGACAAAAGAAAATTAATTAAAGAGGGTAAAACATGGATGTTTTGCCTTAATAAGCCCAGAGGTGGTTTGTAAATGATTTTTAAGAATAAATATTTTATGATAATGTTCAAGAACATATAATTGTCCTCATGAACAAAGGATTTCATGATAATATTTTAAGACATTAAGAAAAAAGTGTTCAAGATGTTTAATAAAATAATTTTCAAGGAAGTCTTACTCTAAGAGGTAAAATGCTTGCTTATTGAGTTGTCACTTACGTTTTGTTTTCCCAAACTTTAGACAGATGCGGAGAAACTCAAGAGATTGCGAACTTAAGCAGGAGAATAAAGGTACATGATGGTAGCTAAATGGATTATAAGAAATGAGATACCATGGTTTGAAGTGCTAAGGTATATTAATGTATATGAACTTATTTAGAATTTTAAGATTTATATGATTCAATGATTGAATATATGTACGTGTGGAATGTAAATGTCATTGTAGAAAAGTATGAAGAGATGCTATGAATGAAATGATTAAATTTATTATAAGTGAATTGTCACTTGTATGAAGTATGATGTTAATTGTAAAGAAATGATTGATGAATAATGGGGTGAAATATAGAGATATGATTGATGATGAACGAAAAAAATTTAGACGAGATCCAATTAAGAACCTGCTGTGTAATCAGGGCAACAATTATAATTTACATTTACCAATCAATAAGATCTTGAGGTAAGGAAGTATCGTCTCGGTTTAGGACGCCACAATGACCACAAGCAAAATCACAGCAGCGATTGGAAGAACCATCCCAAAATTCATGACAAGTAAAAGATGCTGCCCTTCAAAATTGCTAGTGCCCTTTTCCCTCTTGGCCTAGTTGTTTAAGCTTCCATGACTTCTGCAACAAGCTGTCTAAGATTTCGGTCATGGAATGTAGATTGTTACTGATTGTTTTATTCACGTGCAAGCCAACACTCAAAGCAAGAAGCTCATTTCAAATAGTTGCGGCAAGTTTATCAATTCAAAATAAGGATAGTTTGGTCATTATAAATTACTTATTCAACAAAAAGAATGTCATTTTCTACTTCTCTAATAGAGTGTCAGATTTTTTGGTATATTTGACATTTAAGTTGATGGCAGTAGGTATATCTAAAATTTTCTATTCTTAGTGTGTATATTTGGAATTACAGGCAAAAGTTGCATATATATTTGAAATTAATCGAAAATTAAAAGTAAAATTTTTGTTGTAACAAAGCATGCCCTTATAAGCTCTTCGTCATTAACAAAGATGGAGGAGTTGGAAGGGTTTTGGTCTTTTCAATTGGCGCATCCTACTCATTTTCGCTGTACTGCGAGGAAGAAAGAGGATCTGCTGTGCTGCCTGCTTCGGTGATTCTCTGGCCTCTGCTGCTGCTGCTGCCTCTCAGCTCTCCGGTACTTCCAACCTTCATTCCCTCTCTTTTTTTCTTTTCTTCTTCTGCCTTTCTCTGTTGCAGTCGGCAGTCCTGCTACTTTTTTCTTTCTGTTTTTCCTTTTCTTATATTTCTCCTTCTATCTTCTTCAGTTCAGTCAGCAGTGCTGCTGTTTTCTTTCTTTTTTTGTTCTTTTGTTCTTCTTCTTCTTCGATTTGCTGCTGCATGCTGTGCTACTTGTTTATCTTCTTCTGCTTCTCGGATTCGCTGCTGCAATGCCTTTTATTTATTCTCTTTTCCTTTTCCTTCTCCTATTCTCCTTCTTCTGCTACTGGCACCACCGACTCCTGACCCCGACACCACCGGCCACTTTCCCCCTTCCCATTTCCATTTGCCACGTTCTCAGACTCTCAGCCGCCTGCACTGTTTCTCCCCTGGCTGGTGGACTTCATAGCACCTGCCACGTTATTCTTCTTCCTCTTCTTTGCTGCTGATTGCTGTCCCGCAAAATGCAAATTGCTGTTTGCTCTTGCCGCCCTGCTTCTGCAAATTACTTTAGACTTGAGAATAAATTAATATTAGTTATTAACTGCACTGATAGCTGTTTCCAAAATTACTTTAGACTTTAAACGTGTTTTGATGTTTGACTCAATGACGTGCTACTTAGTTGTGGAGGATGGCCTTGGAAATTTTATGAATTCTGTTTTTAACTTTTACTATTTACTCTTGATAATTTTAGTAGATGTGCATGTATAGAACTCTTAACTCTTTAATGTTAGTGCTAACTTTCACTCACTAGTTGTAGGCACTGTAAATTTTGTAGACAAATTTTATATAATGTGCGCATTGCTTTAGTTAGGCCTATGCCTTGAAAGTGCGCTTTGTGCCTAAGTGCACCTTACGCTTTTGACAATTATGATTTCATCCATCAAATTTGATATGAAATTCTAGTCAAATGGTTCAATGATTTTGATATGCTCTTGATCCTATATGTATTCCAATAAAGAAGTAGGATTTTCAGTGCTAGATATAAAAACATATCTATCCGTGACACATGTGCTAACTGCTTTATAGATTGGTTCTTTAAAGAGTCTATTGATAGAGACAAATCGTTTATTCCCGGATGCATTGGTATTCCCCTTTTTTCTTTCTAGTTACTGACATGGGATTGGGTGAATGAAGAAGATTTGAGGTAGAATAAATTTTTTGTCACCAACTCTCTCTATTTTCGGTTGTTTAGGAAAGGAAGGAAAGAGAAAGAATAAAAAAAATGGATTGAACTTAAGCGAAACTCGTGATTAGGATAGAATTAATAGAGATAACACAAAAATAGAAATAAATAAAAGTGTAGGTTGAGGGTAGTTTGTAGTTTTTAGGGGAATTCCTAGACATACTTATGTATTTTGCCCATAATTCTTACTATAGCCATGGATTTTCAAATATTTCTCTTATGCTCACAAATTTTACACGTAATTCCCCCATACCCATGCCGTTTTCACCATTAGGAAATGCCGTTAGCCAAGATAGGAAATGACTGATTTATACCTTGCCAGAGACGAAAGAAAACTGCGTGGCTTTTGGGGGTATTATTGGTGCAACTAAGATCAGGAGGTTAAAGGGCCACTTCAAAATGGCCACTTCAAAATGGCTAGGAATCAATTATGGAGTTGGAATTGAAGAGGGCAGAATAGCAAATGGATGGCGGTTGACCAAATTTGCTTGAGCTGGGCATTTGAGGGATTTGATGAGTTTTTTCATCTCAACCACATGCTTGAAAATGAAATCCTACCAAAAATCATAATAAAATCGATTTCCACGTACCTTTTAAATCGGATTTCAATATTTTTATCATTGAAATCAAATACATGCATGAATATCTATCTTGAAATCAAAAGAGGGGAAAAATATTTTGGGTGCTAGCAGAAAAAGCAAACTACAATGCCAACGAGGATATCCAAAGAAGAATGAGGATATTCAGATTCTTCAATCCAGGTAGGAAGAATTTACTGCCTTTTGTTACTACCTCCAATGAAAAACCCACCATAGTAGGCAACTATGAGTGAAATTTTTTTATGAATTTAGAGATGACCAATTTGATGAAGACGGTGGGGTGGTGCATCAGATTTAATGGAGATGGCATGGGTTGTGTTTTGCTAGTACCATCAATGTGATTTAATGATTTGTATGAATGGTGGTCAAAGAAGAAAGTTGCGTAGTGACGGCAAGCGAAATGGATGAAATTGAAGAAGTTGCCTAATTGATGAAGACAGTGGGTTGGTGAATCTGATTCAACAGAGATGGGATGATTGATGGGAGGAGTGACGAAGAACACAAAAAAAAATCTATAAACCGCAATTGCCTTCCACATCTCCGTCACTGCAGGTTGCTCGTTTTCATGCTGCTGCCACCAAATCAAGCAGTTGGTCATCATTGTTGATCCTTTCATCTTCATCATGATTGTTGCAAGACTTCCATTGCCGCTCCTTCACACGATCTTGTGCACCATTGATCAATCCATTGGCAAGGTCACAGCAATTTGATTTTCACATCATCCTTTGTAGTTCTTCTCGCCGTCGATCTCCATGGCGTTGTCGATTACGTTAAGAAGCTGAGGGTGGAGTTGTGTAATTTAGGAATTTCAAAAATATTAAAATTAAAAAATTTTGAAATTTTAATTGCAGCTGATGGAGGGTGATGACATGAGTATAGGAAGAATTTTGAGAATAGTTCATGGGTATAAGAGGAAATTTTGAAATTTATGGGTATATAAGGAATTGGGTGAAAATACATGGGTATGTTTGGGAATCCCCATAGTTTTTATAATTATGACAAGCAACAAGTACTTTGGGCATGGTTGACAATATAAAAACTTTTTATACTAAAACTTTTCAAACAAGAGGGTGTTTGATGGCACTAAAAATATTTCAAACTAAAATTTTTCAATTTAAAATTTTTCATTCTTTACAACTACCCTATTTTATAATTATTTTTTCACTTCTTTTCATACAACTATGCTTATCAATTGTTTCTACGCAATTATCCATACATTTGGTCTATTTATTTTAACTTTATTTTTTTTATTTCTCATTATTACGTCTATCATATCACATCATTTTCTTTCAATTTGAAAGCTGTTAACCAAAATTTTTTTTATCACATCTCAAATACACTCTAAAACTTTTCAATCTAAAACTTTTTATTCTTTACACTACTCTATTTTTTAATTATTTTTCATATACGACTATCATACTTTTCAATCATTTCTACATAATTACCCATACAATTAACCTATTTATTTTAAGTTTAGTATCTTTATTCTTCATCATTACTGATACTATATAACATCATTTTCTTTCATTCCAAAAACTTTTATATAAAAAAATTTTCATCCAAAAGTTTTATCACTTCTCAAACACAATTTATTAAAAGTATAAAATTTGAGATGTTCTTTATTTTTGACAGTTGTGAATTAACATTTCTACAAAGATATTACTTTATTCTAAATATTTAAAATGTCATAAATTTTTTATATGGGGTTTGTTGGGAAGTGATAAACTTTTGATGAAGAGTTTTTGGTGTACAAATTTTTGAAATGGAAGAAAATTATGTGATATAATAGGGGTGATAATGATGAGTAAAGAGACTAAAGTTAAAATAGATATGTTAAATGTATGGGTAATTGTGTAGAAATGATTGAAAATTAGAGTAGTTGTGTAGGAAGAAGTGAAGAACTAATTAAAAAAATAGGGTAGTTATGGACAGTGAAAAGTTTTAGGTGTCAACAACTTATATGTATGAGTAATTGTGTAGAAATGATTGAAAAGTAGGGTAGTTGTATAGGAAGAAGTGAAGAACTAATTAAAAAAATAGGGTAGTTATGGAGAGTGAAAAGTTTTAGGTGTCAACTCCCCAGCCCCTCCAACAAAAAAAAAAAAAAAAAAAAACCAAAAAACCAACAAAATGTGTGCCTTCATTCAGGTTCAGACGTTGCCTATGCACCTTAAACAACTATGGTCTGTATTATTGAATTATTAGAGCTCAACACATGAGTGTCAAAAGAGATTGTTTTACCTATTCAACAATTTTTTTTTCCTGAATTCCCTATTTAGCAACGTTGAATGCGCAATTTATCTATTTGACTGTATTTATCATCATTGGAGAATTTCCGTGGTTGGCTGTCTTGACCATTCTGTTTGCTGGATGTGTGGTCATGATTGACAAAATTTCAACTGCTTTTCCTGGAATGTTGCAATTGAATGGTGGGATTCACTGATGGAGTGATATGTTGGGGCATGACATCGCTAGGATGGTTGTTAGAGATTTAGAGTTATTTTGAGCATTTAATGGCTGTTATCCTTTATTAACATATAATTCAAGTTCTAAGTTTGGGGATCTAATGTTAGAGCATGTTTTACAGCTATGGCGTTATCAAATTTCATTCTCACGGTTGCTGGTGTTGGTGCTATTGTTCTCCTCTTCCGGACTGATGTGAAACAATCAGCAGCAATGTTTAGGAGAAACATTCGACAGATTCGACAATGGCTTGAAGAAGAATCTGCTTCTTCAGCAAAGTAATGCCCATTTAAAAATGCTTCCACGTGATTGATAACTTTTTCTTTGAACAATTATGTTTACATGAAGCTAATATGAGTTAATCTGTCCTACATTGGTTGCATTTGCTGTTCTTTTTTTAACTATTAATTCATGTATTTACAACTCAACGTAAGTACATATTCCAAACTCTAGGGGTGTAAATTTAATAATGTTGCTAACATAGTAGCTACGGAGGCATTGCCCCAGAAAAATGGGAGATAAACTCCCCATGCTGGCACTTGAAGTCCAGACTTCTTGCACTGAAGGTGGGACTCTAGTGAGGCTGGTGGTTGGATTTGATTCTGACGTGGCCCATACAGTGGCATATTCGATTAAGAGTGATTAATAAAATTTTAAAAATTTGATTTCAAGTGGGAACTAGAAACTTAATTAAATGACAGACTGAATGAAAAAACACATGATTTAGATTGCTAAGATTGGGAAAATAGATGTTTTGTTTTTTTTTTTTTTTTGGTCCTATATCTATTTCCTTTGTTTAAGAAGTTTATTTCTAGCCTATCTTTGTGTTAATTGAATTGCTGTTTGAGTCATCTTGTAACATAGTGTGTCGTACCCTACCACATCACAGGTTTTGATGCATTACACACTTGCCCGCTATGGGTTTTGCTGTACTACAAACCTGCCCATGTCTTCCATGGAATGATTGCTGTTATAAAGAGAATCTTCTGGATAGGTTACTAGAGCATGCACTACACTTGTTGATGCACACTTAACTATGCTGTTCTCTCCGCTACTTAACTATCTAGTTTTCTCCACTTCAAACCTGGAAATGGAGAGAATGATGTAATTGAGTGTGCTCTAGTCATATTAATTCTATGATGGGTGACTTATTGGAAAGGTTTTTTCTATAACATTGATGATTTGGTGAGATGCATAAGTATGTGTGTAGCTTAATAAAACCCTCGTGGGCAAGACACTACCTTAATGAGTGGGGCTAATGAGGCTTTGTGGACATAATTTTTCATAGGCTAGTTAGATTACTACTGATCAGTGCCTATGGAGGGAATTCTCACATTGCCTTGGTCCCCATGTTTGGTAGGTGATGTGACTTAAAAGGTTGCCTTTATGTCATGACCGCAACCCGACTAACCGATGGAGATCAACATCAGTTGCAATCACCTTGTAGCTGACCAAGCCCTCTACAGCTCCAATCAATTGCTACCTAGCTAGCCTGTGGAGATCTATTTTGGCTACAAACTCCCCACAGCTCTCTAAGGTTTTATTGAGCTATTTTTCATATCTTCCACCAAACTACTGATGTTATGGAGAAAACCTTTTCAACAGGTCAGTCACCTAGTGCTGCTCTCATTGGAGTACTCTTAACTATGTAGTTCTCTTAATAACATGGATGGGCAACTGACTATGAAAGTTTTCCTTATAATACTAGTGGTTTGATGAGAGGCCTGGGTGGTGGTCCCTATGGTGGGGTTTTTGCGTTGATGTTAATCTCCATAATTTGGCTGCATGGAGGTTGATTAGGGTCCATTGAGGGGGTTCTTCGTTGCTCTGTTTTCTTGGTTTGGCAGGCTTGCAATAGTGAGTGTTGTTTATATGTGACTTTGAGACATTTTAAACTTTGTAGGAAATATGGAAACTTGCATGGTGGAGAATTTTTAAACATTCCTGGAACATTTGAGATTTCTAGGAAAGGTTCAAGCTGTTCCTATGTGGGTATACCTAGGGTTTTTTGAAAACTTCTCTATCAGATAATATATGTGGCATGGTGCAAATGGTATATTTTAAGCTCTTGGCTCACCTGAGTTCTATATGTAGTGTAGTTAATCTCATTTTAGCCTACTCACGGTAGGTAATTTTTTCCCCCAACTAGTGATACAGTTCCATTACCTTGAGCCCTTTCTCACATGCTTGCTAGTACTTGTTTCTTTCATCCTGCCTACATGGTGGTTACAAGAATTAGGAACACTAATGTATGTAGCATTTCCTTTGCATGATTGCTACGCAACAGTTGGGGGTAGACATTCAATTATATCTATGCTGTGCCCTTCATTATATCTTGTGCTTGTTTTGTGTTCTCTCACATATGTCGAAAGAATATGGACGGCCAATTCATTTGCTGTAGGAGCATTAGATGAATGATCCATGATGCTTGGAACTTTAGTGCAAGAAGGTTACTGCTTGACGGTTAGTACATGAGCATCGTTGATTCTATGAGCAATTATGGCAAACAAACTTAAATATTGCCAAATGAACTTATAGAGGACAAAAACTAACAGGCACTTTAAAGATAGGCAGGGAGCATGTTCATACTTTTTTTAGAATGCATGACCGTGTTTTTCTATTAGAAGATGTTCCCGAAGAAAGGTGATTAATATCTTGATTCCATAAAAGAGGATGCTGTCAAGACACCTTGAAGCAGCGTATGAGGATGTTTTGAGCACAGTGAAGGTGGTATGATAGTGGAGAAAACCCTGGTAACACTTTGAGAGAGTTGAGATAGAACTTAAAAAAGTCTTGATGTTTTTTTATTATTGACTTTTACAAACACATTTATGTACATGAAGGAACAACCAAAAATTAAACAATTGATCTTAGGTGTAGTCCAGTCATACAAGATGGACGGTTATAATGTACAATGCGTAATGCATGACAGCATCTATAAAAGTTCTATAAAAATTCTATGTTGGAACTTGGCAATCAGATTGTCCATGTGAAAGTGACTCTCTGTTTGTCTTGAAGATTTTTTTGTTTTATAATATACTCTATTATATATATTCTCTTTTTCTGTTTTGAAATACACCCTATCAAATTCTGTGTTGGCGCTTGGAACTTAGCCACTTAGTGAAAGTGACCATATATTGGTCCTGAAGAATTTTCGTTGATTTTTCCCTTCTTTGTTTTAAAATATACTCTTTTGTAGTGTCCGCACACTGCCCCCACCAGCACCCCACACCACAAAACAAACAAAACCCCAACAAACACCTTTTTGCTTTGAAATATGCTCTATTAAATTCTGTGTTGGTTGGAACTTATAACAGGTTTATGATTTTCAGCCATTATTTTTAGATGGTAAGAAGTCAACAATAAAAGAATCTATAGGAGCAGGAAACTAATAGACATGATGTATTGAGTATCAAGTTATTAGGGTTAAGATCTCATGTTATCAAAATCAAACAAATAAATGTCGGGAGTTTCCCAAATATACTCACTATGTTTGCATTTAATCCTAAAAACTCCTATTCTGTGAGTTAATGCCATTAGTTAATATGTGAAATTACTAATATGTCTTTCAAATTTAGGATGAGATTGGAAAAAATGAATGCCATTACTCATAGGTGCCCTAATTGTATATGAGTTATAATTTTAGTTCTAATTTCATTTTCTTATTTCATCATTTATTATTTTATAATGGGTATTTTGAGCATTTATGAAAATTTAAATGCTGGTTTTTGATAGAATGGCCATTTTTGGGATTAAATACAAACATAGTAGGTATATTCAGGATTACACAGTGAGTATATCTGGGAAAAGCCGATAAATGTACTAAATGCTTTCTCCAAGTTTTACTAATAGATGATTGGTTGAGTAGGTTCTGAGTATGCAAGAAATCTTCTCCTAAATTTTCTCTCATGCAAACTGGTAATGGCTTTTGGCAGGGTGATCAAGAATTCCATTTAATTCTGGAATACTTTTCCACATCTTATTGGCCTTGGATTGGAAACCAGGGTGATCAAGAACTCCTGCCTACCTGCCTGCCTGCCTTTGTTTCTGGCATTATGATCCCAGCAGAAGAGAAGTCTCCATCTATTGATTTGCATAGAATAGAAGCTCGCCCTCTTCTTGCCTCTTGCATCACTCATACAATTTCAATTCCAGAGTTCGAACAACAGGAGGATAGGAAACCAAAAATCACTACTAACCACTGATTAATTTTGAAGGTGATTTACTTGTCTAGGTGAATTAGAATAGAGACAGACTGCAATTGCAATGCCAATGCTAATGAAATCTGGATAAGAACAAGAGAGGCCATTGGGCTATGACTCTTGCCACCCACACTGCCATATCATCAAGCCTTCTCAATTCCATCCTTCACCACCCCTCCTTCATCAAATCAAAATTGCAAGCCAAACAACTCCATGCCCAGATTTTGAAGACGTCTTCCTCCCTTTCAAATGCTATCCTCTCCATCTACTCTAATCTCGGCCTCCTCCATGAGGCCCATATTACCTTCACAACCCTTTCTTCTCCTTCATCTCTCTCTTGGAAATCCATCATCAGGTGCTACACTTCCCATGGCCTTTTTCACCACTCTATCCTTTCCTTCATCCGAATGCGGGCATCCGCCAGGTATCCATGTCATGATGTTCTTCCATCGGTTCTCAAATCCTGTGCTGGCTTGATGGATTTCAAGCTTGGCTTGTCAATCCATGGGTTTACAATCCGTTCAGGTTTGGATTCGGATCTTTATACTGGCAATGCTCTTATGAACATGTATTGTAAATTGCAGGAAATGGGTGGCAGCCATGGCTTTGTGTTGTATAATATCCATGGCCACAACATGGATGATGAAATTTCCCAAAGAAATTTAAGTGGGGATAGTTTGCTTGATTCTAGCAACTGTAACAGCTTGGACGTTAGATTCTTGTGGATGGAGCTTAGAAATGGAACCAAAGGAAAAACATTGGATGGAATTTTGAAGGATAACATGGTTTCTGGGTGCAGATCTTACCAGAAGAAACTGGGAGAAGTTGATAAGGAAAATCAGGATGATGCAGTTAATAATAATATTGACCTAACAAGGTATAATCTTGATGGTATTTCTTTGAGAAAGGGCATCAAAGAGGCATTTTATATGGAGAATGTGAAAAAGGTGCTAGATGGGATGCCAGTGAAGGATGTTGTTTCTTGGAACACGATGATTGCAGGATATGCACAAAATGGCTTGTATGGAGAAGCTTTAATGATGGTGACAGAGATGGGATTGGCTGGTCTGAAGCCAGATACATTTACTTTATCTAGTGTGCTTCCTGTATTTGCTAAAGATGTGGATGCTTCAAAGGGTAAGGAGATACATGCATATGCAATAAGGCATGGATTTGATTGTGATGTTTTTATTGCAAGCAGCCTGATTGACATGTATGCGAAGTGCACTCTAATCAACTATTCACTATGGGTGTTTAGTCTTTTGCCGCAACGCGATGCAATTGCATGGAACTCAATTATTGCAGGATGTGTGCAAAATGGTCTATTCGATGAAGGCTTGAGATTGTTTCGACAAATGCTGATGTCCAAGATCAGGCCTAGGCATGTGACCTTCTCGAGCATCATGCCAGCTTGTGCGCATTTGACAACACTGCATCTAGGGAAACAGCTTCATGGGTATATAATCAGGAGTGAATTTGATGATAATGTATTTGTTGCTAGTTCGCTTGTGGACATGTATGCCAAATGCGGACATATTCGCACAGCTCGCTGGATCTTTGAAGAGATGGAGCTTCCAGATATGGTGTCTTGGACAGCCATGATCATGGGATATGCATTGCATGGATGTGCCCAGGATGCCTTTTCTTTGTTCTCTCAAATGGAAGCAAAGAATGTGAGGCCCAACTATGTTGCATTTGTGGCAGTCTTAACAGCTTGCAGCCATGCAGGATTGATAGATGATGCATGGAAGTTTTTCAAGAGTATGAGTGCAGATTATGGTATTGCTCCTGGTCTAGAGCACTATGCAGCTGTTGCAGATGTTCTAGGTCGAGCAGGGAGGTTGGAGGAAGCATTCAAGTTCATCTCCTCCATGCACGTCCAACCGACAGCTAGTGTTTGGTCCACCTTGTTAGGTGCGTGCAGAGTGCATAGGAATCTTGAATTGGCAGAGAAGGTGGCAGACAAAATGTTTGAACTTGAGCCTGATAACATGGGATCTCATGTTCTCATGTCAAATATCTATTCCGCAGCTGGTAGATGGAAGGATGCAGCTAACTTGAGGATATCTATGAAGGTTAAAGGAATTCGTAAAAGGCCTGCTTGCAGTTGGATTGAGGTCAAGAGCAAGGTGCATGCTTTTATAGCTGATGATAAGACCCACCCAGATTATGATGAAATACAAGAGGCTTTGAAAGTTTTGTTGGAGCAGATGGAACGTGAGGGATACGTACCAAACACAGAGGATGTTCTCCATGATGTTGACGACAAACAGAAAAGATACATGCTTTGTAGTCATAGCGAGAGGCTTGCAATAGCATTTGGCATCATAAAAACTCCATTGGGAATGACCATTCGGGTAACAAAGAATCTCCGCATCTGCAATGATTGTCACACAGCTACTAAGTTTATATCAAAAATAGTTGGACGGGAGATAATTGTAAGGGATATTAGCCGATTTCACCATTTCAAGGATGGAGAATGTTCTTGTGGTGATTATTGGTGAATTGTAAGAGGATGCTGTCAAGACACCTTGAAGCAGCGTCTGAGGCTATTGTGAGTATGATAGTGGAGAAAACCTTAATGGCATTTTGAGAGTGTCGAGATAGAACTAAAAGAAGTCTTGATGTTTTTTATTATTGAATTTTACAAGAACATTGATATGCAAGAAGGAACAACTAAAAACATTAAATGGTGGGGAAATATGACTTGTCGCACATGCCCATGCAAGATGGACAGTTTTAATGTATAATGCATAACACATAACAACATCTATAAAATTCTATGCTAGCACTTGACAAGGAGAATGTCTACGTGAAAGTCATCCTATATTAGTCTTGAAGAATTTTTGTTAATTTTTTCTCTTTTTTGTTTTAAAATATACTCTGTTATAGTTTTTTTTTCCCTCCTTTTTTTGTTTTGAAATATACTCTTATCAGATTCTGTGTTGCACTTGGCACTTGGAGCTTATCCACCTAACAGGTTTATGATTTTGAGCCATTGTTTTTAGATGGTAAGAAGTCAACATAAAAAGAAATTTATAGGAGCAGGAAAGTAATAGAAATGATGTATTGACTATCAAGTTATTAGAGTTAAGATCTCATGTTATCAAACAAAACAAGTAAATGTACTAAATGCTTTCTTCAATTTTTGCTAATAGATGATTGGTTGAGTAAGTTCGGAGTGTGCAAGAAATTTTCCTAAATTTTCTCTCATGCAAACTGGTATTGGCTTTTGGCAGGGTGATCAAGAACTCCATTTAATTCTGGAATACTTTTCCAGATCTTCTTGGCCTTGGATGGGAAACCAGGGTGACCTGGAGACCCAAATGTACCCTTGGGATGGTTTTTTGGGATGTTTCATTCATTGTATGTGTTATCGTGCATTTATTTATTCTTGTCTGCGCTAATGCACTGCATTCTCGAGCACATGCTCTTTCAACTGCTACACTTAAATGTCTACCTCTGGTTAGTTCTAGTGACTAATGTCAATAGCTAATCCCTGTTGACCATTCCTTTTTCGCTTATGGTTTCTCTTTCTTTAGGTCTGTAGAGAAGAAGCTGAAAACTAAGGAATTGGAATCTCATGCTCCTGAAAAGGATGTTTCTAAAGATAAGCATTGAGTTATCTTTGGTGCGTATTTTGTGCTTGTAGTCTTGTAACTGTGCCTTGATCTAGTGACCTGAATTGTATTATCTTTGACATGATACAGTTAGTTAATTTAGCTAAATTTCTGTTGACCTTTGTTGCAAGCTTTGATGATTCAACTAAATGAATGATTAATCATATGAGTAAGTGGTGTAGTCTATTCTTTGTTCAATTGGATATATATTTTCAGTTGGAAGAGTGCAGCTGTATAGGAACTGAGGCAAAATTTGAAACTCCTAAACGCACGGTCTGTCCATCACTATTCATCAAATCTCCCTTTATAGATCTATAAACCCTAGATACTGTACATCAAGTCTCCCTTTTTAGATCTATAATCCCTAGAAATATATAAACTTATCCCCATTATCTCTTTATTTCTTTGTAGGCTGAATGTTATTTTATCCCAATCCTGTAGAGGTGATAAAATAACTTCAAACGGGAGTGCTGTCATACTCATCTTAAATGACTAGCTTCCTTAACACATCCATCCTCAACAAACATAACCATCTGTATGGATTTCGAACATACTGAACTTCTGAGGACAACTGATTATATCGGAAAATCATGATACCAGATTATTCAATTGTATTCTTGATGTTTAACCTTAGCCATTCACCTGAAACTGATGATACCTTGGTGCTGTGCCATGGTCATCATATCAGCCACTAAGGATGTTATCTGATTCACAATGAAATCCGCCTTTGACTCATCAAGGAAGAATTTCATGATTTTTCGATTTAACATGGGAAAATGACGAGGTTTAGACTTTAGATGCCTTTTCAAGAGATTCTTCTAATAATCGAGCATATGTAGAGCTTTCCTCATAAATTTCCACAAACTTGATGCTGTTGTAGATCACTGTTTTTTTTGAGCTATATTTCAACCAGAACTCATCAACATGATGAATTCATGATTTGTTGATTGAACAAGAGAGAATCACCAGGTTGGCCTTTTGATACCCTTTCAAGAGATTCTCGAGAATATTTTGAGCTTTCCTGATAAAATTTCCACAAACTTGATGCAATTGTATGTTATAATCTTTTTTTAGGTTTACTTTGATATAATTTTCTGAAAACTGGTATGGACTAGACTAGATCAGCAAGTTCAATGGGAATTGCTTTGTAGAATTTCTAGTTTTAGAGTGTAAGAAAAGGAAGAGGGAAAAGGCAGAATTTACTAGATGATTGTTTTCGTTGACTAGTCTTGCTCTACACCACAGTCGGTTTTCTCTTTACATATGGTCTATTAAAATGCTGTAAAATGCATGTTAATAGCTTAAAAGGCAGAGAGATTGTCAATGACTCAATGTTATTTTAGGTTCTAAATTTTATTCTTCATGTCCATTTAACTTTTTTCCTTTTAACACTATTAAGGTTGATATGTAGTTATGTACCAATTTGATGGCGAGTCTGATATCTTTTGTCAAAAACTAAGTTTTGTTCAAAGTGTTTCTAATTGGTCTGGTTTGAGCCTGTTGACATGTCAAAAAGTCAAAAAAAAGAAGAAGTGTGAAGCAGTAATATTCTTGAAAGAGAAATTACATGATTTGAGAATCCAGTCCATACCCTTAAAAAGTGGAGAAATACTATTTCTTTGACAGTGTATGCTCAAGCCATCTAGTAAATTCTTAAAATAGATACGTGACCAGTCAGGCTGGTTCACAGGTTTTCTGGTCAAATTACTGATTCAACAATTTCATTTATTTCTTATTTGAACTCTGGGTTCCATCCAATTGCTATAAGTAGTATTTGCAGTTATGCTGGAAATTTTCCTAAGCCTGAAAGGAGAGAATTTTGTTAGTTTCACTGAACTATTTCACTAAAATATAAATAAAATAAAAACAATAGACAGAAATTTTCACTGATGCTTCAGAGTAAATAATGATAAATGTAAATGCATATTTTGCACAAAAGCATCACTTTAGATACCAATATACAAGTAATAACATCATGCAAACATCATATATGCTGAAGAAAAGAATTTTGTTTTGCCATATACTTAAATACTTAAACATATAAACATAAATGTTACTATCTTAAACATACAAACATAAATGTTACTATCTATCTTTATGATTTTTGTCGCTTTTGTTTCTGTTTCTGTTTTTGTTTTTGGTTTACTGATATGGTTACAGGGTTTAACTGATATTGTAACTGTAGCCATTAACTTAACAAAATGCAAATATGCCTGTGATTTTTGTATGAAGTTCTCTTTTGTTAGAGTTCACCTACATCCTTCATTTTTCTAAATGACCAAAATGCCTCTATAAACCTAGGGTCACCTGCAAGTTGTACAAATGTTGTGGACATATTTGAAAAATTTTCTGAAAATAATAATGTAAGTCGAACACATTAGAAAAATACAATGCTAAGATTTTATTATTTTTAAAAATATTCATTGGATTAAATATATTATTTGAAAATTTTTAAATCTTGCAAATTCATAAATAATATTAAAAAAAAAAATCCTCTAACATAGATTGGGAAAATAGAAGTAATTTGATAAAAATAATTTTTAAGAAATATTTTATGAAATCTAAAATTGTCTTTGAATATTTGAAAAAATAATATGCAGACTTTAAGAAGTATTTTAAAAATTTAAAAATTATATATTTTTAGGGAAATTGTCTTGTATTTTTCCATAACATTAAAAATTAGTTTCAAATATTATTTATTGGTGGGAATTTGCAAAATCTAAAAGAAATCAAATTAATTTATTTGATCTCAGAAATATTTTTGGAAATAAATTGTTTTTGGATATTTTCATTTATTTTCTATTTTCTGGAAATATGTTATATCAGAAGAATGTAAAAATGAAAAATTATATTTTCATATTATGTTATTTATTAAAAGGGGCATGAACGTCCATGCCAATGAAAAATGAAATTATTTCCATGCGCACCAATGATTTTAAGTCTTACATCCATGCCAACACTTCTACCAAATCAGTTTGATTTATGCTAAAACTGAGGTTATGGGTAGATTTCCAAGTTAAATGGGTTATCAATGGACAAAAATGCCCCACTAAATTTTATCTATTTTATTAAAAAAAAAAACAACTCACATCAAAAGATAATTATCATGAGTGCAAAGTGAAGGTCAGCAGCTTAGATGAAAAGAGATGAGACTTTGGCAGAAATTTCAACTCCCGAGCGCTGCTTCCTACAAGTTTTAGCTTTTTGACAATGGAAACATATTGAAGGCCTTAAAATTGACATTGCATGTTCCAAGCTGTCCTATGCTTTTGTTCTTTATAGCTTTGTCCTGGTTAGGATTTGGCAACGACTGGCTGGTCAAGCATATCAGGTTTTCATTTGTCTTGTGCCATTTTTTTCTTCTCCTCATTTCTCTTCTATATTTTCCCTGCTCTTAGCTTCTTGTCTCAAAAAGAATCTTTCAAAGGTGGTTGGTTTCCCAAAGACGGAAGCTTCCTACTCAGCTTCTTCAGCCCTGAGAGAGAGAAAAGAAAAAAATCGTCATGTTGGAATATTTTATGCATATGTTTGAGTTCAAACAATCTTATGGGTAGCTAAAGGCAATGGAAATCTCATCATTCGTGATGGATTTGGGAGGCTTCTGGTCATCAAACGTTGCAATGATCTCGAAGCTTTTAGACTCCAGCAACTTAGTTCTGTCTAAAGAGGCAAGAGGTAGAACTCAATCAAGTATTTATGGCAAAGCTTCTATCATCCTTCCAACTCATTTATACTGAACATGAAGATCAGCGTGAACTTATTGATAGGTGAGAAACAGATGCTGACATTGTGGAAGAGCAAGGATGATCTTGCATGAGGGAAATTCTTGTTTGGCTTTGAAAAAGAGATGGTGCCATAGAGCTTTGGCTACGATGGATCCCATTAAATTTGGATAAGTGGGCTGTGGAATGGACTGACATTCTTGGGGATTCCCACATGGATAGCAACTATCTGAACAGATTTGTGCTTGGAAGTGATGAGCAAGAAAAGCAACTCAGACTAATGTGGGGGTACTTTTGTCCATTCACAATCTATTTGACTTGGAAATCTAACACCAACAGTCAGTCTTGGCATGAATGAAATTGATTTGGAGGGTTGTTGGCATAAATGTTAATGCCCCTTTCTTAAACTGAACAATAATATATTATTTCATTATTACCTTATTTATTTACTTTAATTATTATTTAGAAGTTATATGGAAATATGCGAATGATATTTACAAAAATTGCAAGCGTCTCTTGGTTGACAAGGGCATTTTAGTTATTTTACAAAAATTTAGCGGAGGAGCCAAAGCCCTTAATGGACATCGCTAACATTGTACACACTTGTAAATAATGGATACACCTGTAACATTAGTTGAACCTTTAGGCATATATGCAAAACACCCTTATGAATAATGCACATGACAAGCCAATGAAGTATTTTTGTTGGAGTATTTATTATATCACATGTATATTGTTTGTTTGTTGGAATTTGGGAAGAGCCGATGGAGAATTGAAGGATATTTTCCAAGCATTATTGCTACTATAGGCACCAGAAATAAGTGTAATAAGTGTATGTGCTTTTGCATGGTAAAGTGATGAACTGGTATTGTGAAATAAATCTGTCACACAGAAAATAAAAATTATATCGAAAAATGAAATGGGATTCTTGGAGAAGGTCTTTTTTAAGTTAGATTTTTTCTTATCTTAGGAGTTAGTTCAACTATAAATAAAAGCACCATTGGCAGCTATCCACTTTGTGGCTCAAACATAGAAATGGTTTCTTCATTGTCCATAAGTCTTTTTTACTCTTTCCTTTCTTCATAATTCCATCTTTTCCCTTATCCCATTCCACATCCTTGTAGATGATCTATAGGATAGTTCTATTTCTAATCATTCTATATTTTGCATGGGTGACTGCATAGATTAGATGATCTTAGATGGTGTCATTGGTGCTTTGCTTTAAACGTCACAGAGTAGTTTGCTTTCGAATGGATCACCATCCTAAGTTGCATATATTGGACCTTTCTTTAGTTATTGGGGATCCTGTTTTCTCTACGCAGATGGTATTCCCATGATGTTCATGTATCATTGCAGATACTAAAGCATTTTTGTGCTTTAGCTATTTATGGAACTGAATTGACATCTGGCTTTTTTTGCTTTTCCTGTTTTGCAGAACTGCAGAGGCAACTGGGGATCAATCACGGCTAATATTTTTGGAGTTGTTTTCTTACTTACCTGTGTATGTATGGCTGGCTGAAGCATAGGATTTGGATTTGTTGGTGGGCACATTATTTGGCAATCTTAACTATCAAATTGTCACACTGACCTTTGATTGGATTCACACATTGTTTGTTGTTCTTTTATTCATATTCCAACAGTCAAAGGATGGCCTGGAAAAAAAATATTAGGCGGCAAGTCTAAATAATGTTCACCTGATAAAAGATAATTCTAGCCCTAAAGTGAATAAAGGCAAAATCTGCTTTGTGGATAATAATATAAGTAATGTTGAGGGAAAGCGAAGGTGGTTAAACTTCATATCAATTTCACAAGGTCTTTTGCACTTGACTTCTACAAGCTGTTTTGCATGTTACCCAAACACAGTCACAGCAAAAGGGTGTTTATATTATTTTTCTTTCTTTTTTTCTTTTCTTCACTGTTCTTATCTATTTCTGCCTCAATTCTGTTGGATAACAAGCTCCAATGATGTTTGCACAACACATCGTTCCAATTCCTGAAGCCTTTTTTGTTCTACTCCATGTGTGGAACTGAAGAGACATCTGAGGAGCAAGCAATGCAGATTTTTCTGATTTATGTTTTGTCTTTCTTTGTTCTTTGTGGAATCATAAGATCAGTTGAAAGGTCCATGACATGTTAGTGTGAACCATCTAAATCATCAACATGATCTTTCAATATTTTTTATAAATATTCTTCTGCATTGGGAATTTCATTTTCTTTCTTTCTGAGTTTTCGTGCTTCTCTGTTTATTAACATGTTTTGCGATGCCAAGATGCATCTGCGTCCAGTGCTGTTTAGACGTTCCAATTCCTGAAGCATTTTATTTTTTTCAATCTATTCTTTGTGTGGAACTGGAGTTATCTGAGGAGCAAACACTGCAGATTCTTCTGATTTGTCTTTCATGTTTGTTTATTTTCTTTGCGGAATCACAGAATTGGCTGATAGGTCCATGAAATATTTAGTCAGAATTATCCAAATAATCATCAACATGATTTTTAATTTCGGTAGATTTCACAAATATTCCTTCTCTTTCAATTGAGCACTTGATCTTCCTGTAACTTGTTTTCTGGATTTTTCTGCCTCTCTGTTTGTTAATATGTTTTTTTGCTTTAAAGATTCATCTGGATTCACCTTCATATATATGTGCTGTTTGCCATGTATGTAACAGGACAGGCATCTGAGGAATACTGTCTTTTTTAATTTTATATTTTTAAACAGACGCAATCATATCAATCACCTGCTTGGCTAGCTTTTTAGCTCGCGCGAGTGGGTTATGTTAAATTACTAACCTATTTCATCTAATCCATTTAAAAATGGGTACTGTTCTTGTGCACTGGGGTGCAAAAACCCTTTTTTAATATTTTTTTTGAATTTTGTTTATAAACTGTTAATATAAGTGTAATGAACATGTGTATCAAGTTTTACCATTATTGGATATTTTTAGATTTTTTTATTTTTTAAAATCATTAGCATTTTAGTTATTTTAAATTATTAAAAATGCCACTGATTTTTAAAAAATAAAAAATATTTACAAATCTCCAGAAATAAAATTTGATATGTATGTTAAATACACTTAGATTAACAGTGTATAAAAAAAATTTTCAAATAAAAATAAAAATAAAAATGGGTTAAATACACCCGGGTGCACCGAGGCCCGGGTGCATTCAATCACCTTCCTTTAAAAACAGATTGGATTGGGTTAGGTTAGGTTTATTTGTCCTGTGTAGTTAATTTAAGTCAAGAGGGGATGGGTAAATTTGGTTATTAAAATTATTTTGGTTCGAATGTAAACCCCCTTTCGAAATTATATCCCCATGGATGAAATGTGCTGGAATGTTAAGAACTTGTAGAGTGCCAAGGATAAATGAAATAAAAGCAGTTGAAAGCTTTTATTGAGGATAAGGAGTACGTGATTTTTACAGCTTCTTCACGTTTGGGTATAGACTTATCTCTAAAAGGAAAAGAACAGATTATATGGGTGAAGATTCTATTCCCAAATGATCAAAGTGGATGAACTGCTGTTGTTGTCGCTGCTGCCCACAATCGTGACTTGCTCCCACTCGTCTCTTTTCCCTTCACTTTGAGTAGGCATGTCAAGTGAGAAGTTTTACAATTCGATCCCTTTAACTCTTGAAGCTTAAAAGGGTTTTTCTGCAATTCTGAAAATTGGCTTGTCTATATTTATATATGCTGTAATTGCTGTTGAAAATCTGTGTTTTCAACCAACTGTTTTGGCTATGCTGGAGCCAATCTCGACATGCTGGCAATCTTTTTTGTGGGCCATGTATCCCATGATATATGTGTAATTTGGATGTTTAGGGTGTGCTTGACAATGGGTAAAAATTGTCGGGTAAAATTTTTCAATTTAAAACTTTTCATTTTCCACAACTACTACATTTTTTAATTATTTTTTCACATTTTCCTATACAACTACTCTACTTTTCAATTATTTTTACACAACTACTCACACAACTAACCTATCTATTTTAACTTTATCATCTTTACTCCTTATCATTTGACAACTTTTACTCTCCAAAACTTTTTATCAAAAGTTTTGTCCATTCCCAAACACACCCTTATTCTATTGTGTGGATTTTCTTGATTTTTGTTAGAAAAAACGTAATGCACTTTATTTATTTTTTCGTTGTAGCAGTCCATTTATATACGTAAATCTTGATTTATCTTATGATCTGAACCTTCATCCTTGATACTTTTCTTGTAAGTATACGTCACTGCATGGTCCTTTAAGTTAGTCACTTTATGCACAATGTTTTAAGTTGGCGACATTGTCTATTGAAAACAATTTCAACTATTGGTTAGCTGTCAAACTTTGTAATGCGCCTAGAATGAAAAGTTTAAGCCCAAAATTCTCATCATGTGTAATGATTGGTGATGCCCTTATGATCATTAAAGAACTGTAATGTGCAGTGGGCCAAAATTTATTTTATAGTCCAATAGTAGGGTGTCTACAATTGCCCCTTTTGACAGTGATGAATGGATTTGTTGTTGGAGAAGAAAGTAGACACACTAAGAAAAAAC
The DNA here is from genome assembly GCA_035584095.1 of Annona squamosa. Taxonomy (NCBI): domain Eukaryota; kingdom Viridiplantae; phylum Streptophyta; class Magnoliopsida; order Magnoliales; family Annonaceae; genus Annona; species Annona squamosa. The sequence goes on along the minus strand of JAXCLR010000050.1, from coordinate 36,210,292 downwards.
ATAAAAACGAAAAGGATATATTTTCTTCCTTTTTATTTGTCTTTCCTTTTTTGTTTTTCCTTTTTTTTTCTTCTTCCATTTTTGCTTTTTTCTTTTTTCTTTTTCAATTTTTTTCATTTTTCCTTATTTTTTTCTTTATTGTCTTTTTTCTCTTTGTTTTCATTTTCTAAAATACCTGGGTCTTTGTGGTCGCATAGTCTAACGTCGAATCTGAGTCATGGGTCAAGAGGCGAGTCGCACAGGGAGGTTCTCGACAGACTACCTTGTGCCCATGCTTCCTGTTGCTTTTGAAGAGAGTAGAAACCTTTGAAGTCTCAAAAGTAGGAAGGCACCAAAACACCATTTCAAATTTACCCTTTCTGTTGTACCCTTTTCTATTGCATGCTTCTCTGCTTCTTTTTCCCAGTTGTGCCTTGCTAGTTGGAACCATGGGAATAGTTATTCTTAGTGATCGAGGTTTCCCTAGGAGGTTTACTGCTATTATGGATAAGATCTTTGCTGTTGTGAAAAGTTGTCACCTTTGACGATGAGATCATTGTCATTAAAGAATGGTCTGCTGTTGGCACTGCTGAAGAGGCTAACAAGATTGTCATTATTGAATATTGGGTCATCCCTGCCAACAAAGGGATGGTCACTGCTAAGGAAGAGGCCAACATTGTTGGTGAGGAAGTCGCCGCTGCTGATGATAAGGTTGCTACTACTGGTATGCAGAAAGAATTTAGATATGGTCATTGCCAACACTAGGGAAGACATCGATGATGGGTTTGTTTGCTGTTATCAAGGATGCTTAGATTTAGTTTTTCGCTAATAGCAGGGAGGTTACTGATGATAGGGCTTTTGCTAATGCTGATCAATAATACTGCTGAGATCGTTTGCTTTTTTTTTTTTTTGTTCTTTTTTTCTATATATTTTTATCATTCTTTTTCTTTTTCTTTCTTTTCTTGTATCTTTTTTAAATGTACGTATATTGTCATGGCTTCTTGATTTTGAAGGTAGATTAAGCCGTGGATCTACACAGCCTTCTAGTTGTGAAATTTGATTGAGAATGCATGGCATCCCCAGTGAGGATGAGTTTGTTGCAAATGACTTAGCCTCTAAAGATGCGAGTGCATTGCATGATGCGCTGGAGAGGAGTCTTGGTGATGGCAGTAAGCATCTATTCTGGTCTCTCCATTGGTTGTTGAGTTCGATGGCCCTCATTAACATAATTATGCACTAGTAGAACAATATATATATA
>JAXCLR010000050.1:36177012-36208955 GCA_035584095.1 Annona squamosa | reverse complement strand
TTTTTCTTCTTTTCACTTTTTTTTTTTTTTTAGTAAGGCAAGGCTAACAAGGTAAGAATCTATAAGTTGAATGGTAGAGCATGACTTATAATTGGCAGTGTTTGAATGGTTGAGGAGTTCACTTTTTTAGTTGTTGATCCTTAATGGTTTTCGTCTGGATCTTTACCTCTTCGATTTGTCTTTGTTGCTTGAATAGCTGCTGCATTTATGTTGCCAGCTTCTGCTTTCTTTATTACTTGTCGATGGTCATAGGTGTTGGAATAAGTTGGCAGAAATTTCGGTATAAGGTGGCTGAGTTTTGGGTGGTTTAGTTTTGGTTCTTATATGTTGTCTGTTAAATATATAGGTTTTGTGATTAGAAGTTGTTGTGGATCAAATTGTAGGTTGGGGTTATAGAATTGGGATTGGAAACTCACTATTGTTGATAATGTTGTGCTCTTCCCTTTGTGAATGTGAGGAGTATTCTTCTTCAGCCATGTGCTCTTAGTTTTCATTTGGGTTGAAATGGTCATGCTTGTGAGGTGCCCCTAGTTGATGTTTCTAGAGGACAATTTCATGACTTAGCAGCTGAAACCTCAGCTCTTGATAGAGACTCTTCATCAGGAGCTGTGGGAGAGCAACATACCACTGGAGCCCATTGTGCAGGTCATCTCGTTATCCTTTTTCTTGTGTAGTGAGGAGGCCTAGCTTTGCTGTCTGTTTTTGCTTTCCATATGATGTAGCCACGTGCTTGATTTTTCACTAGTACATGCCCCAGCTTTTCTTGGGATGTGTACTGACTTCTTTAAATGTTGGTTTTTGTTTGTTCGATTATTGTTACTGTCATCATTACTTGTTATGCGAAAGTTTCTTTTTGAGAGCATTGAAGACCAAGACAGCAAAACAAGGAATGCTAAGCCACAACTAGTCGGGTCAAGAAAATAGGGTGTTGGAATAGCTTTTGTTAATATTGCAAATGGTTAGCAGGTTTCTAGTGAGCATGAGTAGCTGTCCAACACAAAGGAATTGCCCAACAGTTCCATTTTGTTATTTTACTAAAATAAATTGTGAACCACGCTGTAACATGGCATGTAGAATCTAAGTGGAGTGAAATTATAGAAATGGCATGAAACATGATAGTTTCTAGTATGGTTGGGATGCTAGTTGCATGTGTGATATTTGAGAAGTAATTTTTAGGGTATTAGAGGCAATGGATGTGAATTTGGCTAATGAGACTTGTTGTAGAATTAAAAAAATTGAAGAGTTGAATTCATAAGTTAAATTTGTGAAGCATGTTTTAATTAAATAAATGACATAAATGTAATGTGATGATATTAGAGTTGTGAGAACGATTGGATTAGTGTTTGGGAATTTTTTTATCTGGTTTAGCTATGTGTTATGAATGGAGGATGGAATTATCAGCAAAGATGTATAGTAGAATGCATGACAAAGATTTTAGTGATGGAATTTTGAGTTGAAAATTTTTAGGGAGATGGTATGTGAAGTCGGGAATCCAAAAAAAATCATCTGAACAAGAGTTGTATGGAAAATGTTATAGGCAAAATGCTGGAGTTGAGTTGAATCACATGGGGTCCGTTGTTCTGGAGGGATAGCTTTGGCAAAGAACCACAGAGGGCCACATGGTAAACCAGAAGGGGAGTGAGGTTGTTTGCGAGAATAAATGAGGGGATGCGAACTCCCTTACCAATTTCTTTCTTTCTTTCTTCCTCCTCCCCTTTTCCTCCTTTCCCATGACAAAGCTTATCTAAAGAGCCTTTCAAAATACTTTATTTGCAAGAGATTAGCAACAAAGATCATGGAGATGGAGGATTTAAGCTTTGGAGATCTTTGGGAGGAAAATGAATTTGTGGTAAGTAAATTATCAAACCTTTTGAATAAACGATGGACTTGAGTTGGGATCTTATTGTTTTTAATGATGGTTTGCAAGAAATGATTTAGATGGATTTCATGATTTGTGGCTTGAATAGAGAGTGTAGGGTGGTTGGAATTTGGAAATTTTGTGAAAACTGTATAAATGATAGATTATGGGGACGTTTGGTAAAGGGACATGGGAAATGTGGGAGGGAAGTAATGGGAGCACGGGTATCGAGGTATTTTATTAATCAATCAATCATCATATTTTTCCACTTTTACCCCTATATTTTAATCATTTTCTCTATCAACTACCTCCCAACCAACCTATATATTCCAACTTTACCTCTATCATTTCATATCAATCACACAATTTCCAAAATATTCTATTTTCTATTCCCACAAAATACCACATTTCCCACAACTTTTACATTCCCAAACATCCCCTATATGTGATTATAAGTAATTTTTCTTGAGATCACGCTTTATTAGATAGAATCTCATGGATTTCATGTGATTTTTATATAATTTCTATATAATGCTTATGTTATGTTTGATTAAATGCCTAAGAGGAGCTTAATGTGAGAAAATCATGTGCAAATGAATATATAGAACCATGACAATGTGAATGAGACGTTGCGCATGTTTGGACATATGGGAATAATTCTTGAATGGACTTATGATAGCTTGATATGTAGGTGTATGATTTGAAATTTGAAGCTAAACTTAGTTGTTTGAGGTTGCAATTGAATGGAGGTTGACATTGTGAAACTCTTACATTGAAGGGGATATGATTGTCTAGGATGGACTTATGTTGTGATTGATGCGGGTGAACATTCAGGGTGTAACTTGGGTAGGGTACCCATGAGCAATTCGTTATATACCTTAAAGTATGTATGATTGGTTCCCTTTTTTATACCCATAGGGTAGAGTGGGTTCCATGTAAAAAGATACTCGATTCAATTAAGATAAGACAGGTTCTAAGATCTAGGTACCAAAATCTGATTCAAATTATCAATATATATTCAATACGTATTCTCAAAATATCTTTTATATTGAAAGACATTCTTTAAATATATAGAAACTTATTTAATTTATCAATTATTTAGTAGATTTAATAAAAGTATTTCAAAAATTATATTATTATCATCTTGATTATAGGTTTTTAAGTAATATTTAATGAAATTTTTTTATATTTATAACATTTTACTAATTTCTCTTATGCCCATAACATTTGATTCTAAATTTTTATTACGCTTATGTTGTTAACACAATTGTTATTTACTTATTGAAAAAACAATTTTACCCCTCTAAATTTTTTTTAATAAAAATGATTCAACTTTAATATGACTTTTGAGTCATTTACTGCAACACATTGATGATTTACTATCATCAATTAAGCCATATTAGGGTTGAATTGTCTCAATTAGAAAATTTTAGATGGGCAAAACATTTTTTCATTAGGGTAATAATGATTGTGTTGACGGCATAGGCATGAGAAAAATTTAAGATGAAATATTATGAGTGCTTGAGGAAATTATGAAACATTGTGGTTATATAAGAAATTATGGGTAAATGTTATGAGTAGGAGAGATTTTTCCTAATATTTGTGATAAATTGTAGTTTTCAAACATAATATAAAGTCTATTTTAAAGGACCAATTTAGAATTGAAAATAAAATAGACTTGATCTTAAAAGATATGATAAAGTAGATATGAAATCAATCCAACTTAAGGTAGCATAGGAGTTTCTAAGAATCAAATAAGGAATTGGATCTACCCGCCTTAAGTTGCACCCATAATGAACATAACACTTAGCACAAGGCTAGGATTGATGTGATCATTGGAAGATGAGTTATGCATTCACATGGGTTGTATGGATGGTTAGCTTTCAAGATGATTTAGGTATTGTATTGTACGTCAACAGTTGATTTCATGATTTGTGACTAGGCCCCCATGGTAATGGTTTGGTTTTGTGTTTAGGCATGGTTTTATGAAACTAATAATGCATGTCTTGACATAAACACGATGCGTAGTGGGCTGTCATGTAGTGCATGCCTTGGTGTTTGAAGTATATAAAAAATCATTTCCACGAGGATCGAGTTGAAATTTATAGCAAATTCAATTATCTAAACAATAAGAACAGAAAGATAAAGTCTATAATAATAAAAAAAGAGAAATTACTACTAATCTAATGATGCGAACGAGATTAGAAATAAGAGATATTGAAAATTTATGATTTTTGGATTTTACATGATGTCTCTGCGATAAATAATTGACTCGTTTGTTTAATCTAGATAATTTGTATGAAAAGAAAACAAACTCTAAGGTGATCTTACATTTTCTATCAAGGCATGAAAGATGTATCATAATCTTTATAACTATTTATTTTTATGAGATCATGTTTATTAGAATTCATTAAGTTCTACGATACTTCATGGAATTTCTTAATGTGGTTATGCCTATTCTCATGGTCTTGACTTTGAACTTTAATATTTTGATTATTGTATATTAGATTTTCACCTATTGGTTTCTTCATCTGATATATGAAATCATGTCAAAATACAGGTCTTAACACAAAGTAAATATTAAATTCACAAGATATTAAATCAATACAAGTATCATTCATAAATAAGTAGAAATCAATCGCTAAAGCATATATTATATTTTAAATCTTAGAATATAAATTTAGCCACACATGGTTGGAATTAATCCAAATAACCATACAACATTATTAAAAAAATTTATCAAATTCAAGATGATATGATAAAGAAAATAAAAAAGAAAGCTTATTAGTGTATTTGTCAATGATGTTAGAAATATATTTCATCAATTTGTCTCTTCCTTCTTTTCTTATTGGTTTTTCGCTTTTCTTCGAGCCTTAGCTACAAATTATCTCAAACGATGCCCTAGTTTATGCTTTAAGTGTTTATATAGAGATCTTGTAAAGTTGCACAAAATGGATGCAGAATGAGCTCGTATGCTTTAACTAGAGCTGAACATAACTTGGGTCATGTTAGTTGTTGGGCATAGATAAGTTGCTTTGAAGTTTGACAATTTTTCTGCTTGTCATAACTGGAATTGTGCTAGAACTTCTTGTTCACATCTTAGATTTTTTTTTTATAATGCATATTAGACCTTTTTGTTCACTTTTTTTGCTCCTTTAAACTTTTAAAAACATCATCTTTAGATATCTTATGTCTTTTTCTTCCAAATCATCACTTATCTTGTGTCAATTTTATGCTCAATTTTCTTGTTTGAATGTATAATACCGAAACATGAATACTTGCACTAAGATAAACAAATTTTGACATTAAATCTCTCAAAATCATACTTTTAAATATTATTTAGAGCATAAAAATTCTTGATATCTAAGGTACAAAATTGACTAAACAAATATTTCTATATTTAAACCTTTATTTGTCTTTAAGCAAATATAACTAACCACATGTCATATGTAAGTAATAGGATTTCAAAAATTTTAAAATATAAGGTGAGAGTTTTGTTTGAGTTGAAGATCATAATCAATATGTCGAGTATCAAGAACATAAGAATTAAATGTTTATTAGTTTATTGAGTTTGCTAAATAAAAATTTTGAATGCATTTATCAATCAACCATGAAAATTCTATCATACCTGAATTAATTGTACACTTTCACTATTTCATAAAAATTCATGGAATTAAGAGTTTAAAAATTATGAAATGAAAATTTGCTAATTCTTCCGTCCTATATGCAATTTTTTTCTTTTTATCTCGACTAATGTAGTGCACACCTTCAGACATTGAAGAGGACTTCATGAGTTGTAATATTGGGTTTAAAATTCTAAAATTAAGGTAAAAAAGAATAGAATTTTGGTCCAAATAATTTTCAAACTGACTTGAATTTTTTATACAGATATAAACCTTCAAGCTTATTTTTTTCTTTCTTTTTAAAGTTTGTTATTACACGTTTTTTTTTTCCCAAGTCTGGCTTATTTTCCCTTACTATATTTTAATGTATCTATGGAAAATACAAAAATTTTTAAGAATGCCTCAAACACCTTAATTCCCTTTAATTTTACAGTCTAAAAGAAATATGAAAAAATAATTCGTTTCACAACTAAGATATAAAGGCGAAGAAAAAAGTAAGGTTTAAACTCGAAGTGGGAAATAAAAATAATCTACACAAAAGATACAATTCAAATTCCAAATCAAAGAATTGTCTAGATTATCTTGTTTTTCATGTGTACTAGTATTTCGTTTTGACAAATTAAAGAACATGTTTCTAGCATAGGTGGAGTAGAAGTCGTTTTTATGTATATAAATCTTTTCAAGTAGTCTAGAATAAAAAGTGAATTATTTGAAAAATATATGCGCAAGCCTATAATATAACAAGCATCACCATGTATCATTCTCACTTTCTTATTCTCACAATTTTCAATTTTTTTATTCAAATTTCACGGACGTGCTTTATTAATGACTTTCAACGTTTACATTATCAAAACATTATATTATATCCTGATTATGGTATTTGTTCAAAGATTCGCAAAAGATTTAGTATTGAGTCAAATTTCACACATCTATGTACTAATGCAAAATTAATCAAATTTTAGCTCTAATGAATTTAATATTTTCAATTAAAATTACAGTGCAATACACCGACACTCTCATACTTAAAATTGACATGGTCTTTAATTTCAAGGATAAGTTATCAACATCTTATCAACATATGAACCAAATATTTAAATCAAAGAAAAGACAGACAAATGAGTAGGTGCACGCGAACTTTCTTGTTATTTTTGTTGAGTCCTTAGAGTAGCGTTCTTCTTGAGAAAGTTCCTGCAAAATAGCACATGAAAACTTCAAATTAAAAAGCATCAAAATCCTAAAAACAAAATAAACATACTAAAAAAACTAATATTTCCTTAACACATTGGGTTGCCTCAATTAGCGCTAAGTTTAACATCTCAGCTAGACAGGTTGAAATTGCATCAGCTAACATCCAATATTTCAAAAATAAGTTCATATGGATCTTTCTTTAACTGTAGCTTATTCTGCATACTTGTCTTTTTCTCTATGCACAAACTTGGATTCTCAGCAAATGTGATATCCATCAATTCTTTTTGTATTATCTTGTAAGAGTAACGTGTCATGTTAAAGATGCTGTTATTGACTAAGGATCTAAATAAAATGGGAAATAAATTTATCTAAAGTTATGATCATCAATCTCTCTTCAAGATTTATACAATTTTCACTCTCTTTTGTTGGTATGGTGCATTTATCATTAAATTCTCCTGTTTATGTGACTTGTGCCTACATTTTTTATGATTAACAAGTCTAATTTTCTTAATTTGGTTCTCCTGTCATCAAAAAATGATCTAACAACTCTTTTGTTATAATACCAATGATTATAGTATGCCATTTATATTTTTTAAAAATAAAATAAAAATAATTGTTTAGAATAAATAAATTGCTATAAATTGAACTTCAAAGTCGATCCCCGGCAACGGTGCAAAAAATTTATTGTAGGCTTTTTGCGCAGGTCGTAGCCTGTAGTATATAAAAGGTTGTTCCCACAGGGATCGGATTGAAATTTAGACTATAGCAAATTCAATTATCTAGACAATTAGAATGGAAAGATATAGCAGTCTATAAAAATAAGTAAAAAGAAATTACTACTAATCTAGTGACGTGAACGAGATTATAAACAAGGGATATTAGAGGTTTAGGACTTAGGGTTTAGGGTTTTACATGTGATGTTTTTGCAATGAATAATTGACTCGTTTGTTTAATTTGGATAATTTGCATTAAAGGAAAATAAACCCGAAGGTGATCTTACATCCTCTCCTGAGGCATGAAAGACCTACCTTAATCTTCATAACCATCTATCTTTATGGGGATTATGTTGTTTGGAATGATTAATTCTATGATGATTCATGTAATTTCTTAAGATTGTCATGTCTATTCTTAGGGTCTCAACTTTCGGGTTTAACATTTTTGATTATTGTATATTACACTTCCATATCTTGGTTGATTCACTTATTATATGAAATCATACTAAAGTGCAGGCCTTAGCACCAAGCAAGCATTAAATCTACAAGATATTAATTTAATGTAAGTACCATTCACAAACAAGTAGAAACTAATCACTGAAGTATAGCATCACATGCTATATCTTAAACCCTAGAATATAAACTTTATAACACGTGATTTGAATTAATTTGAACAATAATATAAGATTGTTAAAAGAATCCATCAAATCCAAGATAGTATAAACAAAGAAAGCAAAAAAGAAAAAAAAGCCTTTTGGTGTAGTCATCAATGGTGTTTTAAATATTTCTCACAAATTTATCTATTTCTTCTTATTTCCTTAGCTCTTCACTTTCCCTCAAGCCCTCGCCTTCAACTTAGCTTTAAAATGTCAAACGATGCCATAATTCGTGCTTAACAAGTGCTTTTATAGAAACCTCTAAAAAATTGTGCAAAACGGATGCTGAATAAGTCTGTATGCTACAACTAGAGCTGAACACAACATGCGCTTTGTTGGTTATTGGTCACAGATAGCTTACTTTGAAATTTGATAATTTTTTGCCTAATGTGCCTTGAATCATTTTAGAACTTCTTGTACACATTTTGGATCTTGTTGATCACTATTTTTGCTCCTTTTGTCTATAGATACTTTACATCCTTCACCTCTTGATCATCAGTTATCTTTTGTCAATTTTATATCTGATTTTTCTGTTTGCACATATAACACCAAAATATGAATGCTAAACTAAGCAAATTTTAGCATTAAATCTCTCAAAATGATAATTTAAATATTATTTATAGCACACAAATTCTTGATATGTGAGGTACAAAATTGACTCAATATGCATGTTCATTGTTTGCGTAAGGTTGTTAACGACCCTTAATTGATGTAAAGATAGGGTTGTTCATGACCCTTAATGAATACGAGGATATTTTTATTTTATATGTTTGCAACATAATTGTGTAAGTCTAGTGAAAGCTCGGTGCTTGCATTGCATGTGGTGGCATGATATACATGAGGAAATTTACATTACTTTGTTATTGTTTTCACTGATTACATCTAATTAGTAGGTTTTCCTAAAGTCATGTTTGTTATCGATGTTTTTAACAGGAATGATGTTATAAGTACTAGCTATGAGCTATGAGCGATGTTGTGTTTGGCCTCGGGCTAAGGTGATTGTAATAATTATAAATTGTGTAGTTTTGGATTATAGTCTTGTAAGAATGATGTATATATGAGATGGGAGATATATATATGTATGTATTATAGGAAGATTAATAAGATATATATATATATATATATATATTAGGATATGACACATAAATGTATGACTTGTTGAAGCCTTATTAATGTATTTGTGGATTGTAAATATATATTTTTCTTCCACTGTGATTGATTACCTTGCTTTTATGTATAGATGATGAGATATAAATGATGAAAATGATAGTGGTTTAAGTAGTTTGCTACTTTATGTTTATTTGATATATTAGTTGTGGGTATTTAGGATTGTACAAGTATATTCTTATTATGTGGTCCTTTGCCTCCTAAAGTGGATGGATCCTAAAGAAATGCTGCAAAATCTCTATTGCAGTGGCCACTAGTTCCGGGTTACCATCATTGAGGTGCTAAAAAAGTGGTATCAAAGTACGGATTAGGTTGAATTAAGAAAGAGGAATGAGGTACGATGATTCAAAGTATTTGGGAATGTTAGAAATGAATATAATGAAAGTACTAGTGGAGGTTGAGATGACTTGAATTAGTGTCGATCAGTTTGGGAATATGTATTAAAAATTTTAGGATGATTTCTTGGGATGAGAAGAATGTGTTGAGTTGATTGGGTGCATTCTTAAAATGTAAATGACATGTTGTATTGTGTGTGTAAAAGGTAATTCCCTAGATAGATGATAAGGAAGGTCATTGGGAAATGACGAAGGGATTTAATTTACTTGGTTCATTAGGACATATTTTGTGCATGTGGTTAGAGTTTTAGAAACCTAGTTTTTTTAAATTTTATTTTGGGAGTTTATGGTGACTTGTGGTGTTGAATTCATGATCAAGTTTTAGATTTTTATAGCTTTGGGATTTAATTCCTAGTATTAGTTATAGAGACTCCACTGAGATTGACAATTAGAAGGTTAACCTTGTGCGTTTGATTAGTAAACGATTAGTTATTGTATGCATTAATGGATTTGATCCCTATTGTAGAATAAATAATGTTTTGGAATTGATGAATTTGGGGTTGGGCCCCAACATTGAGTTTAATTGTTGATGAGATGAAATGTCTAGATTAGTATTGTTAGAATTGATATTAAGGGGCTTGAGCCTTATAGTTAGTTTGTTGTTAGATAGAATAGAATGATTGATGATGGATCTATTATCAGTTTGATAGTCCACGATGATAGCTGAAGATGACAATGAGTTGATAGGAAGTGTAGAATTAAGCACCTTGAGTTGTGAATTTTGTTTATATCATAAGATGAGAATATAAGTTTTGCATAAGAACCTCATGTGAATTTTAATAGATGGATTTGCAAAAGCCTAGGATAGATTTTCACATGTTTGTTAGATGATTTTGGACATGTGACAATCCTTGATTTGATGAAATGATGTTTGACATTTAACTTTTGTGTGATTTTAAACCGAAAGGGGCATAACTTAGAGTTGATTAGATTTAACATAGGGATGGATTGTAGATCACATCCTTGTTTTAGGAAAAATTAATTTAATTTGATGGTTAATAAGCCATTGAAATATCATGAAAAGGGATCTGATGAATATGTGTAAGTATAATTAGATATTATGTTTTTAATTTTGTGGATAAATTTAAAAATATAAAATAAATCAAGTTTCAAGAACTCAAGTGCATATGTAGCAAGTTAAGCAAAGTAAAGTTTTAAACCAAGTTGACTTTGTTTATGACTTTAATAAAGTATCCCCTTAGAACCTAACTGCAATTTTGGGGACAATAAAGTAGACGTTTTTTTTGCAAAGTGAAGTCTTGTCCTAGGTCTACCCATGTGCAGCTTCGGTAAGTTCTCACCCTCGTGAACTCCAACTCCAACTTGAGAGACAGCAAAGGAGACAATGTGTTTTCAACAAAGTAAAGTATCATTCTAGGTTGACCCTTCTTGTAGCTTTGTTGAAGTCTCGATCTAGGTGGATTTCACTGCAACTTCAAAGACAAAAAATGGACAATAAGTTTTAACAAAGTAAAGTCTTACTTTAAGTCGACTCCACATGTGAATTGAATGAAATTGCACTCCCAAGTTGAACTTAATTACTTGTGACTTGAAGAAAAACCAAGTTGGTAAAGTCTAGAATTTTATAACATGAAGTTCTAGCTCAAAGTCAACTTGACCATGTGACTTCATTTGCACTCGGAGTTGATCCCATGAGCGACTTCAGTCATAATAGTCGAAAATTTTGAATGTTGAAGCATTAAGTGCATGCGAATCAACACTCCAATAGGCTAAATTTGCTTGTCTTTTATAAATTTCATTGAAGTATGAATGTGAGAGGGGTTGGAAAACACTAATGAGCTTTTGCCATCTAATATTCAAGTATTGAAATCATTTGAACAACTATCAAAGTTTCGAGTGCCGTCCCTTTAAGTGAGCTTATAAAATCATGTTCTTTATACAACAAGGAGCTTTTGAAAATTTAATTATACATTGTAAAATGTAAATTTATTATTTATTTATTTTATTTGAGGTATTGCATTAGATTGTTGTTGGACATCGAATTCAAGAAGTAGCAAAATATGAAGTTGTCTTGAGTTTGTCTCACCAGTGGATTTTGCTTAATTAGTTTGAGTTTGTCCTATAAATAGGTTAGGCTTGATTTGTTGAAGTTCATCTCACCGAAAAGTGGTTATTGTATATGCTCATCTAGAGCTGAAATTTAGAAAAGAGCATGTGCCATAATTTTATTGTTGAATACAATAGTAGAACCAAGATACAAAGGGTATGTGCTTAAAAGAGTGAAGTAGGAGGTTGCCCAACCCACTATAGATCTGTGTACTTATATGTACATCATTTCTTCTATTCTCTGTATCTCATAAGCTCTCACACTTTCAAAAATATTAAATTAATGGGAAAATAAATTCATCAAGGTTGAACACATGAACCAAAGAAAATTTTAATAACCGAATTCACCTCTTCTTTCTTGGGTTTAGCCATAAAAAAAAGACTAACATGGATAAAATGCCTAACATGTTTATAATGGATGTAGATATGAGAAATTTGAATGATACATTTAATAGATTGATGAAAATTAACATCATAGTAGTGTCAAGGTGAAAGAAACTAAGATAGTGAAAAAGGATCCATGATCATTGAGGAGATTAAAGATTTGTGTGTGAGTGATTTTTATCATAATTAAAATGATTTATGATGCTTAGAAATAAAATCGAGATGATAATTTTGAGAATTGAATTAGTTGGGGTTAATGGTGAAAATATAGTAAGAAATGAATTTGATAAGTGAAATTGTGAAAATGACATGAAACAAGAAGGTATTAGAGGTGATAGATGTGATTTGGGCCAACAAAATCCATTATAGAGGAGAAATGATTAAAGAGTTGAATTTATGATATAAATTATGTGTGAGACATGTTTAATCAAATAATGACATAGATGTGATATTATGATGATACAAGAGGTGAGAATGATTAGATTGATGTTTGGAGACATTTTTGTATGGGATATGGGATAGTTATATGTGTTGTGAATGGATGGTGACAAGGTATGCAATAAAATGAACACCAAAGATTGTGATGATGAAATTTTAAGTTAAAAAATTCTGAGGAGATAATATTTGAAGTTGGGAATCTAATAAAAAAGAATCATTTCAATTGAGGTTGTATCGAAAAATTTATGGACAAAAATGTTAGAGACAGAGTACAGTTGAATCACATGGGGAGTATTGTTTTCGAAGGATGACTTGGACAAAGAACCACATGGATGTATAAATAAGGGGGTACTAACTCCCTCCCTATTTTCTTACTTTCTTTCTCCTTTCTTTACCACAAGAAGAATAATTTAAAGAGCCTTCCAAAATACTTTACTTGAAAGAGATTAGCTTTAAAGATCATGGAGGTGGAGGATTCAAGCTTGGAGTTTTAGAGATTTTTGGGAGAAAAAATAAATTTGAGGTAAGTAGTGTTGAAACTTGAGGCAAATTAAGCACAATTGATGTTTTGATGGTTAACAACTCAATTTGAGAATCATATAAGTATTAATGTGTTAGCTAAGTGATGTCAAGGTTCAAATAATCAAAGGTCAAAAGGATAGCAGGCCAAGTTGTTTGCTAAGTCGACTCAGGCATCGACTTAGGTGAAGTCGATACACAAGTTGACTCCAGTATTGACTTCGAAGGCCCAAAAATCGACAGTGCTGAAATTGGAACTCTGAGACAAGCAAAGTTACAACCGAAGTTGAATCTACTCGTGACTTAGGTGAAGTCGCAATGCCAAGTCGACTCCAACTGCGACTTGGGTGAACTTCGGTCACAGAAATTGAAAATGGTAGGATTAAGTCGCACATTAAGTCGACTCCACTATGCAACTTGGGTGAAGTTGTACCTCAAGTCGACACAACATGCGACTTGGGTGAAGTTGTACCTCAAGTCGACCCCAACATGCGACTTAGGTGAAGTTGCATATGAAATCGACTCAAGATTGCAACTTACATATAAATCTACCTTAAAATTGTCTCTAAAACTCTTTATTAGAATATGGAAGTCAAAATCAAGAGGCTATGGCAACCTTGAGTCAAGACCTCTGAAGAGGATTGTATCAAGTGTACAAAGGACCATTGAACATATCAAATTTCAAGGACTAAGACCAAAGAAGATCACAAGTAAGTCTAAAGTTCCAAGAAGATATATGGATGGTGAAGTCACATCTGAAGTCGACTCCACCTACGACTTGGGTCAAGTCTAAGACCAGGTCGACCTAAGTATGGAACTTGACTTGAAAGCTGAAGGCTGAAGTCGTATCCGAAGTTGACTCTAGCCTGCGACTTTGGTGAAGTTGCACCCGAAGTCGACTCTACTCTGCGACTTGGATGGAGTTGCATCCTAGGTCGACTCCAAATCGACTTGGCTCGTAATGGTCAGAAAAAGTCAAACGTTAGCGCATTAAATGCGCGCCACCTACCACTAAACGTTCGAATTTACTTTTCTCTATTTAAGAGACTTCACGCGAACGAGGAAAGAAGATGAAAGAGCATTGATTGAGTTTACCTTCCTCATCTTCTAACATTTAAGTGATCTACAAGAAGTTTGTCAAGAAGAACACTGCATACAATTGCTGAGAGTTGAACTGCTTCATCTTCAACCTCTTTTACAAGTTCTTCTCTGTGCTTGAATTTGCCTACACACCTGTAGAGTGTAGAATTCTTACTTATTCATTGATCATTTGTATTCCACTTGGTTTAATATTGGATACTAAGACCAAATGAAGGCAAAGTAGCGTGTGATTGGAGTGGAACTTATCGCATACTTGTGCTGTGATTGTATAAAGCCCCATAGAACTAAAATCTAGAAGAGAGCAAGGGCTCTGCTGTAGTTGAAATCCTATTTTAGTGGAACCCAAGACACTAGAGAGTGTTCTTGGAGGAGTGGAGTAGGGAGGTTTGTACCGAACCACTATAATATCTTGAGTTTTGTTGATTACTGCTTTATGTTTCACGTTTTTCATTCAAGGGGACAAAACTTTCAAGGGGTTGAGTTTTCCCTGTTAAAAAAGAATTTCTTAAAGACACAATTCACCCCTCCCCTCTTGGACTTTGCCATAAACTCAGGACCAACAAGTAGGTTATTTTTTTGAATGGATAATGGATTTGAGTTGGAATTTGATGGATTTTATGTTTTGCAGCTTGTGTAAAGAGTTAGGGTCATTGGGATTTAGGATTTTATGGAAAATCATGTAAATGAAGGATTAGATGTGATTATAATTATTTTCTATGTGATTATGATATATTAGGCAAAATCCATAGATTTCTGTAATTTTTGTATAATTTCTATGTTTTATCTATGTTGTATTCAATAAAATGCATAAGTGGAGCTTCATGTGAGATGACCATGTATAAATGGTTATGTAAAACTATGATGATGTAAATGAGATGTTACACGTGTAGGATGTAGGAATAATTCTTAAATTGAATAGACCTATGATAACTTTATGCGTATGCAATGTATGATTTTGAGTTTAGGGTTAAGCTTGGTTATTTGAAGTTGTGATTGGATGGAGGTCGGAATTATGAAACCCTAACATTAAAAAGGGTATGATTGTCTAGTATGGACTAATGTTGTGTTTGAAGTGAGTGAACATAGTACCAAGCTTGGAGTTAGGATTGATGAGATCATTGGAGGGTAAGTTATGTAGTAGCATAGGTTATAAGAATGGTTGGATTTCGAGATGATTTGAGTATTGAATTGAATTTTGTATGTCACAAGTTGATTTTATGATTTTGAGTGGGACCCTTTAGTAACCTATGCTACTAAAGGGTTGAAGTGTTTCGTCATGGTTTTATAGAGCAATCATGCATAGTCTTGACATGAACATGATGCATATGATGTAGGGGTGTAAATAAGGTTAGTCGTAACCCCAACCTAGATGGATTAACCCAATTTGTATAATGGTTGGGTTGGTTTTTTCATAACTTGGTTTATAAAAATCGGGTTAAACTTGACCTGATTTTTGAAATTGGGTTAAGTCGACCCATCCATATACCTAATATATAACCCTCTAAGCCCTAGTAGGTTAGGGTTTTCTTCCCCTTTCTTCACACATCATCGCTCTCCCTCTCCCACCTCGCATAACTCCATCTCTTTATCTCCTCTTCTCCAATAGCTTACACACAACTTCCATTATCACCATGTGCCCTCTCTCTCTCTCTCTCTCTCTCTCTCCCTCCCGATTGCCCTCCCTCTCTTATCTTTCTCTTTCTTCTCCCCATCCTCTCCCTCTCTCTTCGTCTTCTCCCTTCGATTCCTTTTTTCTCTTGTTTTCCTTTCCCCTTCCTTTCTCATGTCCTTTTCATTGCAACAATGTGTGAGCCGCCCTCCTAACACGCATCTCAGAAACGAAGTCTTTCATTCTCTTTCTTAGGTCTTCACCTTCTTGCCATCAACTCTTAGCTACTATCTTACCCATTTTAGAGGTGTAGTCTCCATACTCTTTCTTAGGCCTTTCATCTTCCTATCGTTACCTTACGTCTAGTCGTCAGAATCTTGGCGTCCATCTAGTGCAAATTGCAATTTGGCTCTTCAAATTATGAGGTATATATATTTTGACTTTTAAAATATAAATTATTTGTATATGCATGGATTTTTCATAAGTGGATTTTAGTGGGTGTTGTTGAACTTTTATGCGAATTTGCATGTGAAATATTTTTACTATATTCAATACATGTTTGAATCATTTCAACAATTTATTAACCCGATTTCCAACTCGTATTGAACCAATTTGTCTAATGTTATTTTAGTGTTGGGTTATGATGGGAAAAATAGAATTTAAATAAGGTTGCGTTGAGATTTTACAAAGTAGGTTAGAGTTAAGATTACCCCAACCCAAATCAACTTGACTTGATTTACACCTGTAACATGACATGAGTGTTTTATGTACATTATTTACATAGGGTTATTTGTAACACCCTAATCTTTAATCTAATATGGACGTCATGTGCTAACCTAAGACTTTTCCATGTTGGACTCAAATCGAAGGGCAATCCTCTCATAGCACCACAAATTTATACAAAACAAAAAATTTGTTACAAATATTTTGGCAAAGTTTCTCTTAAAATATCAAGGTTGCACCTATATATTCAATATTTATAATGCAAGTAGAAATAAATTTTTAACTGAGAAGATGCGACATGCAACCCTTAATCAAATATCAAATTAGTAACTAAGAAGAAATTTTGACTGTTTCTAGTTTGCAAAAAAGTGAATATACAATCCTGAGGATGCTTAACTAAGGAGGATCCTCCATTAAAATCACCAAAATAAACCAAAAGGATGCATGAGAGAATTAGATATACATTAATTCCTCACTATATGATTTCTCTCACTTACAATTTGGCCTTAACATGATGCTTGCTGAATTTTCATCATAACTCATTGGAGGACTTGTATGCCTATCATCTAAAAGTGACAAAATAAGGTATGAGCTCGAGCAAGCTCGGTAAGTAGCAAAATTAATAGATTTAATTCAAAGTCACCAGTATATCCATTAATGCATATATGAATGCATCTCATGTAAATACCCACCACTCCATAACTCATCCATACTTTATTGCCAAATAAAGTAGAAATACACTTATGTAACACGATAATTTATACAATGGTGTGCCTCTCTCACATTGATACCAGACCCCCAAGCTTGTAAAAATCATTAGGTGATTTGAAACATCTCTCACATTGATACCAGGGTCAAGATCACCACTACCAACTATATAGCTCGGGAATGTCCCTCTCTCACATTGATGGCAAACCCACAAGCCTGTAAAAATCATCAGGCGATTTGAAACATTTCTCTCACATTGATACCGGGGTCAAGATCACCATCACCAACTATATAGTTTGTGAATGTCCCTTTCTTACATTGATACCAGGACCGAGATCATATAATTATTTCACAACCATACATGCATATATAGCACTTAGGCTACTACACTTTTCACCCATGTAGATCTTCACCTTTACAAGTATCCACACAAGCACTTATACAACATATGAGTGCAAAATAAATAACTAACAGTAATAATTATCATGCATTGACATATAAAGCATGTAAATAAACAAATAACTTCAAAATATACACTGAACACAACGATAAAAACATGCTCAAATAATGAAAATGTATAAAACATTCTCCTCATACCATGCTCCATAACACAATAATAATACACCATGAAAATACTACATCACATTTAATTTAATTAATTTATGTCATAGAGATGTACTCTAATTCACCATTTTAACAAGCTCTAACAATGAGACTTTTCAAAACCTGGACTTGAATTCATCATTTCGACTACACCACATCACCGCCTCACTTCCCAAGAGAATTTTACTCTCATTCCTTTCTCAAATCACCCGTATATACATGTCAGAGGAAATTACACTCATTTCCACCATTAAAACACTATTTACCTTTTCCCTCATGTAAGGATTTTCAAACTTGTTGCTTAAATCATCCTAAAATATTATCAAACCATTTCCACATGCTCATATAACATTAAGAAGAAAGATTCTTAAAGAAATTTCAAGAAAAAATTTAAAGAAAGACTAGTTGGCTCTACCTCTTTGCTTCAAATTTCTTTTAGCTTTAATCCTTCAAAACTCTTTTCCTTCTTCCTTCTCTCTCTCTCTCTCTGCTACGTTTTCTTTTTTTTGATTGGGCTCCGCCCTTCTCAAAAGGGCTACGGTTCATAGCCCTTTATTATTATTATTTTTATTTGTCATGTTATTATTTAATATAGATATAATGTAAATAAGTTAGTAAATATAATAAATATTTGTTATGAATCCCTCTACACATCATTTAATAAATATTCAATGTATACCATAAACATTCTTAGTATTTAATTATCTTTAATTAAATTTATCAACAACATTTACTAAAATAATTTAATTTAAAATTTTTTTTAGCATGTCTACCATTAATTACATAAAAAAATATTGAGACTTGGAGTTCCAAATTATTCATGACCTTTGATTGATATAAGGATAAGATTGTTCATGACCTTTGATGGACATATGGATAGTTTGGTTCTAAGTGTGTTTGCGATATGACATAATATGACTATGTGAGGCTTGTGGGAACTTAATGTCTATATTGCATGTAGTGGCATGACATACATAACAGATTTGGTATGAATTTGCTGTTATTTTCACTCATCGTAGCTACTTGCTGAGTTTGCCCCGATTCAAATATTCCTTATTGATGTTTTTAGTAGGAATGATGTTGCAGGTAACTAGCTGTGGGTTGGGTCGTAGTTGACTTCAAGCTGAGGCAGTTTGTGATAAATTGTGTTGTTTTGGATTATGGTCTGTTTAGTTTGACGTATGTATGAGATGAAAGATATGCATATATACACATTATATGTGAATAATGAGGTGTACATAGTATATTAGGATGTGGGGCATAAATGTATGACTTGCTGAGGCCTTATTAATGTATTTGTAGTTTTGAATGTGTATTTTACTTCCTTACTTCTGCCTAGTTGGTAGTCTTGCTTCTATGTATAGATGATGAGATATCAAGAATGAAAATGATTGTAATTCAAATAGTTTTTGCTGCTATATGTTTATCTGATGTATTAATTACAAATATCTAGGGTTGTACTGGTGTATCCTCATTCATGTGGTTCTTTGCCTCCTGAATTGTGATAGATTTTGGAGAAATGTTGTAAGATCTCCACCGTAGCGACTACTAGCCTGGAGTCACGGTCAATGGAGCACTACACTGATGTGAAGAAATAATTTAATTGACATTGTTACATATCAATGAACAATCATGCTAATAGTTGGTTTTGGGGGGCCAACTATTGCATTACTTTGCATGTAATAAGTATAATTCTTTAGTACTCGTTAACGTATTGTTCATTTAATTTTAGCATCATGTCTAGTCCAATTTTTATGGTAGAATCATCTGACTCGTGTGTTAGCCCTGACAAGTTCACCTACTGTGTATAATTTTTATATTGTTCAATGTGCATTTGGCTACAAGTGCTTGCTTACTAAAACAAATTGGGTAGATGGAAATGTCATCACCTGGTCATGGTGTTGTCAGGAATCTGACACATCCTAATCGCATTCACTTGGATTTTTTGTAGTTGTCAAATATAGTTTTCGTTAGAGTGGAAAATCTCACCTGTGTTGTAAGGGTTCCAAACTAGAGTTGGTATAGTTGGTTACTTCATTGGAATGATTTATTATGAATGAACATTTGAAAAATAAAGAAAATTTGATAATATTATACAAAGATGGTGTCGAGGGAAGCTTTTTTGTAAGATTCTTGAGATGTAAGTAAACTGAAAATCAATATGACTTCTAGTTTGTTCATTTAAGCCTTATCTTGATTAGAAGCCTGGAGTTTCGCCATGTTGTACTATTCTTGCTCTTGGTAGACATGGATTTATTTTGTATATTGTGATAGCATCATGCTGGGTGATTTTGGGAGATTTTTTTATCAACCCAATTATAGATGCAGATAACCATTTTTAATATTCTCAGTTCTACTGTATATTAATACGACATGAGATAAATATGCTACCCAGAAAGGTTTGAATATTGGTCCATTTTGCTTGGAGTTTTCATGGTTGTGTATTATTTGTGAAAACATATGCAAATCATTCATTGCTTTAACAATGCAATTATTTTAAACTTGGGTGTTTGACACTATGTGTTTGGATGGCTTGATTTGTTAGTACTGGAATACTGCTTCATGAGCAGGGCTTATAATTTGGTTTTCTAGATCATCTGGTTGATGGATCATAAGGGTTACAAATTTCTAAATGGCACAAAAACTATGCTTAATTGATAAAGGGAACAAGGATAAGGGATTGACATTAAAGGTCGAAGATTTTTGATGTTATTCATAAAAAATAAAGGGGAAAGAAAAGAAATGGGATAATAGTTTGAGCATTTGTTAGTTATAGTTTGGAAGCATTTTGAGTAATTATCATGTCATCTCTTTTCAAAGAATAATTCATTTTGTGTTCGGTTCAATCCCTATAGAAGTCCAAAAATTCAAAATAGATTGTATTTGTGTAAGTTACAGTAGAAAGCAAAGATTTATCCTTTAAAGTTTTTAGTGCATTTTTTTTGCCTCTTTCTCTTAGCATGGTGGTACATGGGTTGAATGGTGGAAAATAGACTTTTTATTGGAAGAATAACAATTTTGTGTTAGTCTTGAAATGAAAAATAGGCAAAATCACCTTAAATAATTATTTACCCATCAATTCTACCTGCAACTCTTCTATAATTTTATTCATTACTTTTGAGTTTATGAAAATGCTTAAATGTTTTACCCTTTGACCATTCAGTTGACAACATTCCTATAATGCAAACATGAATCTCTAACCTCAAACTGATAACAAGTCTTAGTTATGACTTATGAGGAAAAGTTGTCACTGTTTTCGCTTCCAAAATATGGGAAAGTAGTTGCTTTTTGGTATTCAGGCCTGATATTTACAAGCCACAATAATGGAGTGAAACAACCTTTCGAGTTTCTCATCTTTTTGGGAAATCAAAATGTGGAAACTGCTATTTTTATGGAAACTTATGTACTTTGCTATGGGACATGTTGATTGTTTATGAACAGTTAAAGGAGAATCTTGTGCTAGTCTTCTCTGATTGTGGTTTTGCTTGTGTGCCAGCATGAAAGATTTGTTTATTATGGAACCATGGAAAAAACCTAGACTTTTTTGGGTTGTAAACAAATGAGTTTAACCTTTGGAGTCAATAATCACTATCAATGGAAAACCCTATCGATTAAACTTAAGTAATTGGCTAATCCGCTAAAAATCATGCATTTGACAAGCTAAATGGCACAACTAGTATGGTCCCTGCTGATGAAATTAGCATGCTGCATGCCATATTTTGCATGTTGAATGACAAATTGCATATCAATATCTATTATTATTTGTCTAGAAACTTAGTAGGTTGAATACTATGTAATTTTGCATGATAAATACCTCTTTTCTTATGCTAAAAGTTGTCATATATTAGCTTCTTAACTTACCATGCTGAGTGCCATGACACCGTGTAGTAGGCTTTACCACTAAAATAAACATGGTAAATGCAGATTTAGTCTTTGACGTGTACTTCTCCATCCTTAACTGCCTTGAAACTAAGTGGATGAGTGATACTTTGCATGGTAGTAGCATGTCATATATCTCATTTCTTATGGTAATATGAGTCTGAAACTTGGGAGCAAATCCTTTAGGGTCCATGCCATGGATTACAGCATGCAGTCAAATTTAGCATGCCAACTTCAGTCACATTCAACACGTTGTTCTCTATTATTAATTGAATGGATAGAATGCAACGTAACCCCCATGCCAATATTAGTCTTTGAATACTTTTTAGGGGTTTACTTGAAATAAGCATGCTAAATGTTATACTTAGCACGTTGATTTCATTGCAGATCAACACATTATATTTTAGCTTATACGAAATTGTTAAATGCATTAGTCAGCATTTCGTTATTAGTTGCATAAACTCTTATGTGCAGTTATTGTTAGAAATGTACATGCATAATGAAATAATGGTCAGCATGCATATTTTTTTTATGTCACATAATGTTTTTTTAATATTTGCCATTGAGCATGCTCTAGATTTAAGTATGCTAATAAGTATGCTAGAAACTTATTAAGGTCCCTACAAATGAAATTAGCATGTTGCATAGTATATTTAGTATGCTAATATCTATGATAGGCTAATAATGGTCTTGTACTTGCGAGAAAACTAATACGTGTTCATGCCTTTCAAATCAGTATGCTAAATTTTACTTTTATCATATTGAAATTAGTTTATTTGGATGTGTTTGGAAAATAACATTCTAATTTCAGCTCAGGCGTAATATGTAGATAGCATACATACTCTATTAATGACATTTGTATATTTTTGATATTGATCTTTATTTATTTCATGTCAAGAGCTAAATAGCATCAACAAGTTGAAAAATAAAACGAAAAGAAGTGAAAGAAGCAGCAACCATGAGGGAGAAACAAAAAAGAAACTAAGTTGAGTAAGTGACAATTAGAAAGGGGAAAGGCTTAATAACAAAGTCTGAGGAAGCAACAAAGGTGAATGATGCAAAGTTAAGAACAACCAGAGAAAAAAATAAAATTTTGACAGGATAGTACCTAAAGTTCATGGGTATCCAACCTTATATTTTCCACGTGCTTTGGAATAGGAGATTAACAAGTTAAAATTTTAGGATCGATCACTATTTAAATCGAGAAGATTTCTAACGGTAAGTTTTTTCGATTTACCTTCACTAGGTGGTTGCAAGGTCAGTGCCTTGCTCATTTTGCTACAGTTGAGGGTAATATCTATCCGGTCCTAGTAAGACACTTTTACTCTAATTGTAGTCCTAATGGCTTCACATACGTGAAAGGTGTGAAGATAGAAATCAAATCAGGGATGTTCCAGAAGGCCTTCAGGATCCCTTATGATACCAAAATATATAAAGGATTTGAAGAATCAAAACAGAAAAGTATTTTCTGCCATTTGTAAAAATCCAAAGAAATGAGCACAGAGGGTGTCGTTCACACAATTAAAAACTTTAGACATGAAGCTTCAACACTATGTTTCTATATGCCATTTGTTCACAGTGCATGACACATACTTTTTGCATGTTCATGAAGAGGTTGAAATTGCAACTTCGCACATCATCCATTCCAGCATATGAATAAGAGTTGTGCAAGGAAGAATGAGGTTATGCCATATGGGATGATCATAACGAGGATTTTGGAATCTTATGGAGTAGATCTAATGGGGAAGGAGCAAGTAAAGTACAAAGAGGCAGATACAATTGATGAATGTGAGGACATAGCGATGTAGCAAAAGGATATGGCCAAGAAAGGACATAATGAACAACAGCTACTAGATTCGAAAGCAGATGCTTCCAACATATATACCCAAACCTACCTTCACCATTTATGTAGTTTTGGAAAGATATTATGAATCACATATCTTCATTATTGTCCCAACCAATCAAGTTATCTATTGCCACTGAGGGTCTTATTCCAAGACTTCATCCTACGCCTTCCGTATCCACTCTGACTACTATCATTTTCACACCCATTTTGAGTTAATAAACTACTACTCCTTTGTTAACGCCAACATATACTCCTATTGTGGTATTGGATCTCCAACTACCATCCCTTCGTTAACACTTGAATATACCCCCAAAGAGGTTTTAAATACTCCTTGTGGTATAGGTCACCGTCCATCTTCAACCCAGTCAGAATTCTCTTTTGCCTTCCCCGGTATTTCCTCTCCATCCTTTGCTGACCTCTTACATGTAAAAGGCCAAGGTAGTGTGCCACATTATGACCTAACTATTTTCTCGTCCCTTCCACACTCTTTGCTATTTTAACTAGTGAACATGTGCTTCAAATGACAAGACAACTATATTTCTTACAAGGAGCATTAAAAGATTAATCAAAGAGGTGGAACAAATGCGCATACTTATGGATGTGTTTGGTAGGTGCTTGGATGAGCGAAGTTCAAAATGCTCATCCATTTATCATTAGGGATGAGGTCGGATGGTTCGGGATGATGCTTGCTTCAAATGTCTGTATACTGTTACATTTTGTTAACATTTTGTGTATTGCATTATAATATATTTATGTTGAACATATGTGAAACCCCAACCTTAGTAGGGTTCAATGTATGCATTGAACTTATACATATGAATTATATGTGAATTAAATGAATTATGAATGATTTTAGAATTTTATGATATTTTGTGATTAAAGTTCAATTAAGAAGGGTGGTTAAAAATTTAATTGCTGGAGCCCAATATGAGTCAAGGTGACTAAAGGGGCATAATCAGGATTAAAACATGCTAATGTGATATGAATGTTTAGTTTAATTTTCATGATTTAATGGAGATTAAAGTGGAAATTATGGTATTATGTTGGAAAATTATAGAAAATTCATAACTCAACGCGTGTAAGGTGGATTCAAGTGCAATTTGAGATAGAAGTTGATGAGGTTTGGCTTAATATTGTGGAATTATTGGGTTATGAAAATCTTTGATGAAATTAGTGTAATGATTTATTAAACATAATTCAAATCTAACTGTTAACTTTAAATAGCTATAACTTGTGTTAGGAAAATCGAATTAAGATGAAATTTGAAACGGTTGAATGAAATTATGAGATCAACATTTTGGAAGGTTTGGATTAAACATATTATGCTAAGAAAATATCTGAATTGAAAAAGGTGTGCATAGTTGACTTTTGCACCTCAATAGTATCATGCATTAAATGCTAGAGTACATGAAGTAAATGCATTTTTTAATGAACCAAATAGGTGTCAAATGTAGGTGCAATGTAGGGTATTTTATGCATAATTATAAAATGCAAAAATTTCATAAATTATCCATGCATTAATGTCCACATTTAAGGGGCTAAGGAGAGCTCAAATGAGCATAATCAAATGAGGCAATGTATGGACGTTCTAAGGTGCTACTATTGCTGGATTTTTTTAATATTTTATTTTATAAATAATGCACATAAATAGTTGACATGTTGGGATACATAAATGAGTATTTAATTATGTGAAAAAAATTTAAGAAAATTCGTGAATAGCAGCTGCCATGGATGGATGAAAAGTGGACAGCTTATTGCATGCAAATGACATACAAAATGATGTGTGGTTGTTGCCATTTTAGCTCAATTAATTATACCAAATTAATGCATGAATTGAAGGGAAATTAGGTGTATGATTTAACCTTAAATTGAGATTAATAAAAAATAAAAAAAATATAAAAATGGGCAGCAATGATGGACGTGATTTGGTGGACAACTGTAGGGTTGAGATGTGAGCAGATTTTTAGTTTTATTAAAATGTGTAAAAATTATTTTACATGACTAATATGTAACCAGCACATTAGGAGGATAAGGGTGCATTGAATAATGTGGAAAATTCAGCTCCAAAGTGTGGCCCATAGCTGGAAAATCTTGCATTATAAGAGGCATGCACATTCACATGGATGTAACTTTGGAAAAATTGTAAGTGCTGAAATTCCATCTCCCCAAGGTAGCCCTCATGTCCAGCTCTAGAGCCAGCAAAGAAGGAAGAAAAACAAGGGAAAAAGAAAGGAAAAAGGAGGAATTATCAATTAATCAAGTAAGTATATGTTAATATTGATTTTATGCCTAAAATCTGGAAGTTATATGATATTATAAACCAAAATATGAATGAAGTAATAAATAAAGGATTTTCACCATGAATTTTTTTTACAAGCTCATTATATGATGATTAAGGGATGACCAAAATTTCAGATTGAAATATTAAGCAGGTTTCAAATTAAAAATTCTAGAAGATCAACTTAAACAGGGTAGAACGGATGACAGAATCAGTAGTAGTGAAAGATTTTTAATAATTTTTGTAGAAATATTTTTTATATAAAATTTTTATATAATGTATAAGCCATCACGAAGATAACTCGACCAAAGTCAAAATTTATTTTTGAGTGATATTAGTATGGGTTATAATTCATGTGATTAGGGCTGACCCTAAACTGATAACACTGTCCAGCATAGTGAAAATGCTAAAATAAATATATAATGTTAATATTTAGTGATGAAGTATTTATGACATTTAATTCATGTATTTATTGATGTATGATAGAAATTTCATAGTTTAAGACCTTGATTTGATTATAAATCAAGATTTAGATATTTCAGTACGCCTGATTTCAGCATATATGGATAGTTTGAGAAACAAATCAAAAAGAAATATGAAACCTATGTAGAAATAATCCAAATTGATATATATGCTAATAACCTAAATTTGGATTAGGAAAAGTGAGATTAATTGCTGAAAAATCGGATTTATAAAACTGCTTAGGGTTATGTATCAAAAGACACGTTAAATGGGTGAAAAATGGGTTTTAAAGTTGCTATTTTGGAAACCTATGATTAGTGGATTTAAATTCTATAAAAATACCATAAATACAGTGGTAATTAAGGATAATTGTCAAGCTGAAATGTGGATTAAATTGCTGACTTGAAAAATTTTATGAAATGCCTAATATATGTATTGTTAAATGACTATATGTGAAATGATAGACATGCATGAGTGGTAAATGACCTATGTAATTTAGTTTTATGCAAAAATACATGAAAATATGATAAATTTTGTGAATATATTGCTTTTTAGAATTGTATGATATTAATCTCAAATTTTGAGATTAATTAATGATGCTTAAGGCAACAATGGGTGTTTAAAATGAGTAACGATGTGTGTATTTTGAAAAATAAGTGAAAAATAATTTAAGAAAGATAACAAGCCAGTAAATAATAATTATTGGATGATTATTATGTGATTGAATGATTACCCTACTTAAGTGACTAAATGTAATGTGTAATAGCCCATGTAATGCACAAGTATATGTTATACGGGCATAACGACTTAAGAAGTTGAAAGAATTATGTATGTTAATAAAAATGTGTTAAGAACTGAGTTGAGTGCAAGCGAAAGAAAGTATATGAATGTTATGTCATTCTTATATGTACAGGCAAAGGTAAAGAGATAAGCGAAACAAAAAGTTAAGCAAACAAGGTAAGCAACCGGTTTTCTAAATGAGTTTTATTTTAAATACTTTCTAGTTGTTTAAGGATGACCATTCCTTGTCTATATGCATATTTAAATATTTCTTTCTATTGAAATAAATGATTGCTTATGATTTCGCAATTATGTATGAAATGTGTTGAAACATGAGTTTATACGATGTTTCATTGAAATGGTGTTTAAAGAGAGATAATGCAAAGAATTCTCTACATGAGAATGACAAGTTTCATGTGTAAGGAGATATATAATGCCGAGGTAACTAAATGACATGCATGGAATGGAAATCAAGTAGGCTAGTTGAGGTAGTAAGTGGACAAGGAGTCCCCCTTGACGTTGCCAAGTTGGTAGGTTTGACACTAAGGATGGAAAAGATTTTATCATGGAAAAATGTTTCCCGTGCTAGCATACCCTCACGTGAAGGATAACATCATCAATAGAAATGATACATTTGCATATCCAATGTTTATGAAATATTTATGAAATGTGTATGAATGATTTATGAAAAGGTTTTTGCTCAACAAATATTTGATCACTTGATAAGTATTTCTACTGAAGAGAAAAAATGCTTTTAAATAAATGTCTTCAAAATGAATTGCCTGCAAAATATAAACTTGCTTATTAAGTTTTGACTAACGTTTTCATTTTCCAAACCTATAGATAGGTGAAAGAAGAGACCTGACAAAGGAGCAAAAGCTATCAATGGAGGAAATGAGATAAACATTATAAGTTTCATGTTTGTGAAAAACTTATATTGAATGATTGTAAATTTACCTTGACATTTTATTGGTTTGAAATATGTTATGAAAATCATGTCTAATTATGACATCATTAGATGGAAATAACTCAGATATGCATGAAATGAACATACGAGGAATTAAACTCCTATGAAAAGATATTTAATTGGATAAATATCCGTTAAAACTCACCGTACATCCTGATCACGTTTACCAATCGAACGATCTTGAGGTAAGGTTGTGACACTCGGGCTAGGGTGTTACAACATAAATATTTTGATTTAAGTTTATAACTTTATTTCAAGCTTAACCTTGTGGAATGATTGTGTGGAATGAATTTTTGAATTCAAATGTGTGAAATTTTTGGCTATGAAATGATAAGATATATGGAAACGAATATGTGAGATGAATGTGAATGTATTGAATGTGAATGGAATGTGTATAGAATGAATGGATAGAATGTATTGATAGAATCAGCATATAGCCAGTCACTGGACAAAAATCCACATGCAGCTTATGAAATTAAAATGCATATTCTACCATAAAAAGTAGAAATTTGAGGAAGAGTTGTTATTGGTTTGGAATCAGCATTCGGATTCTGCCACAGAGAGTTAGAATGTGAAGAAGGGATGTCCCTAACTTGGAATTAGCTACAAAATATGAATTCATCATGTGGATTCTACCACAAAGAGAAGGTGATGAGGTGCATATATGTCTAATATAGTTTTTCATTTTGACATAAGTATACGTATTGAATAAATAATATAAGATGAGTAGAGTATCATTTTCCATGATGAAAGAGAGTTAAACATAGTACAACCAAAGATTCCAACTGTCTTTTACAAATTGTCAATTTAAATGGAAATTTTATAAACAAGAACTAGATCAAACTATAAAAAGGAAAAGCAACTACATAGACTATTAATAAGGTAGTAACAGATGGAGATTCTTAAGGGATGATTAAATATATGGGAGTAATAAATTTCTTGATTTAAAATTATGCCAAATTAGTTATTTTTCATTAGTTGTGTAGAGAATTACTGATTTAGGTTCAATTATATTTACATGTCTTTCAACATATATAAGCCTAACTTTGTTATAGTCAATTGCTATATTTCCATGTATCTAAGTAAAATAAAGTTGATTTGCGCATAACTTAAACAACATCATACAAGATTTATCGGTATATTCCTATCCGAATTAATATTCAATCACTGCAAGTCATTGAAAACCTATGCTTTCCATATAGATCTTATCTAAACTTCATTTTTTTCAAGCATAGATCTAAATATTATATCAATCCACAGCTGATCAAAATTGTCGGAGCACTAAACACAATATATAAAGATAATTCCACACAATACATGTAATATTAAATTTGTAAAATTCATTCAAGCATAAGAAACCATTTAAACATAGTTTGTGAGACAAGTTGATCACAACATTCTATCACGAGTTTTAGCTGAAGAACATGACCAAGACTTCTGTTAAAATCATATTTAAATACATCCCTGTTTTAGCCTCTTTTTTGGGTCAGAGGTTTAGACTTAGATCATCCTATTCATTTTGGTGGTCTTAGAAAATAAGCACTCAATTAATTACCCCAATGAATTTTTAGAGCATTTAATTCCTTTAATTGAGTCTAAAAAGTATACAACAGAAGTATTTTATAATGTGTTCCACACTCTGATTTTACATCTCGAACGAGAAAATTCTTGACTAAAAGAGCTAAATATAATAGTTTAGAAAAATGTTGATTTTATTGAAATGATAATAAAATGTGTAAAAGATCTTTTTAAGACTTTATGAATGCACGAAAAATCATGTCTAATCAAAATACAAATATGAGAGAGTACTCTTCACCCATGCCATGACTCTAAAATGAGCACATGTCGCCACACGCTATGACTCAAGAGAGTTGTGATTGACCTTGCGACATGACTAACAAAAATAAATATAGACCACTTCGTCACGCGTCGTGACCTAAAAAAGGTAAGTATATCATGCCATGCACTATGACTTAAATAAGAGGAAGTATATGATGCCACATACCATAACTCAAAGTGAGTTTATACTCAGCCTGTCAACCAACAATGACTCGATTTAGGACTAGTAAGAGGCTTGTCGGCTATACTAGTGACCCTATATGGCAAGCTGAGTGTACTATCAACTTTTGGAGTTATACAGCAGACCAAAATCTCCCATATTCAACTTAGCACTCTCTCATTCAATTTTTGAATTTACATATCAGAAGAATGTATCCCGTATATAGCTTCTGGATTGAAAGTTGGGTGGTTTTACAAAAAAAATTAGATTTGACCAAATGTTGGAAGTGTATCTGGAGTCAACTTAGATAAATTAAAGAGGTTTGAGCCAAACCGAGCTTATCAAAAATCATTTGGGCTCAATTGGGTGGATTCAAGGATTTTGGGCCCAATCGAGCCTATCGAAGAAGTTTGGGCCCAAGTGGGCCTATCACGAAGTTTTGGACCCAATAGGGCTAGGTTGAATGGTCTTCAGTGGTTCTGGGCCCAATTGGGCTAGCTAAAAGGGCTTTGAGTCCAATTAGGTAGTTGTTGACCAAATAAACTTGTTAAGGGCTTCAGGCTTAAATGAACTAGCTTTAAAGGTTTTAGGCCCAACTAGGATGTTTTAAACTACTTTGAGAAGTTCTAAGCCCAGATAAGGTTATTGGAGAGTTTTAGGCTCATTGGACTACTTTTGGAAGTAGGCCCAAATGTATTTAAGCGAGCCAGACTAGACCCAACTTAATTGTTTTGCATCCAAGTGGGCTAGCTAATAATTGTGGGCTCAAATGTGGAGTACTTGGCCCAATGGGATCACTAGCTTGAGGCTCAAATGAGTTTATTGATAAGTTTTTAGCCCGCTTTAGGTGATTTATGGGAGGCCCAACCCATGAGAAGCCTTCCCCATGAGAAAAAAGGAAGTAGGGGTATTATGGTAATTTTATAGCGTGAGTATATTTGTTTAAAATCGTATGTTTGGTTTTTTGATAAAATTTATATTATATACATACAAAATCTCAATCTATTCTATTTATTTGTTGGATTAACTATTAAAATGTATGCAGACATAATTTTTTATTATTTGACAATTTCTAAAAATATTTGTGTACAAAAATTATTTTTTAATAAGATTTCATTATAATTGGTAAAGTTGAAAAATATAAATTTTATTAGGAGTTATGTTATATTATTTAAAATTAATGTAATTAATGTACTCTCAAAAATAACAATTTCTTTTATTTTTCTTGATTTTTTGAAAATTTATTAATATTTTTTATTTTTCGAATATAATAGAATCTAACCGCATTTAATCGCATCTAACCGCATCTAACAACATCTAACAACATCGAACCACATCTAATTTTTGAGATTAATAAGTTAATCATAATTTAACACCAGTAATATGTTCCTAGGCCCTTTATAACATCATTTATATCTTAATTATGGAATTCGAAACCCAGATAATACGATTTAATGAAATCACCTTAATCTAACAGCGTCTAACTGCATCTAACCACATTTAACCGCATCTAATTTTTTAAATCAATAAGCTAATCCTAATTTAACACATGTAATATGATCCTAGGCACCTTAGAAAGTCATTTACACCTTAATTACAGAAATTGAAATCAAGATAATGTGATTTAATGAAATCACTTTAATCTAACATCGTCTAACTGCGTCTGACCACATCTAACTGCATCTAATTTTTTAAATTAATAAGTTAATCCTAATTTAACACCTGTAATATAATCCTAGGCCCATTATAAGGTCATTTATACCTTAATTACGGAATTTAAAATTCAGATAATACGATTTAATGAAATTACTTTAATCTAATAGTGTCTAACTGCATCTAACTGCATCTAACTACATCTAATTTTTTATATTTTATAAATATTTTACATAATTTGTGTATTTTGCAAAAGATATATACTTTATAATTCATTTCAAAACTATACTTGACAATAAAATTTATTAAAATTATAAAATAATAATA